>JAWWMP010000023.1:500418-589578 GCA_035047865.1 Dendrocincla tyrannina
TATCCCCGCACCCGTGCATTATCCCCGCACCCGTGCATTATCCCCGCACCCACGCATTATCCCCGCACCCACGCATTATCCCCGCACCCACGCATTATCCCCGCACCGCGGAGGGAGCGGGCCGCCCCGGGGGCAGCCCCGGCGCAGTGCGGTGTCGGGAGCGCTGCCCGCGGCCTCCCGGCGAGCAGCGCATCGATCCTGCGGTCCTTATGTAAGGAACTTCGCCTCCGTGCTCCGGCCCCGCGCCGCGGGACCCGCAGTCATTATTATGCAAGTGCCGGTGCTGGTGCGGGGTGCGGAGCTGTGCGGCAGCCGCTGCGTTCTGAGTGCTGGAGTGGAACAAAACTGGAGCTTGTGTCTCCTGAGACCGCCAAGCATCAAATCCCAGGCTCTAACTTAATTCTAGTTACAAAGGAAAGTTGGTACCCTGTGACACAGGGCAGCTCTGCAGCCCAGGGAAGGGCTCAGCTGGTTGGAGGCAGAAGGAAATGATCCCGTGAACCTTCTCTCTATTGCACACCCAGGAATTTTAAGTGGCAGTAACAAACTGTATTAATGGATGTTTTTGGATAACTTCAGCTCATAAATCTACTCACTATTACAACAATTGCTAATTCTGTTCCTTTTTCCACCTTCAGCTGGAGGATACTCAGCTGCTTACCTCACGCCTTTTCCTTGTGTTGCCCCCTTCAGTCCCCCTGCTATTATATAAAACTGTCTCTGCTCTCCCTTTCCTTGGTTGTTTTATATGGGTATGCGTTCACCACTTTGTTATGTGTAAGTCTGAGTTAATTAAAAATGTGAAAAATAGCTTTTCTGCAGATTAAGCCATGCTTGTGCAAACTCAACAGCTTCCCTTTTTCTGCAGCTCTCAGTTCAGCTGGATAATGGCTGGTCTGCACAGACTTCTCTTGGAAAAGTCTCTGCCTAACTGCGGCAGTGCTGTGCCAGAGGGAGGGATTCTGGGGAAGGGGCTGGCTGTTGGTTTCGTGCCATTGTTTACTTTCTTGCATTTCAGTCTTTTGTAACTGGCCTCAAAGAGTGATTGAACAGTCACAACATGCTCTGCTCAGTGCCAATTACCTTTCGGCTGTGTGTAATTTGGGCAAATTGATGTTATTGCACCCTGCAGTTAAGCACATGAAATATTCTTTGAGCCTGTGGTATTGTTCGTTTCACGGGAGGGGATTTGCATTTTTTCCCAGAGGCTGTCCCATGGTTCCGTGTTGTTCTCAAAGGTGTTCTGGGCCGGATGGTTTCTGCTTCTCAGGTGCTCAGGGTGCAGAGGGATTGCTGAGGCAGGACTGGCTCTGAGCTGTTCCAAAGCTTTGCTGCAGACGTTTCCAGTGTTTTTTCTGATTGTTGTTTGTAACTGGAGTACTCGTGCCGTGATCATTCTTGGCCTGGCTTCTGTAGCCTCATGGTTTCCATATGTGAGTCTATAATGCTGGAGTATGTGTGAGGGTGTTTTATTGCACCACTGAAATCATGTTTTGGGCAGCTGTAACACAGACAGTTTGCTGATGGGCCAGTAATAATTTCCTTGATGCTGTTCAGTGCCTAATTACACCTCCAGCAATGTCGGTTTCCTGATGTAGGGTACTTGGTCTGTGTTTTCACCTGAATAAAGGCTAATTCGGATGTGGTCAGGGTGTAACTGTGCCTGTAGCTGGGGCGAGGTGAGCAGAGTCAGACCCAATGCCCACGGTGCTGCCCAAGGTGGCAGCTGCATCCCCCGACACATCTGGTCTGTCACAGGACTGGGGTGGTCTTGGGGTAACCTTGGTGAGATGCAGGGGCTCCAGTGCTCACAGCTGTGTCCTGACAGCCATCACTGTCACTTCCCTGTGGGGACCAGGAAGACTCTGACCTTCCCACCTTGCTAAACTGTGAGAGGAGGATAACAGACTGACTCTGGAGGGGTCTGTGCAGAGCTCTGCTGGTATGCCATGCTTCATCACTAAACAGGAGAAGTGGAGGCCAACATAAGTGGGCAGATAGGTTTGGTGACAGGGAAGCAGTTGGTCATTGTGCTTGTAGGGGCCTGGCACCCAAAGACCTGCTGCAGAGGGAACAGGGCTTTTCTGTGCTCAGGAGTGTGTCACATGTGCCAACATGTGTGAACATGTGTGACCCCCTCGTGGCGGAGGGTGTGTTACCATCTAAACCTTCTCTGGGGCTGTGACAGTGACCATGAACAGCCACCTCCACTTGTGCTCCCCTTTGGCAGGGCCTGGTCTCTCCTGGCTCGACGAAAGGATTGAATGTAGGCTGCCTCATTATCCCAGATACCCTGTTTATTTCCTTCAGGGATTGAGTGCTTGTTCTATTCATATCTAACCCCTTGCTACCCTGGTGAAGATGGATGCCCAAACCTCCAGAGGAAGACTAAAATGGAAGAGAAATAGTGAGAAAGAAAAGGGGAAGTGGCAGCAAGGGGGACTAACGACTGAAGTGTTGGTGCAGCAATACTGACATGTGAAGATAAAAGATGAAAATTTGAAGAAGTGATATCTTGTTATGGAGAACGGGGCTGAATTTGAGTACAGCACAATGCTGGTCCCCATGGCATGGTCAGGAAAATGGCAGGGGTAAAGGTGGAAAACTCTGCACATGAGCTCCAGGGCATACATCTGCATGGGTGGAAGGGAAGTAACTCCAGCAGAGCTGCACTGGAAGTGCATTTGAAGACTGATGTTGGAGAGGATTGGAAGTGGGCAGGGTGCTGCTAGTGTGAGGTGTCAGCCAGTGCTGGGTGAGGTAATGACCTTCCAGCAGTGCCTGAAGTGTGTAAAGCCTCAGTTCTAGAGGAGCTGGAATGACATGGAGCGGGGAAATAGTTCCTTAGACCAGTTTTGGGAATGTTTTGCTGAAGCCTTGAGCTCTGGCTGTTGGGAAGTAGAGCAAGGGCTGGGATGGTTTGGGGACGAGCTCCGGTAGCTGCAGTGTGGGAGCTGAGCCCAGCTGACCTGCTGTGCTCCGGGTGCTGCAGCTCTGGTTCAGCAATCGAGGAGCCCACGTGCTGTGTGGGGAGCGCGATTGGCAGGAGAAGGGTTGGACTGGGGAATAATCTCAGTGCACAGGGTGATTTATCAACCATAATGGCTCTGTATCTTCCTCTCCTCCCTGGAGAACTGTGTCAGCTCCTCTCATGGTGGGAAGGAGTTGTCCTGAAAATGCTCAGAAAAGATAGCGGGGGTGTGTGGGGTGTGCACGGGTCTGTGTGAGTGCCCTGCTGCACACACTGTTCCTGGGTGTCACAGGGACAGCCGGGGGCTGATGGCTGGGGCCTGGTGACATGAGGCTGGCACTGCTGCAGGGTGCCTGAGGCTCTGGGTCAGTGCCAGTCTGCCTTTGGGAGTGGGGATACCTGATGGCTTCTGTCTGCAGCTGCTGCAGGCGCTGTCCTTGCAGCTCTGCGCAGCGTTTGCTGTCTGCCAGTGCATGGGGACCTCTTGCTCTCACCTCTGCTGGAACACGCAGTGCTGACAGGCTCCTTCCCATGGTGTGGTCTCTCCTACCAGTTTTCCATGGGTCTGTCTTTCCCTTTTGCTCATGCTTTGCATCCTTCAGCTGTCGGGAGAGGGGAGACCACTGGTAGGAAATGCTTGCTGGACAGTACCAGAAGGAAAATATTTAAGGGTACTTTTAGGAGACAGGTTTTCTTATTTGCCTTAGCCTTGCAGGCAAGAGTGGTTGTGTTAAAAATAAACACCAATGGAGGTATGGCTGCAGATTTACAACTGCCACATGACAGCTGCCTGCGGAATACGGAACACAGCGGGTCCTTGGATGCACGATTTAAAGCGAGTGTTTTCAGACATACAGTTTTAATTGGTCTATCTGGCCAGAAAGCTAAATAAATGTCTCTTCCTCATTACTGTCACATGCCTGATTTGTAGCTTTAATGCAGCAAAATGAACCAGTTTTAATTATGCAGATGCAACTGCCTGTGGTCCAGCACTGGAAACCTTGCAGAAAAGTGGGCTTCATGTTGATTGGTTGTTGAATTTTGTGTTGCTTCCTGCAGCTTTACCTTAACCCTGGCAAAATGCAGGTCCCTGTGTGATCCCTCTGGCTGCTGTTGGCAGGGAGATTGTTGCAAGGCAGTAGCATCTTGTGTTGTGTGCCTGGCCGGTGACACGATCCCTGGTGATCCTGTAGATGGGACTCTCCAAAAGATGAATCTGGCTCAGTAGTGGGAAAGGGATGATTCCTGCACTTCTGTGACTCTTAGTTGCTGTGTAAATTGATAATAGAGTTTTATATGCTAAATCCATTAAAGACATGAAAAAGGCTTGCAAACCTGAGGGCAAAGAAAACCAGTGTGTTTTTTCCTCTTCTCATGGAGCTTAGGTGATCAGTGCTCTTTAGCTTTATTTGACTTTTTCTATTACAAGTAGCTGCATCCCTTCTTTTGTGTCTGTTCTCTTTTCCTACCTGTTGCTCTCTTTCCACTTTGTTCAGAAAATGTTGGGAAAATTCCCATACCAAATCATTTTCTGGGATGGCATTTTGCTCAGAGGAGAAGTTTTGTTTCCCAGCTGGGGGAGACATCAAGGCTTGAACTTAACAGCCCATTGAATAAAATGGTTCTGTGCAAAAGAGAAGAAGGTTTCACCCCTTTGTGCAGGGGGGCTGGTGGAAAACTGCTAAATATTGTTCACAGAAACAGATGAAATTGTCCATTGGCTTGTCTTTCTTAACAAAATGTGAGGAAGTGTGACCCGAGGGCACCTGGTGTGCCTGACGTAGCTCTGTTGGCTTTGGTGCAGCTGTCTGCAGCAGGTAGCAGGTTCTGATGGGACTGATGTGGTTTTTACTGTGAGACTTTGGAGAAGTGCTCCATGCTGCTCCTGGTTTCTTTGATTCCCATGCAGATTTATTTGTTATCTTCCCCTTCCCTGCTGTGTTTCCTCGGTGGGTCTGGGGGTGTGGCCCTGGCAGCTGGGTTTTACAGAGCCCTCAGTGTGTGGGCACGGGGTGGACCGGGTGCAGGGACAGTAGGAGAGTATAGATGTAATTCCTAATAAAGATTAATTGGCAAGCTCTGATGGAAACAAATTGAATCTATTGGAGATGTTTCCTGCAAAGCTTAAGCCCTGGCGCTTCAGCGGAGGCTGGGATGGTTCAGCTGAGTCAGCAGGTCCTGCATGTGCCTGACCACCAGCAGCTCTGTGCTCTGGACCTGCCTAAAACACCTCGGGTTTGAGCCTCCTCTGTGGACAGTGGGGAAAGGAGCTGCAGACCTGTGGTACCTGGTCAGAGACCGGTGTACACACGTGCTTGGCAGCCCTGAGTGGAGTGTGCCCAGACATTGGGGCTGCTGTTTGTTGTCAAGACCTTGCTGAGCCCAGAGGCTCTCCAGGTGCACTGCCCTGTTGGGATGAGTGCTGGTGGGGGCTGAAAGCCTGTAGTGGCCTCCAGCAGGGCAGGGGTGATATTTGAAAACACAGATGCCATCACTGAAGTGTTATTTCTCCTAGGACTCTTTGGCTGCAGCTGAAGCTCATGAAGCCAACACAGCAGAGTGGAGGTGCCTCTGGCAGGGTAAGCAGGAGAGCAGTGCTTTCCTCCTAAAGATGGAGAAGCCAGCAAAGAAAGAGGACAAGGGACACGCCGTGAGCCTCTTGCAGGACTGGCCTCTGCTGATCCGGGTCCCTGGCTCCAGCTGCCAGGCTGGGCTTTGTCTCCCACACAGTGGGGTTGTGGAGGTTGTGTGTGTCCTGCCACATGGAAGGAAGGGAAGTTGGAGTTCTGGGTTAAAGCTCATTAGTGTGGCTTGATCCCCAGGACAGGGCAAAGGTGCGTTTAGCAGCCCTGCTGCTTAAACCCTCGGGTTCACATGGGAGCATCTGTGTGCAGTGAGAGTCAGCAGCAGTTCCTGCAGCCGATGGCCCCGGGCAGAGCCTGCACATTCCACGTGGAGGCTGCAGGCTTGTTGGTCAGGCTTTTCATGGAGTGACTTTCTTTTATTGTGTTAAAAATATGAAATTCAGCTGTGTTTGTAAATGCACAGTGTTGGTGAGGCCTCCTTAGGGCTGTGCTCCATTTCAGAAGCTGGCTTTTCCTGGCTGGGCTCTGGGCTCCTGTTGGGCCAGGAACAGGGGCCAGGGGATGCTGCCCTGAGCAGGTCTGTCTGTCCTCAGCAGCTCCTCTGGCTTGTCTGCATGAGCAGTGGTCAGAACTTTTGAGGAATGCGTTCAGCCCTAGGGTTGTGGCTTGTCCTGAGGCAGGAATCTGGTGGCATGAGCTGGGGTCCTGCTGTGCTCTCAGGTGATTTCTATACAAGAGAAGGGTATTTTGATCCTGTAAACCTGGCCATGTTCTTTCCTGATCACTGGCAGCTGCCTGCATGCAGCTGGCATTATTTGTCAGTCTATCCTTCCTCCTGATAACAATAAAACCCTCTTACAACACTTACTCATGGCCTGTAGCTAGTCCTGGTTCCAGGTGAAGAGTTTTAAGGGTCGTCAGAGTGCAGCATCAAACACATTTCAGGTACTTAAGAGATATTTATAAGCCTCTGCAAGGTGTAATATTTTAAGTTCTGTGTGCTGTTTCAGCCTTTGTCAGGAGCAGGATTTACTCTCCCCTTTGTTGGCCTGTGGAAGGTGGAGAGGCGGAACCTTCTCCCTTGAGCTCTTACGTTTTCTCTTGCCTGGATTTGGCTTGGTTTCAGTGGCTATTTGTCAAACTATCACCCACAGCAGCAGCAGCAGTCACCTCCTAAAATACACTTACTGACTTGGGAGGCATGCGTGCTCCTGCCAGGTGATGGGACAGTTCACACAGGTAACACCTGGCTTGGGCTTGCAGCTGCAGATTGGCACTGTGTTCCTCATTCCAATCTCCAGAAAAACTGGCATGAAGTAATCTCCCCTTTCTTACAGCCTGGGCGGCTCTTTAGTCCCAAGTGTTGGTTTAATCCCAGGAGGCTTTTGCTGATCTGCCAGCAAGCCCTCCTCCTGAAAAGGTGAATAGTCCTTACTAATAACTACTGTGCTGTGTGTGCCCCACCTCTGCGTGTATTAGTGGTGTGTGTTGTAGCAGTGACCAAGGATGTGGAGATGTGTAAACAGCGTGAGCCCATGGGGTGATGATAGGTTATGCCTGTCACTGCTGACCTCCTCAGGGCTGCCAGTCCTTGCCCTGTGCTCCTGCTTTCTGCCTGTGGTTGTTTGATGCACTTTAAGCTGTTCATGTCTCCAAGAGCCTTGTTTGTTAACTTTTCCCGGACAAACTGGCCCAAGATAACTCATTTTAGAGTCCCTTTTCTCTCTGGAAGGCATTTGCAATGGTTTGGGCAGAGGCAGCTGTTGAACAGGGTATTGCAACAGGCAATTTTAAGAGAGGAAGTGGAGCATCAAAATAAAATTAGCAGGGGAGTTCACACGGTTGTGGTGTGTTCCCAGGGCTGGACCCAGTCAGGGTGATGGGGCTGGTGTGCTCCTCACTGCTGTGGTGCTGTGAGAGTGTTTGATGCCTACAGCTTGGCTGTAGAGTTCGTGTGAGAAATGGTCCCATCACAGCACAGCAGCCTTCGCCTGCCATGCCGGGTGTGTACAGTCCTGCTGTTTACCCCAGGGTTGTTGGAACTCTGCATTGAGAAGGCAGCTGGTAGGATCCTGGCCTTGGTGGGGAGGGAGAGGTTTCAAATCCTCTACTTTATTTTAAACCATCCTCTTTGTTTTACCAACAAAGATATGTAAAAAGGGTGGTGACATAATTCCAGTGTGGACGTTGGTGGTTCCCAGCCTCTTCTGTATGTGAGTCCCCAGACTGAGCTCTGTGGGCCCAGCATGGTCAGAGGAGAGCAGCAGCAGTGCCTTTGGACTGGTGCTCCTGTGGCTTCTGGGATGTGGCTGTGAAGTGGTATGTCTGTCTGTCCTGGTTTGAGTTTCCTGGTTTGGGAACCTCTGTCCTGAGAGGGACTGGGGGACCAGGATGCTGGAAAAACTGTGAGAAAGCTACGGCTGTGAGAGTCTCTTGCTTACATGTCTTGTGCTGTTGAGCTGCCTTACACTTCCAGGAGGCACATTGTTTATCTGTTAGCTTTCCCAGTGTTGTTCCCTGGCTCCTGAAGCCAAGCTGGTGTTCAGGTTGGTTCTCCATGAAGACATTTGGTGCTGCAGAGTTTGGGAATACTGCACTGCTCGCTGTGTCCAGCAGCTTCAGAGGGGAATTTGCATTAGTGTTACCTTTGGAATTGGAGAATAGTTTGAAGAGGAGAAAAAAACCTAGCTTTTCCTTTTCTTTTTCACGTCAGCCTTTAGGAGGAACAGTTATGTCTGTGGCAAGGGATGACAGTCACTGTTATGTGTCTGGCTTCTCAAAGTAGCTCTGTAAAACATTATTCTGTCTTGTAGCAAGGGCAGGCGTGCAGAACAGCTCAGAAACTCGCTGTTAGAACCACAGTGGAGGTATATTATCTCTGTATCAGTTGGGAGAGGACAGGAGGTTGCTCCTTGGTTGAGCATGCCTGATGTTCTGCCTCAGGTAGAAAAGAGGGAGTGCAGATCTTTGGGATGCTGCTTGTCCTGCCACTCCTGGGAATGCTCAGGGTGCAGCCTCCAGGGCAGGGATTTTTATCCATGGGGCTCATGCTTTGGTTATTGCAGAGACAGCAGAGTGAGCTGCAGTGGTGAGGTGAGGCTTGGGGCTGGGTTACTTGGGCTTGTACTGTAGGAGTAAATGTTTAAAAAGGACAGGATACAAACCTGTGTGAATGACCAGAGATCAGGAGATGGAGGGCTGGCTTTAATGATTTCCATTAAGGGAAAAGGGAACCCAGTTTTCTAGGGCTTTTCTCTGTCTTTTGGCCCAGCTTTCTGGAACAGTGTCACACACTGCAGGACTGCAGCACAAGTCCCTGTCATGGGCTTGCTGAAGCAGTGGCTTCCCCTTCACTGTGGCAGATCCTCAGTTTTCTTTTTGCTGCTTTATTTGTTGGAAGAGTTGTTTGTGGTCTCCAGGAGGTTCTATGGCACGGTGAGAGCCTGAGGGGATGTTGTGCTCTTGGAATGTTTAGAGGAGATGACCTCAAGAACAGATTTCTAAGCTCAAGATCAGCAGTTCACTAATTTTAGGTTGCTGGCCTTGTGTGCATATAATATTTTTCTCTCTGTCAAGTGCACTGTTTAATCAATAATTGCTTTATGGGAATAAAACTACTGTGTGGTGCAAACTGAATGCTTTCCAGAAAACTTTGTGTGTGTGTAATCTTATGGTCTGCCAGCTGCTGGGACCCAAGGGAGCTCACACAGTGGGGTGCTTGGGATAATCACTGTCAAAGCTCTGGCTCAGAGCCCTGCTGCAATAGGTAGGACTGGCTGTCCAGCATCAGTGGCCTAATGACTTTAAATGGCCTGGGCTTGGAAAGAAGTCTCTGTTTAAATCTCCACCCTTTTTTTTATTTCTTTTTTTGCTTCATGAAAATTGGACTCTGATGGTGCTTTAGTCATTGACATTATGGAACTCATCGAAGAGTAAGGACTAGAGATCAGACTGTTGGTGTGGCAGCCTAATGCTTTTGTCTTGGCAAAGACTCCAGAGAGAATTCAAAATTTTCTCTGTGAAAGAGGGTTAATTGATCTTTGGGAAAAGCCTAAGTGATGTTTCATTCAAGACAGCTTGTTAGTGTTGGAAATACTAGAGATACAGACTTGTGTCTGAGCTGGAGAGGATGAAATCCCGCTGCCATTTTGCAGCATTGGCAGAGTAGCAGGACTGAAGCTGCAGGAGAGCTTGAAGATAGGGGCTGCATTGTCAGAGTGATGAGGAGGAGGCAAAGCCGTATGCAGATGAGTCCCATTTGGGAATGTCTCCCTGGAGTGGAATGCAGTGTGGATCAGCAGGCTGTGGCTTAGGACAAGATGGGAACGGCACTGTTGACCTTTTTACAGGCTGCTTTGTGTCCTTAACAGGGAGAGATGCACCAAAGCTGTGTGAGAGCGCGAGACGCTGCGTTTCGCTGCTCAGTTAGTGCGGGAGGAAACATTATCCTGCCAACAGCAGAGAGTATATTTAACTTTTTCTTAGACTCCCCGTATTCTGCTGCTGCCTGCCCTCAGAAGGGGATTAGTCACTCCAGACTGATGGTGGTGCTGAGCAGGTGACCCATGGTCATTGTGGAGTTGGGTCTCTGGATCTCATGAGTTGGGTGGGGACATCTGTTCAGCAACATCTCTGGAAAGATGCTGAGGACCACTGACCAGCAGTGACTTCCACTGGAAGGAGAAACGCCCTTAGTTGATGAAGATGTAGTGGGCCTTCTAAGAAAATGTTATTGTAGGCAGCTGTTCTTGCTCCTGTGTTATTTAGGAGGGTGTGCTGACTTCTCTGGAGGGGGACAGCATGCCCTAAATGACCCTTAAAGGGTGGGAAAGTCCTGCTCTGGCCAAAAGAAGGAGTTTAGTTTGCAAATATGCTCAGTCATGGCAACCATGGCACTGTGGGTTTAAGCAAAGCCTCTTGAATGGGTGGGATGTCTCCCATGGACTTTAGCCTGTGGTGCTTTGTGCCCTTGGGATCATGTGCCAAAATCCCTGCCCACATGAAGGGTCGTGCAGTGTGTGTTGCAGTATTAGAAAAGAGTTGCCTTGCTTTTCGTCCTGCTGTTGCTGAAACCTGTCCACACCCAGCCCTTCAGCATGGGCAGTCAGGGCAAGCCTGGCAAAGGCTGCTCCTTTGGGATGTCTCTTCCTGTAGGTAAAAATCGTTTTTGGATGTCACACTGAGAACTTCAACAGCAAGGTGTGTACCGGGGGGTGCTCCCTGCTCTCCGAGAAGGGGTTTGCACATTGCTGCTCAGTGCAGTCACTCTACAAGTACAGGCTGGAGTACCACGGCGTGCTTTTGTTTTGCCCTCTTGCCTAATGGCTGTTTCTCTTTGGAAGTGGGCATGTTTTCCAAAGGGCTGAGTACTTTCACAGTCAATATTATGTACAGTGAAGCATGCTGAGGTCAGCACAAATGAATATCATGCTTCAGGGTGGAATGTGATTGCTAGAGAAATCAGAAAACAATTTCTCTCTCCATGCAGAACATTACACAATTGGCTGTATATATTAGAGTTTCCCCTGCAGCATCAAAGCAATGCTCTGAGAGGCCACTGGATTGAGTCACATTGGCATGTCTGTAAATACCCGTGTAATAGCTTCAAAATGGTTAGGAGTATTAATGGCTGTATTTTCCGAGCACTTCTGAGAGGCAGGATGGGAGCTGGCCTGGCTGGGGGGCTCGAGAGGGCAGTGCTTGGGAGCAGGAACAGCAGTGGGGTCCTTAACTCTGCCTCTTGTGTGGGGACCAGACACTCCTGGAGCACATCCCCCTGGGAGCTCTTGGAAACGACTTCTACAGTCGAGACAGAAACTTGTATTTTGCCAGCTTTTGCTTTAACCATGCTTTGTTTTACTTTCCACTAAGTACATTAAATATTTTGTAGGGACTTTTGTATTGCCCTGTTCTTTTTTAGCAGTAAAGAGAATGGGACTTCTACTGTGGTAATAAATGAAGCTGGAAATCAGAATCTCTACTTGGATTTTTCAAATAGTTCAGGAAGAGCTGGAGGAAGTGTGGCAAAAAACAATTTTAACTTGGAATAGATAAGTGACCAGGGAAACAAGCTCTCAGCAGGTTCTTCCAAAGCATTTTTTGTTTCTTTTAACATCCTTGCTGGATTGTGTTCAAAGTGACTCACAGCTTTAAAAGCAGTTTTTCCTGCACAGTGCTGTGTGCTCTTGACCTACTCTTGCTAAAATCCCTAAAGAAACACTAAGTAAACATATTCTTAAGTGAAAATGTCATATTATAAAGCCCTGCAAGTGAAACCATAACAAAGAGTACTCGTGTAGTGATTGTTCTATGGGACGGCAGAGTGAGATGCACTGGTGGAATAACAATAATCTGTTCCATGGGAGAGGTCAGCTCTGAACCGAGGGGGAGTGGGAAGAAGAGTCAAAAAGAAAGGCACAGTTTGTCTCTTCTAATCACACAGAGTGCACTTGTACATCCCTGGGACTGTGTTGTTGATGTAGCTGCCTACTCCTTTACAGACACCTGGGCAATGAGCAGAGGAGACGTCCGTGTCGGATGGCAGAGGAGCCTGGAGCAGATGGTGTACCTCTCCTGAGGCTCCGGGGTGGAAGGAAGTAATTTTGCAGGTCACGAAGCCAGAGAATAACTTCAGAATTAAACTTCCATTGGGGGTTTAGTGGTGGTTGGCCATGGGAAATAGTTGCAGGTCATCTCAGAAATTCCCTGACTGTGTGTGAGAGCTGAGTGCGAACTCTGGCTGCCCTGCTGGTTCCTGGCCAAGAGTTTTCGTGGAGTCTGGTCATGTTGTCACTGTGAGTGTTTGCTGCAGTGTCCTTGTCTGTGGTGTACATTGCAATGACACTGAAAGACATTTATGGCCACCAAGCCAACTAGTGAGCCTGCAGCAATTCACAGTGGCAGCATGCCTTTGGAAGAAAGTAAAAAACCTTCCTTGACCTCTTCCTTCACTTTTTTTGGGTCTTTACCAGACTGCACATGTTCAGAGCTTGGTGGGAAGAACTCCTTATCCCCAGTAGCATTTTTGTGTGAAGTCTCGAGTTTCCCAGTAGTTAGCTGCTCCTTGTCAGCCTGCATCCAGAGGAAGGACAGAGGACAGGTTGGGGTTTCCAGGTTCTGAATTGCCAAGGTGTTTATGGTGGCTCCAGTTGCAGCTTGAATGGGCGCCAGACATCTTGTAGGAGAAAGAGGCTCCCCTTACTCCTGGAATCACCCTGACAGTGCTGCTGGGCTTTCCTGTTCTCCTGGCTGGATCATTAGGCCTGTCCCAGGGTGAAGCCATCTGTGTGTGGTTGGTTGGTGGCACTGCCACATCTCCCCTCTGCTGCTGTCCCTCCGTGCTGCCTGCTCGGCATTGCACTGGGGCGCTCTGTGCTCTTTAATTGTTTGTCATTGGGGGAATTGCTTGTTCTAAACCCAATTACAGCCTGACAAAACTGATCTGCCTTATTTACAAATACGTCCATCTGGTTGTGGATTGCCTGATAGTGCTGCCAGAGCAATGTGAGGCCTTGATTGCTGCTCTGAGTTACCAAAGGGTTCCCTGGCCGGCGTGGCCCGGAGCCGCGCGGTGCTGTGCTGCGTGGATGTGCTTTGTAGGACAGAGGGAATTCAGCCGTAGGCTCAGGACAAGGTTCGTGTAGGCGAGTGGAGGCAGCAGGTGCCTGGGGTGTGAGAGACTGATTTTTGTGTGTTCCTGGAACTCAGTTCTGAAAAGGTTCAAAAAAGGAGAAAAATGGGTGACTGATGTCAGGACTTTGGAGTTAAAACCCATCATAACTGGTAGCTGAAACTGTTTCAGACTAATTTCATTTTCCTATGAATGTTCAGTTGCAGCTTAAAAAAGATCTGAGACATTATGAGTCAGTTCTGATTTCACCCTCGGGCCGGCAGTTCAAAGCTGAATATAGTGAATTTCAGAAGCCTTCAGTAAAAGCCTCTGTTCCTTGTTTATTGTGTGTGTGATGCACAGAGGGGAGAAAAGAGACATACCTGTGTAAACAAATGTAGCATGAGGGAAACGGAGGGGTTGCCCCCTAAAACAAGTAATTGAAATTAGCATGGCTGGATTCTGGTGTGTAATTGGAGGCGAGTGAATTAGTCGTTGCGAATAACAGAGACGAGAAATGCAGGCCTGATTTTGTTTGCAATTTATCTAGGAATGAACTTTAACTTTTGTATCTATGAATAATCACTCAGTTTTCTCTGGCTGTCTGAGAAACTGAAAATTCATAAATTGGGATTAAAGGCAGTACAGAATGCTGCAATCTGCATATGAAAACCTGTGTTTACATGGGGTTTAAGTTTTCTTGATTCTCCATCACCATAGTAACTGAAGATTTTCTGTAAGGGTGAGCTAGTCTGGTGATGGGAGCATGAGGTAGAATATTTCCATTTCACCTCCGGATTTCTGAACGTTCTTTGACCTCTGAGCTCGGATCTTTAGTGTCATATCAATGTGAGCTTTTAGTGTTGGGCTTTCTGTAATCGGTGACTATTACTGTGCTGAAGCTGGTGTTTGTTATAACCTGTGGTTTCCCTGATTTCTCAGCAGTGCCTGTTTCCTGTTCCTGTTAACAGGTTTTTCGTAAGAAATTTTCTGAAATTCATCAGAGACAAATAACAGCCCTTTGATCTCTTTCCCCCCTTTTCATCTCCTGTTGCCAGGCTGTAGTTTATTGCTGAAAAATGTGGATACAATGGTCTGTACGGAAAAATACGTTTTGGACAAAGTGATGAATGTGAGCACACACAGTTTGCAGTTCAGAGACACCGTGGTCTGTTGGCAGGGGTGTGTTCTGCAGCCCCCCAGCCCTGTTTGGTCCCTTATGAATATCAGTCATGTCAGGACACAGCACTGAGTACAGCCAAAGCAGGAGGAGGAAATGCACAAGGGAAGCAAAGCAGTGGTAGGGAAAGAGAACTCTCATCATTTCTGATACCATGAGCTTTTGGGCTGCAGCAGAGCCGGCTCCTCAGCCCCTGCAGCAGGACGGTGGTGCTGCTTCTGTTCATCCCCTCTTACGAGAAGCCCCGTGCCCAGAGCAGGGTGGAGAACCCCTTTTGGGGGGGGTTCTCAATGGTTTGGGTGATGTGCTGTTTCTCAGTGACCGGTCAGTGTGTTGGCTTTGGCCGAGCCCCGTGGCCCTGCCACCAGGTGTGCTGGTGCAGCCAGACCCGTCGGGCTGCTCGAGGGGAGCCTGGGACTGTACAGCGCTGTTCACACGGGGATCGATTCTGTTCACTAGTGTTAAATCCAAATAGAAAAGCATACTTCCATGATGATGATCTTTCCCTTGAAACATAATTATAGCTCTCTATAATGCAGCTGTTCTTTAGCCTAATAAAATATCCTGCTGGAGGCAACTTATTGGACATAATTTATGTGCAAAGGCATCTTGTGACTTTTTTTTTTGAGAGAAAATAATCCATTAACATTTACAGTAAAATGTTTAGGATAAATGCCATGTATTTTAAAAAAGTTCATGTGCTTATAGTTATTAATGAAATTTATGGCTAAATTTAGTTGAGTTCTTTACATATTGCTTATTTTGGACAACTTTTCTACCTTGTTTTATTCAGTTTCAGTGTTCATTTGAATCAATGGCTCATAAGTTAAAGGGAGATTTTTTTTTGCTGAATTAAAGAGTTTAGAATTAATCCCTAGTAAGAGATAGTCACATAACATAGACTGGTGTTATTTCAGGAAAATATTAATATGTAACCTTCTACTTTTTCACTGAAGTGATTGTAATTTAATTCATAATTTACATTTTAAAAAAAACTTTTAACAAAATTATGAAACTCAAGTTTGATCTTAAAATTTCCAATGTAGTTAGAAAAATACAATTATTTGTGTCTCAGGTGTTTTGTTTCCTGCATTTTGCCTCCTGGCTGATCTGTCCCTAACCTCAGCTCCAGCATATTTTCCTTAATTAGTTCCCCAAAGGCCATTACGTGTGATTTTTCCCACAGAGGGAGCGAGCACAAGGCCATCAAAGGATAAAGCTTCCAGAGCTGCTGTGGTTTGTGTGCTCTGATGAAGGAGGTGTCTCCTTTCCGAGAGCAGCACCCAGCTCTTGGGAGAAGTCTGATGTGTATTTCACTAAAATGTTTTTAGCTGTACCATTTTTATACCACTAACTGTGATTTACAGGTGTTTGTAAGGGGGTTTTTGTGTCCTGGTGGGGCCCCAGGTCAGCCAGGCTTTCCTTGCTGCAGACCTGCACCACGGCAGGGCAGCCCTGGGCTGGGGAGGGGGGAAGGCAGTGACAGCCCTGGCTCTGGGGAAGAGGCTGCTTAGCCAAAAAGACTTCCCAAACTAGTATTTTACCCGTTGTCTTATTAAACCAGTATTATTTCCCTGAAAAGATTCCTCTTCTGTATCTTTAGATCTTCCTGGCAGCAGAGATGTCTTTGACAGATGCTCATCTAGTCTGTTAATAAAAACCTGCAGCTTTTATCTGGGAGATCTAACATCCTCACTGGTTGGTCTGTTAACCTCTTGGTCTGTTTGATGCTTTTTTCCCCAGTATTGAAACTAAATTTTATTTTGTGAACAGGAGGTGACTTGTTCCTGTGTTTCCCTCAGTGCTAGTGAAGCAAGCTTGTGAAGAGGGATTCTCTAAGGGGAAGACTGCTTAGAGAAATCATAAAATTTTCCCGAGAGTCCAGTTGTATCCTAGGAGAAGGACACAGTCCCTGTGCCAATCCTCCATGAGCAGTGTTGGACTGAGGTGTTCAGGGAATCTGCTGTGTTTTCTGAGCGAGGGCAGCTCATGGACCCTTTGGTTGTGCTGCTGCCCAGAGGGGCTGGAGGGATGGGCAACAGGAGTCTCCTGAGGTTCAGCAGGGGAATTGCCAAGTCCTGCAAGTCTGCTTTCCCCAACAGATGGGGAAATGGCCCTTTTGAAATTATTATACTGTTACATTTCTTAAAAAGCATACTAATAATATAATGGTGGGCTGGTCTCTAACTGGATTTAAAAATGTTTCTCATAATTCACTAACGTCTTTCCCATCATGATGCCGGAATGTCTGTTGTGACTTTGAGGAGGCAGCAAATGCAATTTGGAGAGAATTCTGAACTGCCATTTATTTTAAGCAGGATCTTAGTTCTCACTTGTAGGGCTTCCTGCCCTTGCTGAGAAGGCACTTAAACGTTTCTGCTTGTTCTTGTGTGCTATTTAATCCCATCAGTGCGCTGAAGGCCCTCCTAAATAGTGCTGTGTGAAGCGATTCAGTTCAATACCGTTTAATGGAGGTGATAAATGTTAGATGCCTGCCTGGGGCGCGCAGTTGGGTGGCCCATGCAGAGGTGATTCCAGCCCTTTCTGCTCCTGGCCCCTTGCCCTGTCTCCAGTGACTTGGTGTGTGCTGGCACCCAGCTCTGCCTGGCCAGCAGTGGGACAGCACCTGGAGAGGCAAGGACAAATACTGGTTTGAGTACAACCCTCTGTTTGCTTTCTCTTGTTGGCAGTATCTTCTTTGTCTTTGTCTTCCTCCTTTTGGTAATACTTTCTTCCTCATGTTGTGGTATCCTGTATCTTTATTAGCATTGACTCCTATAGGATCTTGCTTGGAGCAAACCAGCCATTCTTTGAAATGGTGGTGCTTTAGGCAAAGAGCAGGAGCGTCCATGTCAGTCTTTGTGAGCAGAGCAACTCTGTACTCCTGCAGTAAGGACACAGCTGTCCCTCTGTCACTGCAGGAGATGCTCTTTCCTGGGGACCATCATTGACAGGAACAGTCACTGCTGGTGAAACTTAGCATTTTGTCCTATTTTGCATTTATTAGCATATACTAATTATTCATAGGAATAATTACCCTTTCCCAATTCACATTAATTTAGATGGCTTTTGAAAAGCAATCAAGAGAAGCAGGGGATGATAATGCATCAAAGGGAATAAGGATATGGCACAAAAGAAATAAGGGTGCGTTTTATGTAAGCGACCATGTCAAGTCACTGTCAGCTCTTCCCTTCAGATTGCACTTACTGAAAGTGAGTTTGATGGCTGGTTCTAAAGGTCATCTCTGAAATGTGCTTCCCACCTCAAAAGTCCATTCACGCTCCTCTGGTTTTTGTCTCCCTTCAGTAAGGGACAACATCATCTTATGAGAGACAGCAGGAAAACAGACAAAACCACATGCTAGGTTGTTCCACCATTCCAGAGTGGCTTCCCTGTCCCTGCACAGGTAGGGTTTAATTCTGAAGTGCTTTTATTATTAGGGAGGGCATGAAGTTTGGGGGTGCAACATATTCGTGCCTGCCCTTGGCTGCTGGGATGAGCACTGGAGTCTCCTTTATGGCCAGGGCCCGTGAAGGAAGGTCTTGACTGTACAGTCAGATCTGGGGGTTGTTTGGAGGGCCACACACCTCTGCAGTTCTGTGAAGTGTTACTGTGTCTAGATCATCGTGAGTCTTTGACTTTGAACTAGGCCATGAAGATGAATATCCTAGTGTTGGCATGAGAGTCATGGCCTAAAAATATTGACTGTGTTGTTTTGCTCTGGGTTACAGATGCTGCTCTTAAAGCCAAATGTGATGTGATGAAATAAGAGTGCCTTGGTAGACAGAGATATGGAGTGAATAATCCTTAGAGAAGGGCAGTAAAAGGCAGGATATGGTTCAGGTCAGAGGACAGACTGAGCAGTGGAAGGGGAATGGGGCTCCAGTGGTCATGCGTATTGGAGGAGAATGACGACTGTGTATTGGGTTAGTGTTCGTGGTGCTTCAGGGGTTAAAACCTTGTTTTCTCAGTTCAGTGAGATAAATCTCTTCGGTTGTTCTAATGAGATTGAAACTGCTCCTGTGCAGATTAGTGCCAGCGTTGGATCAGCTGGCCCTGCTCAGCAGGAACAGCCCCGCAGCCCTGCATGATTCCAGTCAGTGTTGGCTGCTTGTAGTGAGCACAAGTCATCCCTTATTGGGAGTGTCTCACAGGGGGAACAGCTCTTGCACTGAAAACAAACTCCAGTGACCTGTATCAGGTATAGTTTCTGGATTATTTTGCTGACATTGCCAGAATTTTAGTAACTGAAAAGAAATCTCCATTGAGGAGTGTTTGCCAGGGTGTTGGTCATACACTTTAGGTGCAGGGATGGGTAGGCATCCGTTCAATTAGTCTGGGATAGTGTGGTGTGTTGGGAGATATGGAGCTGGGGTGCTGCTCGGGCTGGTTCCATGTCTGCTGCTACAAGTCATTAATACACTGTTCCACATCCCACGTGCATTATTGACAGCTAGGTAAGTGAGCCCCTAAGTTCATCACTGCTTCAGCTTTGTGCTGTCAGATTGGAATGAGGACGTGCTCTGAATCTGTGTGATATAGCAGGTCTTGTTCCACCAGAGGCTTCTGCTATTGTATGATTGGAGACTTCTGGCATTGATGGCAGGATATAGTCATAAAATTAGAGATGCATGTGAGGAACAGTGACAGCATGCTGCCACCTTTATCTCTTTATATTTTAAAAAGTCTGTGTACAGCATAAGGAGATGAGGAAAATACAGTTTTCTACCAGAAGTACTTCAATAGTTAATTTGATTTATAAATGATTTGGCAAGCAGATGTGCAGTAATGAAGAATGCTTTGAAACAAAAAGATTGTGAATGTGTTCCTTCACTTTGGGATCCAAACTCACGAAACCTGCTGTCTGGGGCCTTCGGAATTCCTTGGACTACACTGTTCTTACCTCTTTTCAGCAGTAGGTGTGATTCCAGGTGGGATTCAGTCCATAAAGTGCTATTGGACATCAAGGGCGAGCTGTTTACATGGGCAGGTTTTGTCTGGTTTGTGCCACAATGGGCAGAGACAGTTTCAGAGTAGGGAGGAAGTGTGTCCCTAGTGTGTCTAAAATACACTGCTGTGCGTGGGGGGTCCAGTCTGAATCCCAACCCACTGAGATGACTCCTGCCCCTGTGCCCAGTGAGAGGACAGACCCACCGCCACCTTCCCAGGCTGCCTTTTGTCCTCCCACACACCTCGTTTGCTTGTCTTACCCGAGAGACAATGAGAGGAGGCATTTTATAGCATTGGGTGGAGAGGTTTAAGCTTCGGTTCAGGTCTGGCTGTTCAGTGAAGAGATGGTGAGAAATAAAGTTCAGAATCATGCAAATTTGGGCAAGTTGATGTGTGGGAGAGAATGAGAGTAACATACGGAGCAAAGGAAGGAAAGGCTGTCAGGAGGAGCCCAAGGGAGTCCTACTTTTTCAGGGAGTTCATCCAAGCGAGTGGTGATGGGTGTCTCAAGGGCAGAGGTTAAAGGCGCTGCTGGAGGAGCTGATGAGTTCTCCCTGAGAACGGGGCCGGGCCCTTTGTGAGGCTGTTCTCCTGGATAAATGATGCCAGAGGGAAGCACAAAGGGGACTCTGCCCCTGGAGCGGGCAGAGGTGTGAGGTGGAGCCTGGCGTTGGGCAGCTGCTCGCTGGGGTGGAGCAGTCAGAGAAACTCTTGGGCTGAATTCTGCCATTTTAAGAGGGTAAAATTGTGGCTGATGCCTTCAAAACATGGGAGATTAGAGAAGAAGAGATAACACGTGTTTGGAATGCTCCCAACGTGTAACATATTGCACATGTATTATGTAGGCTCGGGGAATGATGTTTAAAATAGCTGAGCCCACGGGCTACTTGGACAAAGCAAATATCAAGAACATTAAGTTCTCCTCTTGCTAAGCTTTACTTGCCCTTGTTACTGAGGTCATTTCAATGCGTATTTTGATAGCTGTGAGATACTTGTGTAACAACTTTGTGCTTCAAACATTTTTATTTTTTTTTAACTTTGAAGGAAAACGTTTTGCCAGATTTTTGTCAAGCTGTCAGTGAGGGCTTTGTACATGCAGGAGCGATGGAGAAACACTTTCCAAAGTCATTTTACTTCCTTTTCAGTCTTAGGCTGACAAATCAGGAGAAGCAGCTTTTCCCGTGAAATAGAAAAAGGGAATGGTTCTCTCGGGGGCTGCAGGTGTGCTCTGGGCTGGAGGAGGTGAGAGCCTGTTGGTCCCTGCTGGGAGCGGACAGGGAGCATCCATCCATGTGCCCTATGACAAACCCTGTCCTAAAATGGGCTAAAATTGCCTGAGGATATGACCCTTTGAGATGGTATTGGGGCCAAGGGAAGTTCCAGATCCCTGCCCAGAGAAAACTCAGCATTTCAAAAGGGGTTTTGGGAGGGCTGGGAGAAAAAAAAAATTCCATATGGAATACTGACTTGCAAGGAACAAAAATGCAGTAAAAGATGATGGTGTAAGTAAAGCACTGTTGTTGCCTAAGCCCTCTATGTTTTACCTAAGTGTTAATACCAACCTACACAAATCCTTTCTCATTGTAACACAGCTCTAATTGCTTGCTTTAGTCTCTTTCCAACTAGCCTGAGTTAGTGTTGACAATTTAGTGTGGTGTGGAGAAGCATCCTGAGGCCAGATGGAAGACACTCGGGACAGGGCTGAGGAGAAGCTGGCCATGAGCTCAGTGTCGGGAGCAGCAGCTCAAGGGCTCTCTGCGCCTCTGCTCCCGACTGCCCCCGGCTCAGACCCACCGCTCCGAGGGGGCTGCCCTGTGATCTCAGCTCTCTTGCCAGACTCGTAGTGTTTATAACAGGTTTAGCAAGGTTCTGTTCCTCTGAACTCCTTAGGCCGGGGGGAGGAAAGAAAGTGCAAGGCAAGGAAATCCCAGGTGTCCTCTCTCATCTGCACAGAGAGTCAGAGGGTGTCTCTCCTTCGTCAATTTTGGAAGGACAAAGTGTCAGAATTACACATAAGAGTGACAAATGTGATATTATCAAAAGCAAATGTAGTTAAAGCAGCTTCTAAACAAGCTAGGAACAGCAGTGACTCAGCAGAGAGGGGCTATAAATACCAGAGCTGATGCAGCAGCTGCAGCTGGGGGGGTCACAGGAGAGAAGGGAGCTGGGAGGTTTTGGGATGTACCAGGATCCACATGTATTTTGAGAAGCTGTCAGAGAAAAGAGAACCAGAACTGGTAATTACAAAGTGCTCTCCACATACTTAGTGTAGAGTTAAATGGTTGATTTCCTTCTTTTAGATCAAGAAAGGAATGGAAGTGGTGACTCAAAGTTGTGCTTCTGTTCTGGAGGGGGCGTGGAGTGCAGGTGTGCAGACACCTCACCTGCTGTGAAGGAACGCTGGTTTTGCTTCTGCATCTGTATTCCCAGTACTCTGAAAGGAGAGTTCACAGCAGTAAATAACCCCATAATGTAACAGAGTTTTAAAACAGGAAGTCTACAGAAACTGGGTCTGTGTGGTGCTTTTGGGAGATGCAGAAGCAGGGGAGCAGTGCATGCATGCTGCAGAGGGGGACATGTGGAAGTGACATTGTCACAGCTGACAATTCAGGAGGATTAAAGGCAAAATAATGTTCTGATGTGGTTTTGCTATTGAAGATTATCTGGTGATAAAGTAATGAGATGTGTTATGTGAGATGTTTATTTGTAGGGAGGTTTCTGTACATAATTGCTTCCGTTTGCACCTTGGATGTCTGCAGCCATATGTTTTTTAAATGAATGGTAGAAACCAGGGGCTAACACGTTTTTTAATTCCCTTCCACTCCCCCAGTCCTGCAGGGCTGTACCCACTGACATGCTCCTCTCTGCTGTCCCCCCTTGCTGAAGTGATGCAGCAATGGGGTGTCTCGTGCTTCCTTTTAGTCTTTGTTTTCAGTCCTTTGATTGGGTAGAAATCCATGTCTTTATTTGGAACAGTCCCCATGTCCTCTCTTGCTCACCCTGTCCCCCGCTGGAGTGGCAGTGACATAGTGAGGAATGCTGGTGGCTGATTCCATCCCTCTGTCTCCTGTGTGTTTTGCTCAAGTCTGAATTTTGGGTGGGCGGGCAGCTCATTAGTCTTTCCGCAGCATCTATGCAGATTGTGATCTGAGCTTATTTTAGAAGCGAAAAATCAGGAGCAATTAGCAATCTGCTCAGGAGGGAGCTAGGAAAGAGGCAGACACCAGCTCTGTGGCATGCAAAGGACTGGGCCCTGCACTGACCTCAGCCAGCAGGTCCCCACGATAGCCAGTGGGCTTGTTGATGGATATCAGCGTGGTGTTCATGGGCGAGCATCCCTGCTGACAGCCCACAGCTGGAGTAAAGCCATTGCAGATGACTAGTATGGGAGTTCCTGATGTACTGTAGATACAAGGTGTGGTCTCACAGGCTCAGGTGAAGGCAGGAGAATGTGGCAGCAGTGCTGTACAGGAGGGGCAGAGATGTGTCTGTAGACTGAGATGCAAAACCTCATGAGGGGCACAGACTGGATGTCTGGAGGTGGGTCAGGCCATGGCATGTGCCAGCTGACTGTCAGGGAGATCTGGACAAGGTTAGATCTGCCTCTTGGTAGCAGTTCACATAAAGAAACAATTAACAATCTTTGTTTACTCACCCTGCTGGGACCATGCATTACTTCACTGTTGTTACCTTGCTGGTACCTCAGCCAACCTAAGAGCCCCATATTTTTTGCCTTATATGAAGGGATGTGAATTCAAAGAATTGGAGAATTCTGCACATTAAAGGCTGAACAGAAAAGAAGGAAGGGATTTTCTTTTTTAAACAGTGTCTTGACAGAAGGAATGCTGGAGTGCCTACATCCAGCTCTTGTCTTCCTTGCACTTGTGACACAAGGCAAGCATGGCAGGAGAGTCCTGCAGGGAGAGCACTGCAGCAGTTCTGGCTCTCTGCGTACCAAGGGAATCAAGTGAAATATCTGAGGGTTTATTTTCTGGAAGTGATGGACACCTGCAGTGACAGCTGATTTTAGCCAGAACTGTAGCTGTGGGAGGTGTTTCTGCCCTGATGGGGCTTCAGGAAAAATCCACGCACACTGGATTGGGTTTGCCTGCTGACTCCCTTCCTCTGGATCTGCCTAAGTACCTTTAATGACTTTTCTGATTTCTGGGTGGGAATTTAGCACTCTTGTACTACACCAGGCTATTTCTGTGTTTTCATTGGTATGGTTTATCTACCTGGTTTGCACCCACATATAAATGAAATAAATGAAGTCTGGGATGCTGGGGAAGATGGTGAGAGCAGACAATGTGCTTTATGCTGATTTCCCTTCCTTTAGAAGGCAGGAGCACAATCACTTCGTCCTGAGGATGTGATGACTCTCACAAAAATGAAGCAAGCAAGGGTGATTATCTCTGCTTTGTGGGTGGCAGCTGCACAACCCAATGATCCCAACGTGGAACATATTATTAGCCTCAAGCTGAGCTGTCTGCAGCCTGGAGCTTGCCTCAGGTCTGTAGTAGATAATGAATTCATGAGGAGATTGTGAAGTATTCATCTGGATCCTGTCTGCTGTGGAAAGCCCTTTGGATACTGTCTCCCCATGGCTGTTGGATTCTCCATCATGCATTCTTTACCTTCTGAATATCCACATGGTCCTTCTGCAGTGTAACAGTGGGGTTCTGCGGGTCTTTTTTCACCCTAAAGCACCCCAAAACTGCTGGTGCAGTTTGAGGCTGGGTTTGCAGCTCATAGGGAGGGTTGTGCTGGTTCTTGGGAAGGTGAAATTCCTCCCTACCTTTGTGCTTCCCCTGTACAGACAGGCTGGATCTGGTGACAGATGATGTGCCTTCATCGGTCGCAGCACAACTTTCCCTTGGTAATCCAATATTGGGCTTTTTCTGGGAAAGCAGGAGGAGTGGAGATCAGTATCAGCCTTGGGCTGACATTTGGCTGATCTCTGAGGCAGAAGTTCTGGAGGAAGCAGCACTGCTGATTCCCTGGCAGCAGCTGAAGCTTTCCCAGTTGATGCTGGTGAAGGCAGCAAGCAGAGCACCTGCCCTTGCCTTTGGCCCAGTCCTCTGTGATGGAATTGCAAAGGGTTAGTGGGGATAATTAGCCAAGAAGACGTGAAAGAGCAGCATTCCTGGATGAGGAGGATATGCTCCAAGTGAAGCATGATCAGCCCCGGAGATGCCCAGGAGGTTTTGGTGTGGAGGCACAGCATGGAGCTGGATCAGGCCCTGGAGATGCCCAGGAGGTTTTGGTGTGGAGGCACAGCATGGACTGGTGGTGATGGGCAGTGCTGGGGACATCTGTGCCAGGTACAAGCTTCAGGGAACTTCTTACCCATGATATTTTTAGGAACATTAAATTAAGCAAACACAAGAAATTGGGCAACTGCTGCTGTTGGTCTTGCCTATTCCTGCAGGTTTCTAAATTTGACTCTGCTCTTTCCCAATTCATTTTATCTCATCATTTTCTATGTCCCTCTCAGATTGCAAGCAGTTTGGTCTTGGAGCCAAGTTCACTCTCATCTCCACTGCAGAATAGCATGGTGGGAGACAGAGCAGTGGCAGAGATGTCCGAGGAAAGACTTGTTTTATCCTATCTGTAAAATTAGGCTGGTAATCCTTCCTTCTTTTTTGAAGATGTTGAAGCTTATACGATTACCATTTACAGGATGCTTTGAGATGGGAGATGAAAAGTTCTTTAAGGAATTATCCTGTATTTTTAATGCATGTAAAGCATTACCCTGGAAGAGAATTGGTTCAGTGAGTCCATGAATGCACAGATTTTTCAGGCCAGAAGGCACTGCTGGATAATCTGATCTGAGTTGTGTTATAATATTTGATCCTGTTAGGGCTGTAGAGAGGTTGGGGAGCTTGTGTGGATACCCAGGGCAGGCTCTAGGAACTATCTGCAAAGCTCTGTTCTCTTAATGATCTGTGAAATCTTTCCATGCCTGGATTAAGGAATGTGAGGTGCTGGAGTGAACTGCTTAATGATCTTCTCCTTTATTCCATCTCAGTGGCTCTGGGTAGGATTCACATTCTTGTACAGCTCTTTCTTTCCCAGTTTGAATACATTCTCCTTTGCATCTTAATAGCCCCAAGCCCAGAGCTCCGGTTACATCATTTTTGGGCATTCAGTGCATAAAAGACTTTCTCCAGCCCATCCCAGTGCCCCCCATGCACTGCATTTTGGTGCTGGAGAGGGGGCAGATGAAGGCTCTGGAGCAGATGCTGGCTGTGCAGGAGGGCAGCCAGAAGAGCTGTTTTCTCTGGGGGAAAAAGGCACCATCTGTTTTTGTGAAGCTTCCTTTGCTCTTCTTAAATCTTGAACAAATGCAGCTGATCTGTTCGGCTCTTTCTTTTTAATGCTTTAACCAGTTCTTACAGATTTCTTGCATCCCTTGTATTCCAGAGGAGGCACAAGCCTGAGTAAGCCAGCTGTTCCACTTCCCCTCTTTCTTGTCCCGTCCCGCTTGGCAAGCAATCGGGTGGGGACAGAGCTCGCCTGGGCAGAGCTGCTGGCTGTGGGGCACAAGGGGCTGGTGAAGGTGGCATCCCCCCCAAAAGACGTAGGCAGCAGAGGATTGCCAGAGGCATCAGGATGCTGAAGGTTTGGAATGGACCTCTTGGAAGTTTGACTTCTTTAACACCAAAAACCCCAAACCAAAGGAAAAAAAACCTCAAACAACAAAACCAACCTGAAAACCCTGACAGCTTTGCGTTACTGAGCATTTCTGTTGTCTTTTTCCACCTTCTGTCCTGTAAATTCTCCCTTGCAGCGGTCAGTGTGATCAGTGTAGGACTGTGTAGCTCAGATTAGCATACAGTGTATGAGATTTACTCCCTCAGTGCTGCTCACAGTCAGACAAAAGTGGTGGCAGATGTGACCAGGGTCAGGCTGTGAATTACAACTGGATGGATCTCTGTTCCCCACACAAACAGGGGCTGTGGGAAGAGGAGCATGAGGATGGTGCAGCTGAAGCATGGCTGGAGGTTTCCTTCATTGCCTGGCTGGTCTCTCTGGGGCTGGTGTTGCTGTCCCTGTGCAGTGCCACTGCCAGAGCCCTGCAGGCAGCAGGCAGGGTGGCATGGGCAGGGACCCTTCCATTGACATGCACCTTTTCTCGGCTGAAGCAGGTGAGGGTTGAGTGAAGCAAAGAGCTGGAGTGGCCCTGGAGCTGGCAGTGCTCCCTGGAGGAGGACACGATGCAGAGCAATGCTGTGCTCGTGGTCCTGTGCCCTGCACCACGTGGGCAGGGGCTGTACCTGCGAGGCTGCGTGCTGGAGAGATCCGGGCTGAGGCACTGCTGGTGGCACCATCCCTGGATGTGACCTGTGCTGCTGGTGAGCGAGCAACAGAGATTGTGCTGCGGGCGGGGCTCTGTGCAGAGCAGAAAACAGGAGAATGTGCATTTCTGCTGCCGAAATTTAGCCCTCAATGCTTCTTTGGTCCCAGCGGCGACTCCTGTGGTAAACCACAGCTCGAAAGTGAGGGTCAGCCACTTCTCCAGTGTCTGGCAAGGGTGTGAGTAAATACCTGCTGCTGGGCTCCAGCTGCACGCACACTTCTCTTCACAGAGAGAGGTAGGGGAAAGCACACTTTTGGGTTAATTTGCCTCATTTCTGTGTAGTGCACAGTGAGACAAACCAGCCCCTGTGCCGAGTGCCAGGTTGTTACCCCAGGCTGGGCCTGAGAGAGCTCAGAGGCAGAGCTGTGCTGAAGCGCCGTGCTGTGGGAGCAGGTTCCCTCTCTTGTGCAGGGATTTATTTTGGCCAGGACAGGCCCTGTCCCCTGTGCCTGCGAGCGGGGCTAGCCAGGTGCCTCCTGCCCTGGGGACATCACTCCTGGCAGAGCGACTGCACCAAGCCCCTGGCTCTGCTCCACATCTGCATGCCAGGCTCCCTTTGCTTCAGCTTTGGTTCCTCCTCACCCATTTCAGATTCACCAGCTGCATCTCTGCTAACAGATGTTCCACACTGCTCAGGGGCGGCTGTAAAAAAATAGGTGTATTTTAAGAGACTGGTTAAATGTGTTCTTGCTGCAGTTCTTTGGGCTGAATTCTGCCTTCAGCAGCACTGAAGTGATTCTGGACTAATCTTGATGCTGGTTTTACGTGGATTATGTCACATTTTTGCAACATTTCCAATGGGAAGTTTGGATTCAGATGTGTGGACTTGGCCATTCTTCCCATCAGTCCTTCCTGTGCCATCACCCTGCCTCTGACAGATGTGTCCATAGTGATCTCAGTGGGACTGGGATGTTTCTTCAGTTATTGGAAGACAAAGTATTAAATGACTATATTCTGCTCTGTTTTTCCTCTCTTCTGTAATAATGCTGGACATCTTGCCAAGTTCTTCAGAAAACAGTGTAGTCACCAGCGCATTGAATTTATTAGGGGCTGGCCTGGAGGCAGTGGGAGAGCGGCTGACGCCCCATGGAAAAATTTGCAATACATTCACTTGAGGACCAGTCTCCTTACGGATTTATCTGAGTGGGTCTTGGTCCACACCTGGATTTTTCTTATTGGGAAAAGATACTCTGACTCCGGACTTCAGGTCTGGTGTTTTGTTTTGTTGTTGGGTTTGTTTGGTGTTTTTGGGTTTCTTTGGGTTTATTCATAAGAAATAATTTCCCTTTGCTAATTTTTGTAGTCAGTGGGCCTTATGGGAGGAGCTTTTTGTTTGTGATAAAATGTGGCAGGCAGGTATTGTGAGCTGCACTGCTCCTGGCAGCCCTCCTGCTTTCCAGCCTGCTCCCATGCCACAGCAGCCATTCTTCTGTTGAGCAGGGATTTCCCCTGCAAGCAGGTTTGCCTTCTCCTCAGTCTCCAAGAGGGAGGACCCAGCACCCCTGGGCAGCGCTGGGTCCCACGCTGAGAGCAGCTGGAGGGGTGGCTGCCCAGCTCTGGTGGGTATTCCCAGAGCCAGGGAAATTACTCTTGGCGTTCCTGTCGGTGCCTGGTCCGGGTGCTGCCCCGGCCAGCTCTCTCTTCCTGTCTGGCACTCATGGTGTGTGGTTTGAAGTGTTGGTTCTGTTCTTAAATTGAAGATCATTTCAGCATACCATTCTATCTGTTCTCAGACAGTCCTGATCCATGGAACTTTTGGCCTTGAGGCTTGGCTGAACCTAAGAATAAACACCCTTTGGGTTTCTTTGGTTGGTTTCTGGTTTCCTTGTGTCCCAGGAGTGTGGGCTGTCCTGCAGGGCAGGGCTCTCAGCCTGGCAGTGCTGTCTGTGGAAGAGAACTGGGTGCTGTGCTTCATGCAAAACACTTGTTGTTCCTTGCTGCCTGCTCGTGAGCCAGACTGACCATTTCCAGATCTCCCTCCAGAGCCAGTTTTTCAGGGAAATCTGCTCAGTAACTCCTGTGGACTTGGAGTACCAAAGTCTATGACAAATGCCACCACCTCTCCAGCTGTGGTGGCCATCATCATGTGCAGGGACAGGAGAGGGAAGGGGACTGTGAGGAGCAGCGTGTGGGATGTGCTGCTGCTGTGCCTCTCAGCAGCACAGCTTTGATGCCTTGTTCTTGTGCTCGCCCAGTTTGTTTTTAACCTTTATAAGGCTTCACTGTTGCCATCTCAGCTGTGATCTTTGTTCTCAGACACTGAGGATCTGTGCTTATGTTCCTTTGCCCTCTGCATTAAATGAGGGGCTGCTGGTGGACACTACTTGAATCTTAAGCCCAGTTCAGTGCTTTCATAAGCATTGTGTCTGCTTAGGCCAGGACTGACTTGTTCTGAAAGGCTTCCTGGGAAAAAGGTCTATGCTATGAAACTTTCAGTGTGCAGGTCAAAGAGAAGTCAGCATTACATCTGGGTTGTGGTTTTCCCTTTTGTCATGGCACTGCCAACTGATTTAAAAGCCACCAATGATTTGAATCGTGGGTCCTGCAGAGCCCAGGTGAGACCAATCTCGTGTGTGCACAGTCTGTACAGCAGGAGCCTGTGCTGTCTTAGCAGCTGCTTTTGGTCTTTCATTATTTGGTGGCAGCAGACAAACATTCCTTGTTTGTCATCTAGGAAGGTATTTTGTGACCTAGAAAGATGCATGAGTTCTGATGTGTCGTCTCTAGTGGGATGGAATTCCCCTCTCTGACGTGCTGGTGAACAGCCGAACAGAAATAGCTGTGGTGGCCCCAACCAGAGAAGATCGTCACTGATCTCTCATCAGGGATGTTCTGCTCCTACATCTGGTTTTCTCACAAAGAATACCCTAATAACTTAAGTTCTGAAAGTGTAAAAGCAAAAAAATGACTCAGTTGCTTTATTTTCGAAACTTTGACTCTTTATCATTTGCATTTTGAATCTCGGTTTGAAAAACGAGGAGGAAAAACATTACCAGTGTTTTAAATCTGGCCTAACCTGTTGCCCCTGCTATGGTGGTTTCATGAGAAGTTCTGGATGCTGCAGGGTGAGTGTCTGTGCTTCAGTTAAAAAGCAGAAAGGGATGATGAGTTTCTCCTGTATTCGCAGTGAGGCATTGCTATGAATTTTGGGATCAGGTGGTCTGACCCACTGAGGTTCAAACATGCTCCATGGCAGGTCTTCTCTGTTGGGTCTTGTTTATATGCTCAAGTAGCTACATGTCTTCTTGTGGCTTGACTCCTCTGTGCAGGGAGGGTGTACCTGGTCCTAGTGGAGGAGAGGAGATGGGACATCTCTGCTGCTCCAGCATCCTCTTCCCTGTCTGTCTGCTTCGCACACAGCTACTGCCTGCCAGGAGCCCCAGCATGGACCCTGTGTCCTGGAGAGGGGAGTGGGAGTGAGGTGGCCACCAGCAATGCCTGGTGCTTCCTTCAGCTCTAGGTGTGTCTCTAGACCTCTGTGCTGGTCTGCTCTGGTCTGCCCAGGTCCTCAGAGTGGTTCCTGCAGACCCTTGGGGAGGGGTGTAGGGGGAAGGGGCTGACTTGGCTGCCAGATCTTTTTCGTCTGGTGAAGTTCCATTTATAGGACCACTGCTCAGGAGAGCCAGAGTGTCACAGTGCTGGACCCTTTGGCTTGTGTTGCTTTGCAGGAAGCTGCTGAATGTCCTTGTACAGAGCCATCAGCTTCTCCCACAGGGAGAGCAGGAATATATTGTTGAATCCTTCCGACCAGGTCTTGTGGTGAGGCTTGTTCCTGTTGGGATACAGGAGCAGGCAGATCTCATGGAAAGGATAGCACTTGCTGCCTTGGCCTCAGCTTCTGTGCATTTGGCCGAGTTCCCAGAGGGTCAGGAGGCCCCTGCTCTGCTGGGATTGCACAAGGTTGCTGTTTCAGGAATGCAGTGTGGGATTTATTCTCCTTGCAGATAGCTGGAAAGCCATGGAAAGCCATTACCAACCCATTTCTGCCCACAGGCTGCTCAGGCCTCTCAGAGGGGATGCACATGGACATGATTCCTGTAGCCACTGCTGCAGTGGGCTTACCACAGAGTTGAAATGTTAATAGAAAAGCCTGATGAAGGCCAGGCCCACCCCAGGCTGTTCACCCTGATGACCCCTGTCCACCCCATGTGTGCCTGTCTGAGCCAGGCCAGCAGCAAACACCAAACTGTGTTATTTGCCTGTTCGTTGTGCTGTGGGTCAGTTGGGTTTTGGGGAAGTTTTGTTAGAAAATTTTCAGGAGAGAGTGGGAGGCAGAGCCCAAGCTGTGGCTGCGGTCAGTGTGACCCAGCTGCGTTGCTGCCTGTGCCAGCAGGAGAAAACCTGCTGAGGGACACGGCCAGGGTCTCACACCCCTCCTGGAAACTGATGGCACGTGTGAAGCTGATGGCATGATGGGTTTTTAAGTGTTATACCTGGCCCTGATGGGGTGCCTGTCTTTGGGCACCCACCTGTGCCCTGCTCCTGTGAGTGCTGACACAGATGTTCAGTTCTGCTGTGTTGTTTTAGTTAATTCCAGGGGGACAGTGCCTTGTTTCAAATTGTTTATGTAAATTTCCCTGTAGAAATGGAGGCTTTCTTCATGGCTTAGCCACTTTATTCTTGGAGGTGTGGGAGGGAGCCTGTTCTGTGCCAGGATGCTCGATCCAGACTTGCAGGAGTCCTCAGGACCTGGCTGTGCCTCCCAGGAATGAGAGGTGAGTAAGCAGGCACTTGGCCAGGGTCCCAAAACCACCTTGGTTGGAAGGAAATGAATGTGGCATTTTCCTGCCCCCTGAGCTGTGAGTTGGGGCTTCCAAACCCCACGGCCCTGGGGATGCTGCCCCTGTGATGTTTCTGTGCCTTGCCCTGGGCCCCCTCCAGGACAGGGGTTTCTCAGAGGGGAAGAAGTCACTGGGCTCAAGATCTCATTTCTTACACTTTCGCTTCCCTTTTCGGTAGTTGCAGACGAAGATGTGGCCTCACAGCCCAGCGACTGACAGTGTGAGGATTTGGTGTGAGTACGAGGCAAAGCTGGGGCTCTGCAGGGGAAGTGCTGCTGTGCCAGAGCAACCTGGGGATTACAGACACACGTGAAAAAAACTGTATGAAAAATGCCAGTGCCACAGGAGTTGTTTTCACACTGGAGAGAAGTGTTTTTCTTTCTCTCTCTCTTTTTTTTTTTTTTTTTAAACTCAGAACGTGCAGTTTTGGATAAAAAGCTTGTCTTGTTCTTTGTTTTACCAGGAGCCATATCTCTTGTCTTTGTCTTGGCAGGGATGTTACTAATGACACAGAAGGAAGGAAGGATGGGGGAAGCTTGTTGGCTTGCTTTGGGCTGTTTGCTCTGTGCCTTCCCTGCAGCTTCTCTCTGGCTGGCTCCTTGGGACCTGTGTGGTGGAGAGGATGTGCTGCTGGCATCTGTCTGCAGATGATCCAGGCCATGCTCTCTGCAGCTCCTTGGCTGTTCAAGCTCAATAGTGTCACTACTTGAACCCAACAAAGCCTTGGCCTGGATTCAGCCCTCACAAGGTGGATGCTCCTCTGGCAGTACCATACCTTGTTCCCCTCCTGCCACTGCTGCCGGCCCCCATTGGCATTGGGAAGTGGCTGTGGATGGAAAGCACCATGCAGGAGGTGCTGGAAGCAGGAGCATCCTGTGGACATGCTGTGCCATGTGGGCTCTTGGGGCTCTGCCCTGCCAGCATCCCTGTCTGTGGGGGCTGAGCCCAGCTCCCTGCAATCACATGGGGGTTTCAGTGGCTCTTGGGGCTGTGCTGGCAGTGCCTGCCTGGAGTGGGGCTTTTCCTGGGGGAACAGCCCGCTAGCATTTCATATGGATCCGTGCTTCTGGTACATTAGCTCTGTGTGTGTCAGGGCTTTCCCAAAGGAAATGGTGTGTGCTAGTGAAACACAGGATGACAAAGCACTAGAAAATACATCTGAGGTAATTCCATGGTGAAGAGGGCTGGGGCTTTTAGGAAAGACAGCACGTGGTTAGTCTGAAGTGGGAATAAAAGCAATTGGGAGTCAAATGGCCTTGTTAGTGTATTCCATATTTGTAGCAGAATTGGATCTTCCCCGAGTCCAGCTTGGTGTGCTATATTTGCAATAAACTATTGGTTCTAATCCCAGTTGTGAGGAAAATAATGGCTTTTGTTGCCAAGCATATTTTCTCACTTGTCACAAATCAGTGGGGTGAAGCATATGTTTGAGGAGTGCCTGTCCCAGCTGTCCGGTGGGAGGATCCGGCACGGTTCTCCTGGATGGATGACTCGGCGTCGCGGAGCAGCCGTGCGGGCCGGAGCAGTGGGTGGGCTGCAGCCGGGGGCCCGGGCTCGGCGCTTGGCAGCAGGGCTTGGTCCCGCACAGCTTTCATCCCAGCCCGTTGCTAGAGAAACCTCTGCTTTTGTCTGCCCCTGTCTGAGCAGCCAGAGCCTGGCTCTGGCCTGGCAGGACCCTGGGGGAGTGGGCTGAGGAGGAGGAGGAGGAGGAGGGTGCTCGCTGCGATGTGCAGCTGCCGGGCGTGGGGGGCTCCCAGCTGGCTCTGCCGGCAGCAGCATCACCCATCCCCGGGGCCTCAGGCTCCCCTGTGCTGAAGCACACCTGGTTCCTGAGGTCTCTCACGTGTCAATTCAGGCTCCACACCTTCATGACTCTTAATCTGTCTTGGATTTTCCACTGCCTACTTTTCACCAGTGTTTGCCCATGTAGAATTTGGTTTACTTAATAACCCATCCTAAACTTGACATGCCTTGCCCATCCACGAACTCTGCAGCAGGTCCTGCTGTCCTTCTGCTGTGGCTGATGCCAGTTCAGGAGCTTGGCCCTTACCAGCACTTGAGGTAAGAAGTGTTGGAGCCAGGGGTTACTGAAAAAGTGGGAGACTTGCAAAGTGACTGCCCAGGAGCAGAATTGTCTCACAAGTCCATTTACTGCCAGAGGATGAAATCCCAGCTCCATTGAAGTTGATGGGAGTGTTGCCACAGTCTCAGCTGGAGCTGGGATTTCAACGTGGTATTTGTGAATTCCTGAAATTCGGAGATGCTGCTGCCCAGCAGGGTATGTGAACTGTATGGAAACACAAGGAAGAACTGTGAGGTAATGATGATGATAATAATAATGTTTACCACTGGTAAAAGTTGCATTGATCTCATGGCATTCATCTACAGTTTCATTGTTATATTTAAAAAATGAGGCCATTTGGAAAATATTCTTCAGCAAGCTGAGGGTGGGATGGGTTGGAGTAGTGGTATGTTTGTAATGACCTGGAACTGAGCATTTTGTCTTCAGCTTGACCTCTCAGCATCAGTGTGTTGGTTCTAATATGAATGCTCATGTTGGCCACAGTTTGTCTCAGATAATTTTGCTCTTTGTCAAATTCTGCCTCATCCTTGTGTCAGAGGTATGCTATTTGGATGAATGCAAGTGTTCCCGGACTCTGTGTGTGGCTGCCAGCATTGTCCTCACTGGAGAATGGATGAGATGAACAGCCAAGGAGAGGAAAAAATGAGGCTTACCCTCTCTACTGGCCAAGATGTTAGATCAGCTAAAACAGCACTTTTCTGGTGTCTTGAAAAAGTTTGGAGGATTGTATTCATGCTTTCCCTGGCACACCGCATGTCCATTTCCAACCCAACGTTCCCCCAGGTATGGAGTTGGCCTTGCCATAGTGGTGATCATAGAAGAATTCCAGGGTTTCCAAAGGTACATGTTTCCAGCAGCACAGCAGAGGTGCCCCTGAGAATCAGCTCCTCTCGGAGCCCAGCTCAAGCTGTTGATGTGCTGTCTGGGCTGACCCATAATCTGACTGATTTTTCCAGTGTCTCACCTATTTTCCTTTGTGTCGTTTACATCTATGCTGATACTCTTTCTTTAGTTGTAAATTGCTCTGCTCTTGGATCTGCTTCCCCACAGACAGCATCCAGCATCTGTATATGCTCCCAGCTATTGTTTTCCTGAGCTGCCTTTTGAATAACTCTGGCAACTTTATGGGTGATTTTTGGGTTTTTTTTGTGTTTTTTTTTCCAATTTTTTTAAATGGTGCCACTCACTTACAAACCAGCCAAAGGCTGAATGCAAATCTTGTCTCTCATCTCTGCTGCCTGTTGCTCCATGTTGCAGGGCTGGCTGTGACCATCACACTCATTTCCTTCTGTGTCCCCTCTGGCACATGGAAACCTTTCACCAGGTTTCAGAGGGAACATTCTTGAGAGTCTTTGACTGATGGGAGGCTTTGCCATACCTTGGCAGGCTGGAAGTGTGAGTGCTGCCAGCATCTCCTGTGGCCTGAGGATAAAGGAGCAGTTGTGGCTGTGATATCGGCTGATTGATTCGAAAACATTATGGAAGCCAAATCCCCAGATGTTCTGGTTACAGATGTTCCCACTCTCTTCTGGATTAGCAGTCCAGCAGCCCATCTTGACCATTGCTGCACTCCTTGATTTGCCAAGGAATTTTGTTTTCTCCAGCATCCCTGCCACTGTGTTTCAGAAGAGCTGAGTAAGTCAGATTTCCTCTGTTTTCTGCCCCTGATTCTGCATTTAAAATAACAGGACTGCTCACAGTGGAAACTCCTTTTTATGACTAGAAGTTAAGGTTTTGGTGCTGAGTGCTGAAGAGATAATTATCTAATGTGAAAAACATAATTGGCACTCAGTTGAAGTTTGGAATTCCAGACCTGTGAATACCCTCATGATGAACAGGATAGATGCAGCTCATGCTGATGCTGCTGGTCAGGAGATTGCTGGTGAAGGGGTGTGGGTTTCGGTCTGGGTTGTAAGGTGGTGTGCTGGGTATTGGCAGGGCCATGTTGGGTTTGAGCTTGCTGGGAACCTGCTGTCTCCGTCGCTGGTGTGTGAGCAGGCCGGGTCAGAGGAGAGGGGGAGGATGGAGGGTGTTGGGATCAAACAGCACATGGTTGCCTCTCCCTCGTGCTGCTGCTCTCCAGCTCCACTGTGCAGGCGGGGGGGACATGGATGCCCTTCGAGTGCTGCTGCCCTTCCCTAGGCAGCAGGCACGAAGGGTGGAAAAAGGCTTTGCTGCCTGCCTGTGTTTGTTCCTGGTTATATGAAAAGGGCATTAACTGAGAGGAGGGTGCTGTGACATGTGGCAGCAGGGCATGGCTGGAAGGTGGGTGGGACTGCAGGCGCTGTCGGGGCTGTGTCTGTGAGTGCTGACTCCCAGGGGCCCCGGAGCACTGAGCGGTGCCCTTCTCTCTGCTATCGCATTTGTCTTTGCATTGATGATGCCAGCAGCCTTTCATTTTATTTTCTACACAAACCTTTCCCATTCAGCAGCAGCAGCAGCAACTCCTGGGGTCAGTGTCCCTCTCAGCTGTTGGTGTGACAGCTTGTCTCTGGGTGGCTTTAGTGTCATGGCTCCCCGTGTCTGTAGAGCCTGCCCTTCGCTGCCACGTGCTGGGGTGGCACTGACCTGGCTGAACTCCTGCAAGGAAACTTTAAAGTGTCAAAACAACATGGTACAGGCATGGGAAAAACAAAGAAATTCTGTTGATGAAGGTCAGAGTGTGCCAGGGACAGAGAGTGCTGGACCCCAGCAAACTGGGGACAGAGAGAGTAACAACTGAGGCACTCTGACACCAGTCATTGTGAGACCTTGTTTGCAATGACAGTTTAGTTTCTTTTTCTCCACTCTTTTAGCAGCCATACTTATTTATTTAAGGGTCTTTCTAGCATTCCCTATAGAGTGGAATTGTCCTTCATTGTGGTGTTTCTGCACGCTGTGAGCGAGAGCTGATGTCTGTGTGCAGCAGATGCCCAGAGTCCCAGGGGAGCTCTGGCTGGGCAGAGGCAGCAGTTGTGCTGAGCACCCTCACTGCATCTCACCCTTCCTCCTCTGCCTTGGGCCTCTGCCCTTCTGGCTCCTGTGTCAGCATCCTCATAGCTGCAGATGGGCTGGATGCAGATCAGAAACGAGTTGGAGCACTCTTGCCTACTGTAGGGATGGTTACATGGTTCTCCAGGCAGACTTCGAAAACAGAAAATGTTTTGAAACAGAAAATTGTTCAGCTCTCACTTGGGAAGATGATCTGTTGCGTTTAGCAAGCCCTGAATTCACCCTGGGGCTCAGAAGGAGCTCCAGCAGAGCTGTGCCATTTGCTCTGGGACTAGGAAGGACAATCCCCCTGGTCAGTGTCTGCTGCTGACGTTGTGTTTTGTTCTTCTCTCTTGTGTGCCTGCAGAAATCCGAACGCAGCTGGTGGAGCAGTTCAAATGCCTGGAGCAGCAGTCGGAGTCGCGCCTGCAGCTGCTGCAGGACCTGCAGGAGTTCTTCCGCAGGAAGGCTGAGATCGAGCTGGAGTACTCCCGCAGCCTGGAGAAGCTGGCTGAGCGCTTCTCCTCCAAGATCCGCAGCTCCAGAGAGCACCAGTTCAAGTAAGCAGGTGTTCCAAGGGCAAGCTGGGGCAAAAGGATGGGTGCTAGAGACTGCTGTGAGCACTAGAGGTTGCTTTGTAGCTGTACAGTCCTAAAGTGAAGTCCACCAGGTCAACAGTGATCTCATCTTTCTCATCTCTCTGTGGGGCTCACCAAAAGAAGTGGACATCTCTTTCCAAGTCTTCCACCACAGCATTACTAATCCATGCTGCCCAAATTACACTTATTGTTCACTTCCTGAGTAAGACAACAAAAATAGGAATCAGGGGCCAGGAAGGAGTCAAACCCCTTGATTTTTTTGAAGGGGCTTTAATTCATCCACTGACTTGATTGTGCAAATCACAGTGGGCCTGGTCTCTCTATGTTTCTGTGTGTAGCCCAGTCCCAGCTCTCTGGGCCTTGTGTTGTGCTCAGGCTCACTGACAGGCTCAGGCTTGGAAGCAGTTTCTGGAAATTGAATTTACAGCAATTTATTTGCAATGAAGCATGTGTGTTTTCTGTACACAGCCTGTGGTGTTGGAGCCAGGCAAATCCTTAGTGGAAATACTGTGAAACAAAGCTTTGAAATAGGAAATATGAACTGGATGCTGGGATTGTGTGAGAATCAAACTGATGATGCAGATTGTGAAATCCGTGGATGTGTGAATATCTGTTTTCAAAAGCAGCTTCTTTTCAGTTTAACCACACTCTAGAGCTTGGCTAAAACAGAAAATATCTGGAAAAACTAAAAACAAACTCAAGGCAGAATTACAGTCTAGAGGTGAGTGCTTTGTGATGAGGGTGCTGGCTGGTGCAGTTCTGCTGGCTGGTGACCTCGAGGCTGTGGTTGAGGCCACTGCCCTGTCACTGTTGGGAGGCTGGTCCCTGCTTCCCATGTGTCCCCAGGTGTGCCAGGTGGGAGGTGTCCAGCTGTGCTCCACGGGGTGACACTCTGTGCTTGCAGTGGGTGTCGGTGTCTGTCAGGGCTTGTTGTGCCCCTTGCCATGACCAGCTCTCCTGGTGCTGTCAGGGTGCAGTGTCTCCCTGGGCAGCACTCGTGGAGCTGTGGGATGTGCCCGGAGGGATCTGTGCCCAGGACTACATGGCAGCACCTGTGGCATGGGGCCAGTGGCTGGTTGTGGCTGCTCCCCCTGCACCACGTCAGCTCCAGCTCCCCACCTTTGCCTCCCTGGGCCACAACGAGGCCTCTGTCTCTGTCTTGTCTTCTCCCACGGGTGTCCATGACAGAACCTCTCAACTGGAATTGTGCCCTTTGCTCCAGGTGAAACTTGGGCCATTCAGTTCAGTGTCCAAAGACTGCAGCCACTGCTTGATGCCTTTCCTGGACAACCTGGGAAAAGTTTGCCTGCCTGCTGCCTTTCGCATTGCCAGCCTCAGGGTCTTCACAGTCTCTTTCTTCCTCCAAACCCTTGTCCTTTTTCCCCCATTTCAGCTGCAAGAGCAGTAGTTTCTGCTGTTACGTTACTAAATCCTATTTATTCTATATTACTAAATCCCATTTAATCTGTTTACTTGAACTCTTCTGTGAGTAAGGCTTTGCTGGTGTCTTATGCCAAACTCTGCTGATGGCGAGTTGCCATTCAGATCCTTGCTGTCCTTTGGCATCCAGCTGTTGTGTGTCAGTTGTGTGGTGCTGGATGCTGCAATGTTGTGTGTCAGGAATAACTGTCCTGGGGAAGGAGTTGGCCAGGAAGGAGCTGTGGGTCAGAGATGAGCCCACAAAGGCTCAGGGGGTGTCTGGCCTCTTCCATTAGCTCAGAGCAGTATTAAGGTTCTGCATTGCTTGGTGTGCTCACAGTTCTGGAAGCTGCTGCTATGCAGTGTCCACAGGTGACAGTGGCTTTCCACGTTTATTAAACACCTAGGCACAAGTGCTGGTGGTCTTGTTAATCTGGTCAGCTCGACTTCAGTGCTTGCCCCTGCAGAGTCCTCGCTGTCCATTCCATTTTGAGAGACTCCCTTAATATACCTTTGTCTTGCAGGCTGCTCTGTACCTGCCCTTACCAGGCTCATTTGCGCTGCTTCCCCAGCTGCTCATGTGTGTCGTTATTCTGATGAGGCTGTGACACTCATAAGAATTATGGTTACTTCGGTGCTCCTTTGTCCCTGTGTAGCCAAGTGCAGTGGGCTGTTCCCAGCCCTGGATCTGGCAATCACTGTGGTGCTGCAGCTCATGGTGATTCCAGGTTCACAGCCAGGTTCATGCAGGTTTCTGTATGCACTTATTCTGTCTGTGTATGCACACAAAGACGTTCTGGAGTCACCATACTGTCCCTTCCAGCACTTCTGAGTATGTTTGTGCTGTGCACAGACGCTTCGAGGTAACACTGGATGCAGAACCCTTTCTTGAGTGCTTTTTAGTGGACCAAAAGCAGCACAGTGGATTGAATGGCAAATGAGCCCTTCTGCAATGGGTAGTGACAGTCATATTCATAGCATGAGTGGAAGGAAAAAGCACAACTCTCTCCCTTGCCAGGGATGTCTCTTTTCCTATGCTGTGTTCCAGAGCATCCAGTGTGTGAAGGGGCTGGCGGGCTGGGGATCTGATGTGGTTCACATTCTCATGTGCCACTGGGTGTCCCTGAGGGGCAGTGCTTGAACAGCTGGAAGAGGCGACCACGCACCTTTCTCTGGGCATGATGGATCCCAGTGGGTATGTGCAGGGGAGGCAGGCCATGTGCTGACAGCGTTCATTGGAAATAAATGCCTTTTTGACTTGTTCACTTGACCTTTTTAATTTTTTTCTCCCAATTCCCTAGGAAAGATCAGCACCTCCTTTCCCCCGTGAACTGCTGGTACCTGGTCCTGACGCAGACGCGGCGGGAGAGCCGAGACCACGCCACCCTGAACGACATTTTCATGAACAATGTCATCGTGCGGCTGTCGCAGATCAGCGAGGATGTCATCAGGCTCTTTAAAAAGGTAACCCAGGCAGCCGTGGGGAGTCCTGCTTGGTGAAGGGTCCATTCTGGCATTTTAGTCTAAAGTAGAATCATCATAGATGTTACAGAGCAAATCTTGGAAGGGACTATCACTGTAAGTCTTTCCAGATAATATTTATTCAACAGTTTTAAAGAAGCTGAGATCTAGAACTGCTGAATGACAAGCAGTGAGGTGTGACCTGGTGTTCAAAGTGGTGTCGGTGCCAGAGAGATGAAAGGTGGAAATGTGATGACCTTTTTTAATGACTCTTGGAGGGCCTTCAGAGAACAGGTCAGAACAGGCTTGTTGGGTGAAACCTGGGTAAAGAGCAGGATGACAGGCATGAGCATGAGGCAGGTACAGGAGAGGAGTCAGCGTGGCTTCCTGAAGGGAAGAGTCATGTCTCAGAAATCTGGTGGAGATATTTCCAGGACCCAGGGATTGTGTCAGTAGCTGGCACAGTACCTTCAATGGGAAGATTGAAGTTCTTGAAGAGCTGTTGAAGAGTAAGGAGTGGTTGTTTTCTGAATTAATGACTGACTGAAAGACAGGGAACAAAAGGAAGGAGAATTTCGGTGCAGTTCCTAGTAAATTATTTGGAAAAGGGTGAAGAGTAAGACAACAAAATGTGCTGATGATACAGAATTATTAATGATAATGAAATAAAAAGGAGCATCGAATACTTGCGGGAATTTCTCAATCAGGTGGACCAGGACTCTTCACTGAAAGTGAAGGGGAATGTGATAAAGGCATGAAGAGTCCCAGCAGTGGATTGTCTCTGTGGCTCTTAAGATTTTCCTTAATTTTTGTCCCTTGTCAATAGTGGCATCTGGGGCCTGCAGTCAGGGAGCAGGGTAAGCCCACAGGGCTCTCCAACAGGAGAAGACTCTTAATCAGGCCTTATCTTGACATTTCAGCCTGACTGGAGAGTAAATTTCATGTGATATTTTTATGGCCAGTTTCCTCTAGTTTATAGATCTGACCTAGAAATTAAACTGCAAGGTCAGGTTTGGGTTTGCTGATCTGAAATGAGACATCATCCCTTTTTCTGTCCTTCTGGCCTCCAGAATTGGACACATTTGGGATATATTGGTTAGTTCAGTTCTAAGCCTGTCTCAAAATCTGCCATTTGCATTTTGCTCTGAACCTGCTTTTAAGATGTATGGTAAGACCATCCTTCTGTTTCCCCTGCCAGTGTGTGTGGGTAGTGTGTCTCACTTGGAACCACAGGACAAATCCAGTCAGAATTCAACAATTCAACAAGGACTGGCATGGAATGTTCAGAGTGTTCAGGTCAGTCCTCAGCCAGGACAAGATGCTGAAGTATCTCACCCACTCAGCAGAATTATTTCTTCGTGTTTGCCTTTCCTTCATTTCTTCCTCCTCATTTTTGAACTTAAATTTCAGCTTTTAAGGCTCAACACTTACATCCTATAGAAATGGTTGCTCTTTGTTGCTCACCCCTCCATCTCCTGCCAGGGGAGATGGTGTGACTCCAACTGCAGCCTGCTAGAGCCAGCAATTGTTTTGCATCCAAAGGACCCTTTGCAGTTGTGGGGATCTCTGATTTCATCACATTTGTCCCTTGGACTCAGCTGTCCCTGGAAGTAATGCTCAGCTAAATCAGGAAAAAGGATTATTTTGTGTCATCATTTGCCTTTCATGAGAACAGGGGGGCTGCCACTTTGGGGTTGTTCAGGCTGTTTATTTTTCTCAGCCTGTGGCATACCTTGGCCAGGGGGATTTGAGGCTGCACTTCCCACTTTGTGGCATTGTTTGGTGGGAAGCCTTGGGCATGTGTGTGGGAATAGGAGCATCCTGGTAAATGGATTCTGAAGACATCTATCCAGCCTTGCAGCACAAGAGGTTGCTCAGAGGAGGGATCTTTCACTGTTCTGTCCAGCCTGGTTTTGAGTGTGATGAGTAAAGTGCTCGAAGCACTGCTCTGGGGAGGCCGTGTCCGTACGAGGCCGCTGGCAGATAACCCAGCTCAGGAGGGGTTAAAGCACCCGCAGTTGTGGTTCAGCTGCTGGGTGTGCTGGACATTGCTCTGTGATGGTAAATTGGGGTAACGTTTTCTTCCAGGGATGTCACTTCTAATTCCTCCCATCTCGAGTTTATTAATGGGATGTGACATGCTGCGGGGCCATGAGGAACTGGGAGGTTTTGTGTTTCCTGTGTTCATTATGTAAATGTAAACAATCCCAGCAAAGCAGCAGGAAGGGACTGCTGAGGTACTGGATGAGCATAACTGAGGAGCAATTGCTCAGTGCCATGGTGATGTGCCAAGAAAGATGTGGGGTGCTGAGCTGGGGTGCTGAGCTGCTGCTCCCTCGGCTGCCCTGGATGAGCTTCTGGGGTCATCCATCAGTAAATGGGGGCACTGCAGTTTGTTCCTCTCCACCCAAGTGTTCTGCCCCACTGCTGACAGTCCTGGCATTTGGCTCCAACACACCTCTCACTGTGGCCAGCCAGGAACCCTTCCAACCCAAACCATTCTGTAAGGAAAGCAAAGGAAAAAACTCAATTGGGCAAGTTTCCCTGGAGATTCCAGAGCGAGTCATGTTCCTGCTGCAGGAGGAGATGATCAAGGCAGTTGTGTTGATGTTGCTAATAGGCAGCAATAAATGGGGATTCTGAGATGTGTCCCTGCAGAGATCTGGCTTGATCTGCTGTTGGGGTGAGTCTCTGTTACCACGAAATCTCCCAGCACATCCTCCTGGCAAAGCCAAACCCAGCATGAAAGACCCATGGCCAGGCAGGCGTTTTCTCCCCACTTACCTTCTGCTGTGGCAGAAGGAAGGTTGTTCCTTCTTCCAAGTATGGAACACAGGAAATTATAGATTTGAGAAAGAGCATCGCTATGTCCAAAATAACGGTGCTGCATTAGTCTCCAGTGTGGAATTTAATTGTGTTGTGACAGTGAATTTAATTACACCCTGTGCTGCAGTGTCCAGGATGGAGATGGGGTGAAGAAGTGCTGTCTGTCTGGACCACAGGGAATCTGACTCTTAATATTTTTTGCTTCAGGCTTTGCTTCGATTCTAACTTTTAATAATCTAAACTTCCCAAGTATGTGGGTTGTCCCACTGGCTGGAATTAGAGGACCTCTCTGTGTTGTGGGCTTCTCTCGTCACCCAGCCTGATGGGATGTTGTTTTCCCTGCCTGTGTGCCCAAAACTGCCTGGAGTTATTTGAGGAAATGTCAAAGAAACTGCTTAGTTTTGGTTTGTTTTCATTTCAGGGAGGGAGGATGGGAGTGCCTATGCTTACTTTAAACACATCTTCAAGCTGTACTGAGTGTTCCCTAGCCTAGAGGATTCCATGTAGAGATCTGGAGTGTAATTACAGGGAGGCAGGAAGGCAGTGTGAGTACATCCCCAGCAGCTCCAGACGCTGGGTTGCAGCAGGAGTTGGCTTGATCTGTGGCCAAACTGGGCAGCTCCCCACGCTGTGGCCTCTCTGTGAAGTACCATATCCATGTTGTAGGAGTTTGGTGACTGGATCTGCCTCATCCTGCCTGGCAAGGAAAGGGAAAACACAGACTGATAATGGGATTTCAGCAGACAGGAGGATGCCAGGGGTTCCTCACTGGCAGTAAGCATCTCCTCAGCTGGTTTAACTTTGGCACCTGCAGTTGTGAAACTGGAAACTTCATTATATAACTGTGGTGTAGCTATTTTGTAATAAAATGTCCTTTTTCAGAGATACTTTAGTTCACTCAGGTCAGAATAGTGAAAATGAGCTACTGAGGACAAGTTGGGGAGAGTGGGTCACGACCAAGAAACACCTTAAATCTGGGATGCTGGGGCTGGGGAGCCCTGATAATCCTCATTCTGAAATTTCTAGTCCAACAGCAGGTGTGTTTCCTGAGTGTGTCAGGACAAGACAGATTGACGGGTGATGCTGTGGGACTGGAGAACGCCAGTCTAAGGGATCTGTGTACCCAAAAATGGTTATTAGATGATGTAAGTTACACAGGGGAGTTAACACAGGACTAACACAGAGCCTGCTCAGTTGGAGAATGCAGCAGCCACTCACCCACACGCACTAATGCAGCTTTTGTTGAAAAATATGTGAAGTCAAGCTCTAAACCACCCTGGCTGTGGAGCAGGCCCAGCTTTGTGCACTCTGCCAGCTTCAGTGTGAAACTAGTTCCAAAACTGGGTGAGCACATTACATGTTAGACCCATATGGGGAATTGTCTGTGGGCTGGAGATAAGTTCTGCCAAGGAAGGGCAAAGCAGTATTGCCTGTAATTCCAGATTCATCCCTTTTGCAGGATAAATAACTTAAATTGTGTGAAGTTTCTCGTGGTCTCTGAAAGCCAGGTCGGGTGATTCACGGGCAAACATTGACCTCAAATGAAAACAGCAATTCTGAAACAGCATGAGGCTTTGCTGTGTTCACATTTACAATCCCTCTAGAGTACCTTTTCCTTTCAGAATTACTTGTTTTGAGCATAGCAGAGTCTCAACGCTGCTTCTTTTTGTCTTGCAGAGTAAGGAGATTGGCCTGCAGATGCACGAAGAACTCCTGAAAGTCACCAACGAGCTGTACACGGTGAGCAGTGAGCCGGTGCCCCCGTGCCTGGGCGGCAGCGTGGGCAGCACGGGCGGGGCTGTTTGTTAGAGCAAAGTGTCTGTCCAGCGTTGGGGGGCTCAAGGGGGCTCTGCCCCGACCGTCCTGCAGCACAGCCCGTTCCTTCCAGAGCATTTCCCAGGGCTCCAGCGTGAAGAGCTGTGGTCTCACTGCCCAGCTGCTTCCCTTGAGCATAACTGGGGACATCTGGGCATGATCTGGTGTGATCCCTGTGTCTGCAGCACTCTTTCCCTGCTGGGGCACCTGCACTGTGTTGCCTTGAGGCCCCACTCGGTCCCTTGGCTGGTGGTTTCCAGGCACCGGTGGCTCTGAGCTGGCCATGCTTGTTTGTCCCTGACACCTGCCCTGCTCCTGTGGGTCTGTGCCCTTTGGGGGATGGATGAACAAGACCTTCTGCTGGGGAAGGCAGGAAATGCTTAGCTCGTGGGTGCTCAGCTCTGTCTTCTGCTCCGAGGAGCACTTTGACCACAGAGCTGTCTGTGCCTTCTGGTGAGATCGTGCCCTGTTAGTCAGGGCTTGGCTCTTCAAAAGCAGGTTTTCATAGCAGGGCAGTAAATTTCTTTGTGTTGCTTCTGTCTCTTGTCCTGTAGTGATTGCTTTTTTAAAAATAGTTATTTGTGGTTTAGGAGCAACAAAACAATATAAAGTCTATCTTATGTTGGAAAACTGAGACAATATATTTGCTTTCTTTGGTTGTATCTGTTACTGGTATATAAATAACAGTACAGCAGGTTTATTCCTAAACAATCATTCTATTCCATCTTTTTGAAAAACAAGCCTAAACAACACAGCATGAATGATCGTATTTGAAATTTTTGTCATAAATCTTCTCTTAACAGGCTTGTTCTTGCAATGGCTGTTGAAGAATTTGGTTGTTGTGAGCCCTGCAATGTGGGCGGACAGCAGATCGGATGAAAAACCCTGTGTGAGATTTGGGAATGCGTTGTTGATGGTTGAATGTCACAAGCTCAAGGGGTGGTGACTAATTAAGATTAATTACAACAGCACCTTGACAGATGCAAAACAAGGAAAGACTCACAAGGGCTGGTCTGACCTTACTACCTGCAGACCAGTGTGCTCTGAACCTGGGCTGGGGACCTGAGGGACTTGCTGGGGTCAGCAGGGGTATCAGTGTCTTAAAGTCTGAAGTGTGAGCAGTGGCCAAGGAGGAGCACAGAAGGAAATTCTGCGAAGTCTGGAGCAAAACTTTTCCTCATAGGAACTGATATTTCCCCCATTCTCTGCTTTGCTCCGTGTGCTGAGCTGAATGGGCTTGAATGGTGAAACTGGAACAGCTGGAGGAGCTTTGTGTTTGCTTATTGCTGAGATAGCAAACCAATTGTGTCATCAGAAGCTGAGAAGGGACACCTTCACTTCAGAAATTATGATGAAGCATGAAGAAAAAGTAGGACCTGTGGGGCAAACAGGGTCATCTCCAACCTGCTCAGTGCCAGTCAGAGAGATCTGTCTTTGAGCCACCAGGTGAAACAGGCCTGGCTGCCCCCCTGGCTCCGGGTGCTGGGGGTGCCTTTGGGACCGAGCAGCTGTCAGCGTGGTCATTGCAGCACGCTGGGTGCCTATGAGCAGCACGAGGACTGGGGCTGCTGATGCAGCCAGACACAGGATAAGGACCTGGCTCACAGGATGCCAGGCTGCTGCTTGAGAAATGCCACTTGTCTGCTCGCAGCACGGAGAAGTTGCTTCTCTTGCCTCTGGTCAGGCCTTTAACCACAGCACATCCGTGCCCTGGCCCAGCTGGATTTTTAAGCTGCTCTGAGGGGAATTCTGTGCACTGGGCGGAAACTATAATTTTTTACAGGCTTCTCAGGCATTCACTGTCTCAAACCTAAGCCAAAACAACCAAATTGATTTTAACTCAGCCTTGCTGCTGTTCTGATGAATCTCACCCTGTGGGCTCTGTATGGAAAGAACCAAACCCATGCTGATTTCAATCGGAAAGAAAGTGGATGACTTCTGTTCTGAAGTGGAGATGCTTGTGAATGGTTTTGCACAGAAATAGTTCAGCTGTGAATTAAAACCAGCTTCATCCTTTTGGTGCCTCCTTACAGGCTCCAGCAGACAGGTACCAAGCTGGGTCAAGGCCTGAGCTTGTGCCTGACACAGTCATCTTGTTTCTGCTCTGACTTCTCTGCTGGGTCAGAACCTTGGGGATGAGTTGTTCAGAAGGACAAAGCCCTTGTAGTGGAATACAGCCAACAGTGCCATTTATGGCCACTATTTTGGCAACAGCCTTCATCCAGAACGTGTAATTAATATGGAAAACATAACTCGTGTTGTTAAATAACTAATGAGCACTGGAACATATTTTTCCTCCTCCACTGCAGCTAATTAACTGATTTGCAGGAAAGCTTCCTGGGACGCAGCTGTGGCAGTTTGTCTTTGTGACACAGCAGTGCAAGCCAGGGACAGCGTGACTCGATTGCAGGCACCGAGGTGGCACGAGGGAATTGCAGAGCAGGGGCTGATTGCTGCAGTGCAGGGTGGCCCCAGCCAAAATTAAGGCACGTATTAAACAGAAATATCCCCTGGATTTCTGAGTATGAGCTGTGTGGCAGGGCAGCTGGTGAGGGGCACAGGGAGCTGTTTTAAGGCATCTGTTTTGGTTGGGTAACAGTCCCATAACCTTTAAATTTCACTAAAGTCCTGCAATTTGGATCCCTGTTATTCATTAGGCTTCTCTCTCATGTTGTCTCTGGGCTTCTCTGAGTGCTGCAGAAACCCCTCCTGTTAGTGCCTGATGCCCTGATGTGCAACACTTTGGTTTTTCACTTTCCTCTGAGTGCTTTATAAAAAGATGGAGGTGGTGAGGATGAGGAGGGCTCAGTGAAGGCCCCTGATCATTCTCCTAAGGAAAATCCCAGGAATTTGCTGTTTTACGTGTGTCCTGTGACATTCACTGTGGAAACTGCAGTTTGCAATACATGGCTGGAGTCTGCATTAGAATTTGCAGGGTTTGGCAATGAAGCAGCTCAGGGCCCAGGCAGGAGCCTTTGCTCCCTGTCCCTTGCCATTGCCTGCAGTCGCATCTCCTCTTGGGGGCACGTTTGGTGTGGCTCCAGTGTGGCGTTTGGAGCCTGTTTCAGCTGAGGTTTGTGCTTGGCAGGAAGAGAGATCATGCGGCTCAGCCTGACCTGGTCCAAGTCAAACACTCCTGGGTCCTGCTGACAGCCACAGCTGAGAAAAACTCTGTGTTTTCTTCATTAAGCTTAGTGTAAAATTACTCTGCTTATGTGGGTTTCTGCTGTTTTAACCCATGGGCCTCAGGCAGCTCATCCAGTATGTCCCAGCCTGTCCCAGTTTATCCCAGCCCATCCCAGTGTGTCCCAGCCTGCAGTGCCCAGCCCTGCTGAGGCTGATCCCAGGGAGCAGTTGGGCACTGCAGGCCTTGTCAAGGCAATGTGAAATAAACCATCCGCATCCCAAAGGGAGATGATAGAAGGGGACAGTGTGACTAAAGGCATAAAGACAGAGGAGCAGATGGGTTCCTCTTGCCGGCTCCATTAAAATGATCCCAGTGTGCCCTTTGGGCCCTTGTATCTGAAAGGGAAGGCTGGAATGGTGGAAGTTTTGCCTGCAGAGTGTTCCTGGCGGTGAATCAGCATCGTCCCTCCTGGATCTTGCATGTGAAGGACAAGGTGCTGCTGCACCCACTGGCACTGCCTGTGCCTGCAGGTGGCAGCAAGAGGAGGATGAGGTGGCGACAGGAGACAAACCCCATTTCTGTTTGGGCATTGCAGCTCCTCCACTTCCAGGTGGTCCTGCTGTCAGGGTGACAAAGCAGGGACTGTGTCTTACCAAGGGGCTGTGTCTTACTTGGCTTACCAAGTCCACGTGTAGGAACAGAAGGGTTGGGTCAAAAAGGAGTTCAGTGTGACTGTGGCCTCCTCACAGTCACTTGTTATGGAGACCCTTATCCCAGCTGAAAAGCACTGGAGGGGTTACTCCTTGTTTCCCTGTTGGCAGACACCTGGTGCTGTTTGACTGCAGGTGTGTGCTGGGGACACATCTCAGCCTGTCCCCATAGCAGGACCGAGCTGGATCATGTTTCTTACACCAGCCTGGAGCCATTGAAAGTAGAACTGGGTATGGGGTTAATCTCACAGGCTTTTCCTCCCCATTTTGTTCCTTAATGCCACAGTGGCCTCTACAGCCCCCTGTGCTGTCCACGGCTGTGGCTTCCCCTGTTGTGGTGTTCCTGTGGCCATGAGCAGGTGGCTCATGACCTCCTGTGTCCACAGGTGATGAAGACCTACCACATGTACCATGCAGAGAGTATCAGTGCTGAGAGCAAGCTAAAGGAGGCGGAGAAGCAGGAGGAAAAGCAGTTCAACAAGTCAGGGGACATCAGCGTGAACCTGCTGCGGCACGAGGACCGGCCTCAGCGGCGCAGCTCCGTCAAGAAGATTGAGAAGATGAAGGAGAAGGTGGTTGAGAGGGAAGGAGTGGGGAGCCTGGCTGGGGTCAGGGCTCCCTGTGGGCAGGGTGTAGACTCCAGCTCAGTCTGTGTCCATGCAGCCATTCCTGTATCCGTGGGAAGGGGTTAGGGTGCATGTTGACTCGTGCGTGTTCTGCTGAAGGGCAACCTGAGGAGGCCATCAGCAGTCTCCTCCCTGTTCTTGACAGGGAAGAAGTGCCAGGAACAGCTCCTATCAAGGATTTGACCCAAAGTCAGACTGACATGACAAGTGTAGGGGACACCAGGCAGTGCAGAGTTGCTGGACCTACATGGGAGCCACGTGGCCACCTGTGTCACCTTCCTGGTTGGCTCTCTGGAGGGAGGGCTGAGACAGGTGGCTGGAGGGGCCTTGGGGGCAATGGCTCCTGGGCCACAGGGCAGGGAGGGGTGGTGGTGGAAGCTGCTCCTCCACCAGCTCTTGAGCCAGGGCTTGCTGGGGGCTTGGCTGTGCCGGCTGGGACCCTGGAGGCTGCACTGAGGAGGGCAGTGCCTTGGGCTGTCTGGCTTGGCATGGTGATGCATCCTGATCCAGACACTGGACCCTGCTCCAAGGAGTTGGTGTTTGTCCATGATTGATTTTTTAAAAAAATGCTTTTAAAAATGAACAACAGCAGCCCCAGCATTCCCTCAGTCACAGACTACTGATAGCAAAAAAAGGGTCAGATCTAAAATATACCAGTGTTCTTCCTCCACAGACTGTCTGGGAGGGAAAATGCAGGATTTAGATGGCTTTCCTAGGCAAAACACTTCACACCATTCCAGCCACAGCAAATCCCCCCCAGCCTCAGGATCTCCACAACTGCAGTTTTTGTGTTAATTTTGGAGAAAAAGCAGTTGCTTCCCCAGCCAGGCCACGTTTGCTCACAGGCTGACCCAGCCCTGAGGCATTTATAGTAGTGAAATTCTTGGAAGGGTTAATCTTTTGACTCCAACTTCGGAGCAGGGATCTGCCTCAACAGATGTCCCAGATCTGGAGCACATCTGCTTTCCTCCGGAGTTTTGAATTCTGGGTCCTGTTCTAAATTGTGTTGCTTGGGCCTCTGGGCCAGATTGCACTTTGATGCAGCTGCACACATCTGGAGCAAGTCCAAATTGTATGTCAGTATTTCTGGGGGGAAAATTTGTCCCTCTGATTTTGATTTTGATTGATGCCAAAACCCCTATGAATGTGCAGCCGAAGGAGCAGCAGCAGCTGTGGTCTGCGGGCTCCGGGTACCTCTGAGCAGGATGTGCTTGTCGTGGCTGGCTGACAGTGCCAGGGGTGTTCACGTGGGATCTTCACCCTGGCAAGGTCCCTGTTTTACACCAGATACCAAATTTTATTAATTCCCTCATCACATCCAGTCTGCAGGGTGCTGTGGGGCCCCACAGCAGGAGAAGCTGTGCCAGTACCATCCTGTTTGTACTCTGACACTCTGCTTTGCTTTTCCAGAGACAAGCCAAGTATTCTGAAAACAAGCTGAAGTGTACTAAAGCCAGGAACGACTACCTGCTGAACCTGGCAGCCACCAACGCGGCCGTCAGCAAGTACTACATCCACGACGTGTCCGACCTCATTGATGTAAGTGCTCCCTCCCCTGTGCCCACCCAGCACAGCTGGGCCCTTAACTGCACCCTCGTGTGGTGGCAAGGAAGGGGTGCCTGGGGGGGCTTTAAAATATGCTTAACTGGGGCTCACAATGTGCTGTAAATTGGATGTGCCTTGGGATGAGCCAGGTGAGCCTGAGGTTTCCTCTCAGCCCATTGGTTAGTCTGTATTTGAGGCAGGAAACACTTGCCAAGGTCAGACGCAGCCTTGGTTTTGGTGCTGAAACAGAAGGTTTTTTCTTTCTATTGGTAACTTCGGTGGCGGTTCAGTACATGTGGAAGTGCTGTGCTGGCTGGGGAAGGTGCCTTCAGAGCTTTGTCCCAGTGCTCCTTGCAGGAAACAGCCTCAGGGCAGGACCTGCTGGAGGGACGTTTTGTGGGGATGGTAGGAACTGAATGTGTGTGTGTTGGTGACTCCTACAAACTGCTTTGAGATGATTCAAATTAGGGATTTACCCAGAGAAGGGATTCCTGTTTTTTCCTTTAATGGGCATCCCAGAGCATGTAGATTGCACAATGCAATTTCTTGCTGCCTCAATGAGCACAGAAATAACTGAGCTCTAAGCACTGACTTACCATCATTACCTAAATGTAGAATTTAAAAAGGTGCTGGAGTTTTTATCTCCTCTCCTAACCCACTAACATGTAATTACTCTTCTGATAATTCAGTCTGATGCAAAACCCCTGATGACTGCAGGATTTTGAGATATGATAAAATATTTTTACTATGTACCTTTTGTTCTCTTTATTATTTAAGATGTGCTAAAGAACTGATAAATTGATGGTGGAGACATTTGAATGGCGAAGTGTGAGAACACCTTCATTTACCTGTGGGCTTTCTGCTTTTGCTGTGTGTATTCTCTTTCTTTCGCTTGTTTATTTTTAAGCAAGAATGACTTATTTTCAAAGAGTTTGTGAGACTTTGATTTCCTGGAGAGTTGCTGAGTTCCATTTTAGCTTTGGCTGTTTATATTATTCCTCCCAACTTTATTTCCGTGCTGACACTTCCACTGGAGTCGGCAGATGGCTTTTCTCCTGCACTCCAGGAATCCCTTCAGGGACTTTAGCTAAAACATCTCCAGCTCGGAGCAGTGAAGTTCCCGATTGTAAATTCTGTTCACTAAAGAAGCAGAATATTGGATGTGTGAGCTGTGCATGCGTGTCCTGTTTCTAAATCCCCAGAGGAAGAGCAGTTTTCCTGAACAGGCTTTTGTACAAATTCAGTGTATTTTGCAAGTGTGTGGCCAAAAGGGCTTCAACAGCTGCAGAAGAAGGGGATCCCAGTCACAACATCCCAGTCACTGGATCCCTGGAGTGCTGAAGGGGGTCTGTGCAGGGCAGCCGAGCCCTCGGAGGGAGCAGGTCTGTGGGAAGAGTGTGGCTGAGAAGGGGCTTCATGGGAGAGCAGAGCTCGGGGCAGTTTGGAGCCCAGCTGGCCGTGCCCTGGTGGATCCCACACGTCCCTTGCACTGCAGTTACAATTCCTGCTGGCTCCTCCACCCTGTCACTGGGGGATGATGAAGGATGCACTGGGCTGTCTTTCTGGGCCGTGGAGGGATGAGGGGGCTCTCATACACCCTCCGTCTCCAGCACAATTTGCCATGTGCAGCTGCTGATTTCACGCAAATCCAAATGGGCAGGACACTGCAGCAGCCAATTTAGCAGTATTTCCCCAAATCCCAGCTGGCTCAGTGTCATATATTAGGCACAGCCTTGACATCGCTTGTGCCCTGGGCGTCACCATGGAGCAGTGACTGGTAACAAAGCCGTGCTCTAATCGCCTGCTCTGGCAAGGCAGAGGGTCCCAGCTGCTCTGGGAAAGGGTGGGAGGCCTCCCAGGGCTGCAGTTTAATGAGAACTATAAAGCCCATCAGAGGAACCGTGAAGGGGTGTGGAGCTGACTGTGCTTCTGTCTCCAGCAGCCTTGTTGTTTTGTCCTTTAGAAAGGAAGAAAAGAATACAGAGAGATCAAATTAGCCTTGGACTGGCAGTGCACCACAGTGCCTTTTTCCTTGGACGACACGTGTGTCTGTTTAAACGCCTGGGCTCTTTTAATTTCTGTCATTAACTGTGTGACCAAGTTAATCTCTTTGGCCACGTATGTGAAGTGGAGATAAAGCTGCTTATCCATCCCTCTGGAGTTCTGTGGGAAATGGCTGCAAGATAGTTTGAAGTGGTCACATGAAAGGCATTGCCAGGTTCAGCAGAGAGAAGGGAACAAACAGTGGCAATATGAACTGATTTGCCAAAATGTGCAGCCTCCTCTGAGTCCTTCTGGAGCAGCAGCTTGCTTCCCTATGGAGTAGCGTTTGCTGTATCCAAGACAAACAAGCAGGGAGAGGAGGGGGACTCTGAGGAATTATGTTACAATAACTGCCAAATTGTTTGGTCCCTGAAAAAATTCACTGAGTCAAATTAGGGTACAGAAATAGCAGTCAAAATAGTTATGCCAAAAATCTTCAGTTGACTTTACTGGCCTGGTTGGATGGGGCTTGGAGCAACCTGGGCTAGTGGAAGGTTTTCCTGCCCATGGCACAGGAGTGGAACTGGATAGTCTTTAAGGTCTCACCCAACCCAAACCATTCTGAGATTCTATGGTTTACTTGCCTCACAATACAGCTCTGGGTTTTGCAGCAACATCAAGAGAGTAGAGATAATACGTGTATAATTTATGTGTTATGCGTAAAATTAAAAATAATGCAGAATATTTTTTTAAACAAAGAGTAAAGAAAAATGCAGAAAAGGAGCAGAGGAGATGAGTAGGGGTGTTTGTTTGCAGGTGGTGCTGGGGCCTGTGGAGGCCAGGGTGTTACTGTTCTGCCTGGGGAGTGAAGTGGTCACTGGCTGGCACCCAGGGTGCTCAGGCATTGCTCTGGGATGGCCACTTGCTCAGGTGAGATGTGTGGTGCTGGTGGCCCCAGTATGAGCCTGGCTGAGCTGTGTTGTGTGCTGGTTCAGCCTCCCAAATAACAGAGGGTCTCCAAGGTTCTGGAGCCACAGATCACTTTGGAACCTATGAGGAAATGAGGCAGAAGGATCAGTAGCTGGGAAAGAATTTCCTTCTCTCCAGAGGCCAAAACTGCCCCCCAGTGCAGCTCTGGGGTGGGCACTGGGAGGCACAAATCTATTTGGCTGCTTTTGAGGTGTTTTGGCCAAAGCCAGCTTTCCTGAGCTGCAGTAACTGATGTGTTTTTCAAGTTGAACACTGGGATATTTCCACCCCTCACAGGGTGTTACCAGACATGATGAATTAGTGCTTGGGGAGCTCCGAGCTCGACAGATGAAAGGAACTGCAGGAGGGCTGGGGATTATTATTTGTGGTTCTAATTTATTTGCCATCAAAGGGATGAGAGGGGTGAGAAAATGCCATTTGTTCTGGGGCTGGGAGCAGCAGTTTGAAGTTTTTTTTCTCTCTCTTTTCCCCTCCCCATTGTGTGTTCCTCTGGGAATTGCATGGAAGTCTCCGCTCTGTCTTTTCTTCTCTGGGCACCCGTGTGTGAAGCAGCCTGCACGGTGCTGATCACCAGGGACTTCAAGGGCTGCGGGACGTGCCTGCCCTGCTTTTCAGGAGCAGCTGATTTCTGGGCAGTGCAAATCACCACTGGTTTCAGTGTGAGTCCGGCAGCAAAGGGAAGGGAAGATTTCACATGGAATTTTTTCCTCAAAGCCTCTGGTGATGCTCCAAGCCCCTCGGGTTCTGTGGCATTCAGTGATTTACCTTTGTAATGGCTTGGTTTTGTGCGCTTTGGGAATTCCCACTCTCAAACAGTGGTACTGCTTTCTGTAGCCAAGTAGCTGTGATTTCAGGGGGTGGGAGAACCCTGGTGAGGTCTGGGAGGTGCTGGGGGACACACATGGTCCTGTTCCAGGGGCACAGGAGGTGCCCTGGTGCTGGTACAGGGGTCCCACCCCTGGTCCCTGCCCTTGTGTGTGTGGCAGCCCCACGGCTGCATCCTCCTGCCTCTGGGGTTTCTGTACAATGTTTGTATGGGTGTTCGTGCTAAAACTGTCTCATGGGAGAGACTCACAGCATAGGATGAGGTTTTGCCCCAAGTGGTGACTGGAAACCTGCCTTTTCTTCTTTTTTGTGGTGTTTGTTGATCTTTTGAGGCAGGACTGTGCCAGTCCATAACTGCCCATGCTCTCAGCTAATAGGATTAGAAGCTAAATTAGAAGCAGGATAAATGGAGGGTTATGGCAATTCAATAGTTTCTACAAAACTCCTCATTATTGCACAGGGGGGTTCACAGCTTTTAAAGATTAGAAAGGGACAGGGGGATTCACTCAGGTATCTGTGGGTGGGAATTGGGAATTGGCCCCCTGTGGCTTTGCTGATGCTGCTTTTAGCAGAGACTGAACCAAGTGCAGCCCTGCTGTGATGTGATCTGAGCTGAGTGGTGTCTCCTCACATTGGCACAGAGCACGAGACGGTTTCTTGGGTTGGAGTTACTTGTGGCACCAGCTGAGTCTTCAGATTTCATGTTGAGTTTATCAATACAAATTTCAGGAAGAATTTCTTCATGAAAAGGGTTGTCAGGCGTTGGAACAGGCTGTCCAGGGAGGTGGTAGAGTCACCATTGCTGGAAGTGTAAAAGACTGGACATATGGCACTTACTGCTCTGGTTGACAAGGTGGGGATCAATCAAAGGTTGGACTTTATGATCTTGGAGGTGTGTGGCAGCAAAGCATCTTAACTTTTGCAATAGCAATTGTCCTGTGGCAGTTTTCATGTGATGGGAGTGCATTGCTGGCAGTGGTTTGTTTGGTGCTGTGGCCGTGGGAGGTATTTGAGGTGATTCTCACAGGGTGCCTCTGTTTCTGCCATAATTTTTTAACTTTACATCCTCTGTCAGGAGCTCCAGCCCTCTCTTACATCCCAGAAATACATGTGCTTCAGTTTTGGTGAAGCCCTTCTGTTTCACTGCACTCTCCTTCCAGCTGCACAAGCGTGGCTCGGACTGAGGTGCTGCTGTTCTGCTCCTCCTGCTTCCAGCATCCTGTCTCGCTTTTCCCTGCAGAGCAACGTCTGTTGACCTCTAAATTTGGGGTGGTGCTTTCAGTGCTGGCCTTCCCCCTTCCTGGGGTCATCTGCTCACTGCTGGTGGGCCTGGAGCCCTGTGGATCCCTGCACTGGGTCAGGCTCTGGAAGGGACTGGAGCAGGGCTGCCAGGAGCTGCTTCTTGCTCAGCTCTGATGCAGCATTGAGAGCAGCAAATCCCTGTGCTGGTATGGCATTTAATATGCCAGACTCAATTACAGTGAGGAGAGTTTAAAATAAGTCTTTTTTCTAAGGTACAGTATTTTGGCAGCAATTAAGTCTGAGTTTTATCATTTTCCCCAAGGTAGGCATGAGAGTGATCAGTTATGCATGAGGAGCTGCTCTGTGGTGGGAGGCAGGCAGCTGCCCAGGGAGGGAGCAGGGTATGCACACACTGCAGGGCATGGTGTCCAGTGCCACTTTGCTTCAGCATCCCTCTGTGTTTGAGAACTTTGGGAAATGGTTTAGGAGTGTTTGTGTGACCAGACCCTCCCTTGGTGTTTCTCAGTGCTGTGATCTGGGATTCCATGCCAGCCTTGCTCGGACCTTCAGGACATACCTGTCTGCTGAGTACAACCTGGAAACCTCCCGCCACGAGGGCCTGGACATCATTGAGAATGCTGTGGACAACCTGGATGCGCGGAGCGACAAGCACACCATCATGGACATGTGCAACCAGGTCTTCTGCCCACCGCTGAAGTTCGAGTTCCAGCCGCACATGGGGGACGAGGTAACGTGCTCACCTGTGGGGCTGCAGAGCGGCCTGGCCTGGCCTCCCCTGCTGTAAACCATCACTGGGAAATTGCTCCTGACTCTCTATCCCTCCATGCTGCCTTCACACACTGCTGTTCATGTTTCTTTTCCTAATGAGACTCTTGGCTCATTAGGGCTCCTCCTTTCAGGCTGCCTCTTGCTCTGTGTTTCTCCCAATTAGGGAGCCTGTGGTTTGGCTCTCTCTGCCCCACAGATCTGTACGGCGGAGCTTTCATTTACCTACTGTAATTGGGAGATGGCAGAGTGAGGGATAGAAAATACTTGATGCTGGCCCAGATTCAGGGCACTGCTGATGGGAAACAAGGGGCTGCCAGGAGCTTGTGGGAGCTGGAGGGAATTGTGTGGGTATGGAAATGTGTGTCTGGTGCACACGTGACCCACGGAATGTCTCCTGTGTCAGGTGTGTCAGGTGAGCGCCCAGCAGCCTGTGCAGACCGAGCTGCTGATGAGGTACCACCAGCTGCAGTCACGACTGGCCACCCTCAAGATAGAGAACGAAGAGGTAAGAGGGGTTTCACGTTTGGCCTTGTGGGCAGTGCTGCTGAGCCTTTCTGCCTCATTCCAGGGGTTTCCTGGTGTGCTCATGTGTGGAGCCCTCCAGCAGCAGAGCTGGGAGTGCCCACAGGCCGCAGCCATTGCAAGCCCAGGGCTCAGGAGCCCTGTTGGTCAGTTGCTTTGGCTCAAGATGTGTCCCTTTCCCAGTCTGCCTGAAACCCATGCTGTCCTGTTTCCAATAGGTACGCAAAACGCTGGATGCCACAATGCAGACCTTGCAGGACATGCTGACAGTGGAAGATTTTGATGTTTCAGATGCCTTCCAGCACAGCCGCTCCACTGAGTCAGTCAAATCCGCTGCGTCGGAGACCTACATGAGCAAAATCAACATCGCCAAGAGGAGGGCCAACCAGCAGGAGACTGAAATGTTCTATTTCTCAGTGAGTCTCTGCTCAGGCCATACAGGATATGAAACATTAATTGCCAGGGCTGAGGCCCAGTTAAGTGCTCATTAATGAAGAGTGAGAACCAATTCAGTCTCTTTAAATGCTTGTCTTTTGTCAGATTTGGCTCTGGAATGCATTTTGGTGCAATTCAGTGGCAGTGCAGTGCACAGGGACTGACAATCCAATGGTTGCCTCATTCTTCTCTTTGAAGGAAAAACTAGAGTGACCAGTTGTGACCAAAAACCTATGGAGTGCCTTAAAAGAGGCTCAGAGCAGGGTACAGACTCCAGCTGTGTGTCACTTCTAGGGGCTCTTCCTGGAGGCCTTCAGGACTGTGAACTATCAGCCAGGCCTTCCCTCTCTGGCCTACACAATTGAAGTTTGCCCTTGACCTCCATGGATCCCACTTGCATTCCAGGCTGTGTACAGCACTGGGCCATGGAGTGTGTGTCAGGAGAGGGGCTGTGTGTGCCTGCCCTGCTCCCGTGCTGCACTTCCAGGCAGAGCTGGGCTCTCTGTTCTGGTACCTGAAGTACAAGGAGTAGCCAGGAGTTCAACAGAGTGACCCTGATTTCAGCATGAGCCATAGCCTACAGTTAACAGTGTCTTGTGACATGTTACATATGCGTAGAAAAGCTTCTAGTTTCTTTTAATAGTAGTAGTATTGCAAATTGGGGGTAGGGACATTGCAATTTTCATTTGGAGTTGTGCTTGGGATTATTTTAATGCTTTTTGCAGAAATTTGATGTTTCCCATTATCTGTCCTCCGTTTTCTTTCTCTGTCTTCTCTCTTCTCTTACGTGTGTAATGTCCTGCTCTGGAGTGTTCCCAGGTGTCCAACAGCCTCACAATGGAATGGGAGGTTGTGCTGCACAAATATGAAACACCTGAGAGTCCCTGCCCTGGAAGGGCTCAGGCACTGGGAGTTCTTGCTTGGCATTGCTGGTTTGCACAGAGGCAAAGCACTGGCAGTGCAGGGAAAGCCTCTTTGATTTCCCAGGCCATTCCCAGAAGCCTGACAAAAGAAAGCCAGCTTTGAACTCTTTCCTTTGGCCCTCCCTGCGTTCCCAGGCAGGAGGTGCAGCACCAAGGAGACTGGGCTAATAAGATCATCAGGCCAATGGCTGGAGCAGGGGGAAGGGATTAGAGCCTGCTCAGCCCTGTGGCACAGCTGCCTCGGAGCCTGACGGACTCCTGAGCCCCCTCCAGCAGCCCCAGTCCTCCTCCGGCAGGGCCCAGGCAACAGTGAACATCAATTATGGGCTCTGTGGCTTAACCCACCTTGTTTGGTTTTTAATTCCAGAAATTTAAGGAGTATCTGAATGGCAGTAACCTCATCACAAAGCTCCAGGCTAAACATGACCTTCTGAAGCAGACTCTTGGAGAAGGTGAGTTGGGGTCAGATCTGGGGAGGATCCTCCCATCTCCTGAGAGGTTTAAAAACAGGTGTCATCTGTCAGCCTCTGTGTGTTCTCCAGAGTGACTGATAGTTCTGTGCCTGGCTGCTGCTGCTCAGGTTAACCAGTGACATGCAAAATCATGATTTCCTTGGAATATTACTCCTCCTGCCTGTGCTGGAGTGCTGAGTTACTTCTCCAGCAGCAGAGATTCCCACCCACTTCCACTCTCTGCCTCTTGCCTTCCTGTTCCCCTTCTCCCACCCGTACAACAGGTATTTCCTTGCCCCTGATGCTGTGTGTCTTTGTCACGGATTTGCAGCAGTCTTGGTGATCCAACAGGCCCCTTGCCCCTGGCCATGAATTTTTTGACGTGTCCTAAACAAGAACTGCAAGGACATCCTTGTCTTTGAACCAGTTTTTCCATGGGAGACTTTTGTTCCTGTAAATAATCTCACCAGTGTGGTTTAAAGCACAGGCTCCACACAACAGAGGGGCAGTGAGTGGCTTCAGATGGGCCCCGCCACTGCTGTTAAAAAATATTTTAGCTCTTTAAAGGGTCTAAACTGACTGAATTATTTCCAGTGTAAAGAATGGGGAGATGAGTTGGTGTCCTGATTCTCCAACAGGACAGAATATATTTAAATTAAAACACCGAAATGGTCCATGGCCTTATTTTAACAGTACAAAAATTGGACTCTTCCTCTCAGAGTAAAACAAATAAATAATAGCTTTTTGTCAGCTGTTTTGCCAAACATGTTTTCTTTGCCAAATTTATTTAACCTTAAAATCCACCTTCTAGTTAGATCCTGTGGTGTGTTCCACTCAGTGAACATGGAGCCAAGTCAGACACAAACTGTGAGCACAGGGAATGCTCAAGGGTGTGTACACAGGGCTGGGATACAGTGCTCAGGCTTCTGCTGACTGGGGCTAACAGTGAGGAATCCAGGACAGGTTTGTTTGTCACCATCCTGGTCTCTCCCCCCTGAGCCACACTGCTGCTGTGCTCAGAAGGCAGATGCAGGGTCATTCTCTGGAGCTGTGCAGAAGCAGCTGCGAAAGATCCTCACACGAAGCTTTCTGAGCTTCTCCCAGGCCATGGAATTGTTCTGCTCTGTAGGCATTCAGCAAATATTTAGCCCAGAAATACCAAATGCTGCATTTCAGTGTGAGCTGATTCTTGTTAGGAAGGAGTCTGGATTTGCAAACCACTCGTGTGGAGTTCTTTGCTGTTCCAGTGAGGAATTGGCTGCCAACTTGCTTTCCGCAGGTGCCAAGGGAGAGCAGGAAGGAGGCATGTGCAGCCAAATGCTTCCTTTTATGTGCCTTAGCAAAGGAAGAATAACTCAGCTTTCCTGGCCCTGGGAGACAGGCACAAACAGCATGTGAAATTAGTTTAGTTTTTTTTCCGTAACTTGACAAATACTGTAAAAATTGAACAGATCTAATCAGCAGGGATCTGCTGGCATTTATGTGAGATCCAAGCATTAAAACTACACAAAGGGAATGGGAATATTGACAGCCAGGATAGAGTCTGCCTGAAGCTGATTAGATGGGCTGTTATCTCCCAGGAGAAGCTGGGGAGCCGAATACTCTGCTGAATTCAAGTGCTATTCATGGCCCTCCAGGAGCCAGTTGGATGATCCAGCGTTTCTCAGGCTGCCCCGTTGCTGCTGGGATTCAGTCAGTCCCAACTGGTGCCCAGGAGCCCGTGCTGTGGGCCTGTAATGCTGCTGGGTATGGACAGGGTGGGCTTCACATGGCAAAGGAACTGGTGATGTCTGTGGGAACTGCAGCCCCTTTCCCTCTTCAGTGGCTGAGTCTTGGATTTCTAAGTTGTCTCTTAGTGATAGAGGCCTGTATAGCACCAGCTGGGCACCTCCCCAGATTCAGCATCTCTCTGCCAGAAGACATTAACCTCAGGGTGTAGGAACCAGCAGTGAGGGTGTAAGCACGCGCTCAGGTGTGCTGCACCTGTCCTTCGGCTGATGTGGAGACATGATGGGAACTTGTGTTTCTTACAGGTGAAAGAGCTGAGTGCGGAACAACCAGGTGAGCACTTTCTTCCCTTTCATCTATTTCTGGGGAGGGCTGGCACTGGGAGGAGGGGGCTGTGGGAAGTGGGTTTGCTTTGCTGCTGGTGCAGCTTGGTGGGATTCAGAGTTTCCACCTCCAGCCCCTTGTGCTGGCAGGCGGGTGGTCCTTGTGCCCCATGTCTTGCTTCCCAGCTGCATGGCCTGGAGCGGCTGGATGAGGGGGATAACAGGCAGGCCCTTAGTTCTGCTGCAGTGTGGTTTCTGTCTGGCTGGCTCTGACATGCCTGGATGTGTCATGTGAGCACAGTGTGGTGCCCTGGAGCATAGCTGAGATCGGGTTGTGTTCAGACAGGACGACACAAGGGTGTCCACCCACTCCCCGCCATCCATCTTCATTTGAGGACTTTGATATGTCCCTGAAAGCCTCTTCCAGCTCTGGCTGCTTTGCCTGGGAGTGCAGAGTGTGCCTGTATCACAGACTTAATCAGTCTACAGTAGGAGATAGTGCTGGGGTGAATGTGGCAGGAAGGAGGCTTTGATCTATGTCCAGTCCATGAAACATCTCCACGGAGCTCCAGTGGCTTGCTAGGAGGATACTGGTGTTCTGACAGCAAGACGCAGGCCAGCAAAGCCTCCAAACAGCTACCCAGAACATGCACAGCCTCTCTGTGTGTGAGCTTGTTCCAACCTTCTTTCAGTGTTTAATACAATTTACAATAGAGCAAAAAAAGCCTCATTCCCTGTTAGGAACAGTGGAGCAGATGGTGCAGCCCGGGCTGCCTTGCCAGGCAGGAAGGAGGCTCCTTGTGCCGCAGGTACCGGGCTCAGTGGCACCGGGGCATCAGGACAGAGAGGAGCTGTTGGGACAGGAGGTACCTTCAGAGTGGGGGGACTGTGCAGTGTGTCCCTGTCCTGGGGCACTCTGAGGAGCTGCCCGTGGCCGTGCTCCAGGTCCCTGTTGGATCCTCTGTCACAGCAGCCACCCCTCAGTGCCATCCCTGCCCTGCACCCCAGAGCCTGCGTGCCACAGGGGCTGTGCAGACGTGGCTGGGAGGCTGCAGGCACAGCCACAGGGCTGCTCCAGAGGCAGCCAGCGGGGCACTCCAGTGGGCAGTGGCCACCTCTGCTCCTCAGCTGCCACTCGGAGTGTTTGGAAGCTGTGAGAATGTAAAGTCAGGTTGCTTAATTAGAGGCATCTGATTAAGAAACCATCAGACCCCAATTGTCACCTTTGCATCGAGCTTTGTGTAAATTGTCCATGTCCATTCCACTGCTCTGTGAGAACTCCTGCATGTAGTGTCCCAGCACCCAGCTTTGTGTGTGTTTGCAGTTGTGTTCTCTCCCCTGCAGACATCAGTACAGCCTGGGGCAGAGGGCAGGCACAAATCCATTTGGGATTTTGTGGTGTTTTTCTCCCTTTTCTAGATCAAGGCTCTGAATGTCCCTCGTTATCTGAAAGAATCAGACTGGGAATAGCATTAATGAGAGCAGCCCTCCAAAGCCCTGAGCACTGCACTGAAACCCATCACAGGTTTCCCTGGCCTCATTTCCAGCAGCAATGGGTGTTACCCTGGCTAGATGTCAAGCAGGGTCTCAGGGTCTGTCCCTCTTCCTGACAGGCCCCACAATCCCTAGCAAGGGGAGGGTCATTCCCATCCTTGGGAATCCCAAACAGATTAGACAGGAGAAGGTGGAAGTGTTCCCATTGTTCTCTTTGTGACCTCTTTCTGTGAGAAGAATAAGATCTGTTTAGCAACAAATGGGAATACTCCAGCGTGTTCCAGGGGTAGCTGTAGGTTATTTTGGATGTATCAGGGAGTGAGTTGAACTCCTCAGCAGCTCTTGGTGCCATTTTCAGGCTGAGGGAGTGCTGTGCTGTTGGAGGAAGGAGGCAGGTGTTAAAATCCTGCTGAGCACCAGTGCCCTGTTTCCCGCTGAGAGGTGTTCATATGGGGCCCATCAGGGTGAGCGGCTGCAGGGCACACAGAGCCACGTGTCCAGTCCTTGCAGAGGGATCTTTTTGTTTGATTTCTTAGGCTCAGTCATAACCTTTGAGATCTCACCCTGTCATTGCATTTATGTTGGTGTTTTGTTGACTTATTTTGTTCCATTTTCTCCCAGGCCCCCATGTCTTCCCCCTAAGCCACAGAAAATGAGGAGACCTAGGCCTCTCTCAGTCTATAATCATAAACTCTTTAACGGCAATATGGAAACGTTCATTAAGGTACTTGCTGGCTGGCAGTAGGAGTGTCTGTGAATGCTGGGAATGGAACAGTGGCTCTCCTGTCCCAGCTGCTCGCCGTCCTCAGGGGTCCCTCTGGCCGCCTGCACCCAGCCAGGGTGGCCAGCACGGCTTTGCCTCAGTGACGATTTCTCTTTGTAGCTCCCCTCACCACTCGTGCATTCCCTGTCCTGCCACCTGCGTGCCCTGGGCCAGAGGAGCAGTGAGGGCTGGCTGGTGGCCCTGTGCAGTACAAGACAGTCCTGGCTGAGTGTCCCCATCGTCCTGCTGCTTTCACCTGTCCTGGAAAGAAAGATCAGACAAAACTTCAGCCCAGCCCCTCTTCCTTTTTTCTACACATTTTTGGTGGTCATCTGTTCTCATGGCTGAGAAGGAAGATAAACTTACTTCCAAGCCCCCAGAAAGTGTCTCCCAATTGAAAGTGCCTCCTAATTGTTGCCCAAGACTGACAGCCTTGGATGGAAGTTGTGTTGTGTGGGAGGCAGGCAGGCAACCCTCAGCCTTACACAAAACGTAACCATAACCAGCCCAGCTGGCTCATCTTGTACAGCTTGGGGGTTACTGGGGTATGAAGGGCCCTTTCTGTGGCCTTGAGAGGGGGAAACCTGGAGAGAGGACAGGTGAGAGCCAGGTCAGTGTGGAGTCACCATCGTCTGGGAGGCCATTGCCTCAGGATGCCCCAGGAGGGAGCACCCCATGGTTTATGTGCTGATCAACCCACACCAGCCCTCAGATCCTGGGCCTGGGCTCAGCTTCCAGCCTTGGAGCATGGTCATTCCTGAACATCTGTGTGGCCTCCTCCAAGCCAGTGCTGGTAACATACAGCATACAGCTGTCATAAATGGGCCAGACTGTTTCCTTCATTTATGGTGGGGTGTACTTGGATGAGCTCAGTTAATCCCAGTGCAGTCCCAATGGAAGGGGCATTTGGACCTGCTCATCCCAGAAAGTCACCCATAAGGAGAGATTTGAGGAGCAAAATGAATGACATTTGTCCCAAAGGATGCCTCCAGCTATCTCACTGCCGATCCTCCAAGCCAAGCCCTTTGTTCTGGCCTGACTGCAGGAAGGATTTCCGAAGACAGCAATGCTGTTCCGTTTGCAGAATGTTTAATCCTGTGCTGGAGAAAGCTTTAGTGAAAACAGTGTAGGAAACAGTAATGACCAGCTGTCGGATTAGGTGACTAATAGGCATCACCCAGCTAAGGTTTATTCCCTCAGGCTCAGCCACATTCTCAAGGGCAATGTCTGTACACAGCACCCTGGGATCAGGAGTATGGACCCTGCTGGCAAAGCCGCTAATCCCTTTAGGACTTGGGATTACTCCTGACTTAAACTGTTTTTAAAAAAAGTAATGCTCATTAAAGCCCATTCTGTTTAGCCCGAGGAGGAGGAATTACCTGTTCTAGAAATCTGTCTGAGCAGAGGGGTGTTCCTGCCAGCAGAGACTCCTGGTTGTATGTCCCCACAGGGAGCAAGGCTGTGGGTGGCTGCCTGGTGTGCCACAGGCTTCCCAGTGCTCCGGTGGCCACCCCATGGCTGCCTGGTGGTCCCCTGGTCACCCAGTGCCCCCTTGGCTGTCAGGTGTCCCTACACTAGGGCAGTTCTCCCTGAGCCTCACGTTGTCCTTGGGCTCCTGGGAATGCCACAGGTTCAGGGAGGGAGAGAATCCGAGAGGCTGGCCCTGCGGGTTGCCAAGGCTGTGGTGCAGCGTGCCAAAAAGGTTTGGGAGGGAGGGTGGACATCCCAAAGGCCTGGGTTGGCCCTTGCCAAGCTGCTGTTGCATTTGAGCGTTCATGGCCTCCGAAGGAGATGCTTACCTCTAACTGAACTTATCCTTGCTTAATCTCTTCTCTTTTTCCCACTCTGCTGCTTTTTTGTGTGCTCAGAGGAAGGAGGAATGCACGAACGAGGAATCAGGTATTTACTGGATGCCTGTCTGTGAGGTGGAGGGAATTGCCCAGAGATGCCAGTATGCTCTGCTGGAAAAACAACCAGAGCCCCAAAAGGAAATATATGTCCACTTGGGCTGTCAGACATGGCCCACATTCCCCTTGAGCCCCTGTCATGAGGGGCTGGGGAGAAAAAGCTTTGAAATTAAAGCCAAAACTGATCACTGGTTCAGACCAGGCACTTAATTCCATACACAGTGGTGCTTATTGGGTTTTTAGTGCCTGCTAACAGTGGCTCTTTCCTTCAGTGTAAATACTGTTGTAAGCTCTGTTACTGGAAGCTTATTCCATCAGCCAGGTAGAGCACAAGTTTCATTTCAACTCAGCATTCCACCTTTGGAATGGAATAGCTGTGATCCCTTGCAGCAGTCCCCTGTCTGAGCCAGAAAGGGAGCAGCAGTGTTTCCCACACCTTCAGTGACAGCTTTTTCGTGCATTATTGGCTGCACACAGTATCCTCAGCACTTTTTAATGGCTCCAAGTGTGTAACATCTCCTTTTCTTGCCTGTCCTTGTACTAAAACTCCACAGCACTGATTTTCAAATCCTGATTTTACAATCTTTAATGCATTTCCTGTTCTTTGTTAGCAATAAACCAGTAATTTTTTCCTTTTATCCATTTCTTTTCCTGAAGGATTCGGGACAGGCCATTCCACTTGTTGTAGAAAGCTGCATCCGCTACATCAATCTGTATGGTAAGTTGATTTAGTATGCCCACAGAAACCTCCTGCCCAGGAATGAAGTACTTGAATGAGCAGTGAGATCCAGCAGAGATGCCTGGGGCTGCCTGCAGGCCCTGCTCTATGGGCTTGGGTTAGAATTCCAATGGCATTGGCTGTGATGCAGCATTGGATGCCTTGCCAGTATTTTGGTCTTGTTAGCACTTAACTCAGTGTAAATTGTTTGCTCAGGCCATAAGCTCTGTCTGCACCCTGATCTGGGGTTCTTGCTGGAGAATGTGAGCAGAAGTGAATCACACTGGACTGTCTCTGCTTACCCCGAGCCTTTCTGGTGCATTGACTTCTGGGTTCTACTGTTTTCACCAGCTAGTACTGCCCAGCAGTTCCAAAACTGTCTCCTAAAATGGTGTTCTCTTCCAGGCCTCCAGCAGCAAGGCATCTTCAGAGTCCCTGGCTCCCAGGTGGAAGTCAATGACATCAAGAACTCGTTTGAGAGAGGTGTGTAGCCAGGCTGGGCAGAACAGGACAGTGTGTCCGAGCAGGGATGGTTGGTGGGAACTGGTGTGTACTGGGTGCATTAGCCAGGGTGTAAAGCCCCTTGTGCTATGAGACACAAGGAGCTTTTATCCCTTCCGGATTTCTCAGTATTGTATCTCTGGCAGTAGCAAAGAGTCACCTATGAAAGGAGTATGAGAAGCAGGGGTAGGTGCATAGATCTCTTCCACAGTCATTAAGAACATAAGAGCCATGAAGTAGTTTGCTGGGGGATCCTTCTTCCTCCTCAGGAGTTTACCAAGGGAGGAGCAGCACTCCCACCTGTACGTGGTGGCAGTGCTGGCTGTGGAGGTGCCAGTGATTCTGTTGAGAAAATCACACTGAAGGTGCCAGGCTGGTAAGACCGGGCAGAACAGTCCCACTGTCCTGAGTGGAGTGGAGCTGTGACAGCAACAACTCAGGTGGAAATAGTGGCCTTTAATCCTTGAGTAGCTATCAGGGTGAAGGTGGCCAGGCCAGTGGGTAAGGTGGGATTGTCAAAGGCTGGAGGATTTGCATGTACAGTTTAAGAGGAATTGGTATCTAAATCCCTTGGGCATTGAAAGCCTTTCATAGATGTAAGTCAATACAATGCTATCTAGAACTGTTGGGTCTGTTCCAGAGGTGTAATTGCATCCTCCAGCCAAGCCTGTCCCCTCAGGCTCTCACCCACCATTGTTCAGACCTGCTCAGCTCTCTGGGCTGGTGCTGTAAATGTAAAATGCACTGGGCTGGAAATCTGAAGGAGAGACGATTGATATCGTCATCATCCTCAGGAAAGGTTTGAAATCCCCACACTAAACTGGTTTTCAGGAACCACTCAGCATTGCCATTGCTGACAAGAAGGGTTTCTGAACCCTGTGAAATGTGAGGGTTCCACTGAGTGAGGATAAAACCATTTGCTGTGTTAGTCCAGCTTGGTAGTGATATTGGCCATAAAACCTCTTCTCTGGACAGGTGAAGATCCCCTCGCTGATGATCAGAATGAACGGGACATTAACTCGGTGGCTGGAGTCTTGAAGCTGTATTTCCGAGGACTGGAAAACCCCCTCTTTCCTAAGGAAAGGTTTCAAGATTTGATATCTACCATAAGTAAGTACATGTGACAGCTTTTCATGGAGAACAGAGTGGGATAAGAGACGCACTAAATGGGCGACATTTACACCTGAATCTCGCAGACAGGGATTTGTGCTGTGAGGAGGGTGGCAGGTGGGCAATGGGAGTTGTTAGGAAAGGACATCAAGAGTGTGCATTGGCAGCAGGGAGAGCAAAACAGCACAGCACATCTGTGAGACAAACAAAGGAAGCTGGTTCTGCACCAGTTCTGTGCCCAGGTCAGGGGTTTTCAGCCTGCCCTTCCCAGGGGGCACAGCCTGGAAGAAGGGGACAGGTCCCCTCCAGTGCCAGGACACATGCTTGGTGATGTGATTGCCTGTGTGCTTGCAGATAGGCTTGTGCTTTGGCACCATCCCTAATTAATGCCAATTTGCACAACTTATTAAGCTTTTGGGAGTTTTTTGGTGCAAACAGCATCTGTTAATTTTCTGTGTGGTGTTCTCTGTCTCTCTCTCTCTTTGTTTTTACCACTTTAGCAAGAATCTTCCTTTTTCTCATCTTTCTTTTCCTGCTGCTCCTGCAACCTTGTTTAAGGATATCCTTGATTAAGGATAGATTTTAAATGAATTAAAATGCCTTGTTCCCATTAAGAATCTGACCTGAAGTGCTGCTGGCTTTGTGCCACGCAGACGTGCACAAACACAGGCTGTGCTGTCAGTGTCTCAGACTAAGCAGGGTGAAGAACTTTCCCTTTTGCTCTTGGGGGACTGAGGGTTTGTGTAGAAGGTCCTCAAAGGCACATGGGCAGTAAATGGGTCAAAAGGCCTTTTGTCAGCAGAGTCCATGCAGGGCTGTGCCCATGTGTGCAGTGATGGTGGTGATGCTGTTAATTCCTGAGTTACAGCCAGTCACAGTGTTCTGCTCAGTGAGAAAGGCAAGTGCCTTGAAAGTTTGTTCCTCTGGGTTTCAGAACAGATACCTGTTACCACAGGGTTTTATCCACTTTGTACTTATTTTTTGGGGTATTTTTAACAAACATCCTCTTCAGTAAAACCAAACTGAAGGAGAGAACCCAGCAGGCAATAACAGGATAAATCCATTCCTGAAATGGAAAAATTCCCCAAATGAAATATTACAATGCTTTTCATCTTGGTACTGAAGTCAGATTTTACTCAGAATTATAAGCAAATGGCAGCCCAGTTACATGTTGTCAGTGATTTTTATTGTGATCAGCAAATGGCAGAGTTTGAGCCAGCACAAGCACCTCTGTGTGATCCACCCACTCCAGGAAAGCTCTGGTGCTCGTCGTCTGCTTCCTGTGCAACAGCAGCCACAGGATTAACTCTACAGAACACACAGATAGCTTAGGGCAGGACAGCCCTGAGTCACTCTCCTTCCCATGGGAGGGAGCAGGTTTCTGACAGCAGCTCTGGGCTCTCTGCATCCCTGTGGAGAGAAGTGAATCCAAAAGTGTTGGCTCAGCACTGGTTCAGTTAGTCTGTTTCCTAGGAATTTCTAATCCCCATTAAGAGCAGTGGGAGATGGGAGTGGAAGGTCCTCGGAAGGACCGAGTGGATAACCCAGAAGAGTAACATGAATAAAAACCTCATTTAAAAATCTGCCCTAGAAAACCAAGCAGTGCTCCATTTCCAGTGCCACATTGAATCAGGCTTTTGAGGAACAGAGGAGTTGTTGAAGAATGAACTAAATAATGCATAAACACTTTTTTAAAAATTAACCCATAGAAATGTCTTTATTTGCTGTTCATAGTGAACCTGAATGTATGAATTCCTCTGTGGAGGAGCACTGTGCCCCATTCTCTGCTTGTGCCTTAGTGCCAAACCCAGGGATCACGTCTAGAGACACTGATGCTTTCCTCTCTTACTGAGCCACTTGATCTAGAGCAAGTCCCTCTGGTGCCATGCTGTCCGGTCCTGAGAAGGTTTTTAGGGATGTGTTTTCTATCCATGTGTTTCAGAAATTGAAAACCCCGCTGAGAGAGTGCACCAGATCCAGCAGATTGTTGTGACTCTGCCTCGGGCTGTCATCGTGGTCATGAGATACCTCTTTGCTTTCCTTAACCAGTGAGTCTGTTTTCCTCTTTTAGCTTGCCCTCCCTTTGTCTGGGCTTCCCTGTCTTTGCTGCACAGGCCCTTTTTGGCATTGCTGTGGGGAGCTGTATTTCGGTTCTTGCCCGGCCTTGTGGAGCTGTGCTGTGTGCTCGGAGCAGGGGACAGCCCGGTGACAGTGTGTCCCTGGGCAGTGGGGTTGGTGGTGGTGGTTTTTCCGGGGGGATGGGAATGCTGGCACGGAAGCTCCCTCACTGTGTGCCTGCAGCTTGTCGCAGTACAGCGATGAGAACATGATGGATCCCTACAACCTGGCCATCTGCTTCGGGCCCACGCTGATGCACATTCCCGACGGGCAGGATCCGGTGTCCTGCCAGGCCCACGTCAATGAGGTCATCAAAACCATCATCATTCACCATGAGGGCATCTTCCCCAGCCACCGAGAGCTCGAGGGGCCTGTCTATGAGAAGTGCATGACTGGAGGGGAGGAGTACTGGTAAGGCTCTCTGCAGGCTTCTTGGGTACAGACACTGTGATCAGGCCAAGAGGCTCTTGCACACTGAGCCAAGCAGTCCCTACTCATTTGATTTAGTCTTACCAGTTCAAACAGACAGTTTCACCAGGTATTTTTTTTCTCATGCTGGTTCGGAATTATAAACCTCAGTAAAAATTTCAGGAGAAACTCTTTCCAGTGTAAATACTAATATTGATGGAGGATTCTTTCAGCTCTGGATCCACAGAAGCGTATTCAGAACAAAGTAGAATTTTAGGTCAGTTCTATCCAAGTTCCTCCTAGGCTGGCAATTTTGAGTAAAGTCTCATAGTTCCATCATAATTTGCTGGTTGGATGGATTCTCCCAGCCCAAGGTTAACCCAAACCTTCCAGTTACCTTTTTTGCTGGAATTCTAATCTGACATTCAGGTTTGGATTTAACAAACCAGGATTGATAACACACTTGCACTGATTTCTGTGCAAGTTTTATACATTTCTGAGACCTTACCTTCCCTGACCCTGGTCACCTGCCACCATCCTTCCTGGTGCAGCAGAGGATAAAGTGCTAAAGCTCACGGTGAATAAGAAAATGGAACATTTAACTTGGTGTCACTCTGTGTTTGCTTTGCCAAATACAAGTAAAGACACAAGAGCAACAGAAGGTAACATTCTCGGCCTGGAGATTGTGGTGTGGATATTTGCTGTTCGCAGAGCAAGTTCAGAGATCTGCTGTGATGTAAAGTGACCATCTTGGTCCTATGCAAATTAAAACCATAACTTCCAAGTATCTCTGGGGCCAGAATCTCCCTTAACAAGTTAGGTTTGCAGCTTGCCTTGGGAGCAGAGTCTCGCTGGGTGTGTGACAGTGTGGTGTGTTCTGTTCCAGCGACAGCCCGCACAGCGAGCCGGGCACCATCGACGAAGTGGACCACGACAACGGCACGGAGCCACACACCAGTGATGATGGTGAGCAGGAGCTGGGTCTGTGCCAGCAGAGCTGTGTGTGCAGGAGAGCAGCATGCACTGAGCTGGGGCAGGGGCTGGATGGCCTGACTGCTGGCAGAGCTGGGCCAGGAGTGTCTGTGCTCGGGTCGTGGTGCCAGAGCAGGAGGCAGCACCTCCCGCATCCCACAGGCAGCAGTCGAGGCCAGTCTGGGCAAACCTGCTGGCACCACTCGGGGGCAGGGAGTGCCCAGCCCCATGGCTCTGTTCTGTGGCAGGGCTTGTGCGCTGGAAGAGCACTGGGGAGCTGAGCACCTTCTGCCTCCCCGCCTGCTGCTGCCGCCTCAGCTGTGTCCTGCTCTGGCAGAGCATGTCCAGCCTCAGAGGGGCGCGGGGAGCACGAAGGGCTCACTGGGCTGGTAGGGCCACAGGAGCAGGGAGTGGCACAGGGAAGGGCACACGGGGCTGGGCAGCTCAGGGCCTGCTCTCGGCTCCAGGCACGAGCTGACAGGCCTCGAAGGTGAGGAGGTAGGTGAGGGAGCTGCTGTGCAGCCAATTTCACACTTGGGTGGCCACGTTAATGGTTCTATTTGGGGTTTCCGGGTGATTAACTGTGGGGTGAGTGCAGAGTAGAGGAACAGCTTTATTTTTTTTATCTACATGTTCCCTCTCCCCCTTGTCGTACACACACTCCCTGCTGGGAGCCCAGCATTCTGTCAGGGCTGTGGGAGCCCTCCTGGCTGCCTACCAACTCTGTCTCCTCCAGAACATTCCCACCGAACCTGCTGTGGAGCTCCCAGACACTGCCCTCGTGTGGGGGTTGATTAAGGTGGGGAAGCTGAGTCTGCTGAAGTGGCCTGGCATGTCCCAGGTGGGGCTGGGATGGGGCAGGGGTCTGCAGGCAGCATCTCCTGTGACTCCCTCCAGTGTCCCCTGCTCTGTGTGAGATTGCATCGAGTCACACCCTGACGGCTGCTGAGCCCATGGTCAGGGACAGGGCACAGCAAGTTTGATGTTTAATGAGAACGTGGCAGATCTGGAGGAACTGTCCACATTGTGGGTTTGCCCTGTTTGGTTTGGCTTTGTCATTGCCTGTCTGCCAGTCTCCAGGTGGAGATTAAAGTGATAGGGGGTCTCAGATAATCAAGGCATGTTAATGCTTGCTGGCTGGCTCTGACCGTGGCTGGGGTGGCAGCTGTCTGCTTTGTCACACCTGCCTCAAAGCAAAGTGAGGAGGAGTGTGGGTCACTCTCGTCACTGTGGAGAGAGACGCTGCCTTGCAGTTGTTGGCTGTGGTATCTCTGGGATTCAGTGCTCCCAGCTGGAAACAGATCTGCAGAAGAGCCAGGCTCTTCCATGGGCTCCTCAGTGCCAACAGGCTCTGCATTGGGTGCCCTGGCAGTTCCTGCTGTCGTGCCCTTTCCAGGGGCTCAAAGGACCCTGGTGTGCTCACAACAAGTCCTGCTCAGCCCTTTTGAATTTCAGGCCCTGAGCTCCCAGTCTGGGAGACGTGGGTGTTTGGTAGAGCATACACTAGGAAAAGTGGGGGAGCAGTGAGGCAGTGCTGCAGATGCAGGGTGCAGAGCAGCTGTGTGGCTGGAGCCGGTGTCATCGTTTCCATGGGGACCCCCAAAGGGGCATTAGTTGCTCATCAATAATTCAGGTCAAACTGTCTCCAAGATAGGGAAAGGAAGAGAAGGTAAGTGGAGTTTGATCACAGAGCATCTGACACAGTTTGACGAGATCCCAGGCTGGTGGATAATGGGATTCTGTAACCAAAGGCAGAAAATGGGAGTGCGGGTGAGGATGCCATATGCACACAGGGAAATTCCAACTGCTCCCCATCTGGTTTGTAGCTGTCTGTAAGTGCTGGCAGTTTGTGAGCCTGTGAGAGATCCCAGGGAGGCTAGATAAACAATAAGAATTGATCAGTCTGAAAATAAGGTCTGTGCTCAGTGTGAGACGCTCTGGGGATGCTGGGCAGCAGCAGCAATGCTGCTCTGCTGAGATGGTGCTCTAGGGTTTATCTTCCCTCACGGCAGCTGAGCTGAGCTGTTCCCTCACTGTGCCTCTCTCCTGTGCAGAGGTGGAGCAGATTGAAGCCATAGCCAAGTTTGACTACATCGGACGGTCTCCACGGGAGCTCTCCTTCAAGAAAGGGGCCTCTCTCCTGCTGTACCATCGGGCGTCAGAAGACTGGTGGGAAGGAAGACACAATGGGGTGGATGGGCTCATCCCCCATCAGTACATTGTGGTGCAAGACATGTGCGTAAAGTGGTGAGGGTTGATCCAGGGTGTTAAAATGATGTACCTGCACAAGGTCCACTTCAGCCACCTGAAATAATTGGTCAGATTTTTCAAGGTTTAATGACTTCATTAAGAAATCTGAGCCTTGGCTCTGATTGTTTCTCTTTCAGAGTTATAAAGCCAAGCTTTAAACACTGTACCCCACTGTGCCTAGATCCCACATCTCACTGACTCCCCAAAGTGGTGTGACCCAGGCTTACCACTGGCTTTTCCCTTGTGAGTGTTGCCCTGGATTGTTCAGTGCCCACCTGGCCCATGAGCAGATCCCAGGGCCCTTTCCAGGTGCTGCTTCTCTTACAAGTACTGTACCTGGAGTCATTACAATGGCAGCCACGGCACAGGGGATGTGGAGATGGGATGGGAGCTGATTCCAAGCTCCCAGTGAAGTGATAGCCTTGATCCAGCCCTTTGTTAACAAAGTCTGGATCTGCTGGAGTGGAGATGTTCAGATCCATGTGGCAGCTGGCCCCTGGCTCTCCACGGGGACATGTCCCTGTCACTGATGGGGTCTCCTTTCCCTAGGGATGACGCGTTCTCTGACAGCCTCAGCCAGAAGGCAGACAGTGAGGCAAGCAGTGGGCCACTGCTGGACGATAAAGCCTCCTCCAAGAATGACATCCAGTCTCCAACAGATCATATCATGGACTATGGCTTCGGGGGAGTGATGGGCAGGTAGGGAAACTCTCATTTTCTTGTGAGCATGGAGCTGGTCGCCATCACATGTGGGGACAGTTGGTGTGTGGGGTAGGGCAGGATGGAAGGGAAGGGTCCAGTAAGGACTGCAGGTTAATATGAGCATGGAGGGAGTTTCATGTGCATTGCTAATGGGGATTTAACATGTACAGAGGGTGCAGTAGGGCCCTGAGCAACCTCCCAATCCAGTGGGAGGTGTCCCTGCTTATGGCAGAGGATTTGAACAAGATGGTCCTTAAAGTGTCAACCAGAACCATTCTGGGATTCACTGCTGTCACTTTCTTGGTACTGGCTAAAATGTTCCCTCTTGCCTGAGTCTTACGGAGCCGAAAGGCTCGAGTTTGGTCTGAGCTGAACTCAGAGCTGAGCGATGGCAGGCTGTAGCCAGCCGTGCTCAGGCTGGTGGATAGTGACCTGATGTGCTGGATCCTTTGCAGGGTGAGGTTGAGGTCTGACGGCGCGGCCATCCCTCGGCGCCGCAGCGGGGGGGACACCCACAGCCCACCCCGAGGGATGGGGCCTGGCATAGACACCCCTCCTCGAGCAGCAGCCTGCCCCAGCAGCCCCCACAAGATCCCCCTCAACAGGGGCAGGATCGACAGTCCTGAGAAGCGCAGGATGGCGACGTTTGGCAGCGCAGGCAGCATCAATTTCCCAGACAGGAAGGTCCTGGCTGACGGCCACCCCCTGAGGTCGACCTGCGGGTCCACCCGGCACAGCAGTCTTGGAGATCAGAAATCTCTGGAAGCAGAAGCTCTTGCTGAGGTAAGTGTTGGGAAGGGACCAAGAAGACTGGAAGAGAAAGTCACTGGGGAGTGCTCAGAGCCCCTTTACCTCAGACACTCAAGAGTTACGGTGCTGCTGTGGAGTAAAGGTTAAAATGAGCAGCCAGCAGCTTGTCTGCTGCCTGGCTGTACCTGTTGGTGTGATGGAAGATAGTGCTCCTCGCACAGTCCTGGTGTCTGCCCAACAATGGGCAGAAATGTTGGATCCACTACCGAAATGCACCGGCAGCTCCTGCCTCTGCAGGGAAGGAAAAGCCTTATCTCACCTGACACTCCATTAGGAGCTTAGGGAGGAAACTGGATTTGCTGAGTCAGTGTCTGGGGAAAGGTGCTGCTGTTTTGTACTGGCTGTTTGTTGCTGCCTCCTCAGAATGTTAGTCTGATCCCAGTGCAGTGCCTCCAGCCATGCAGTGCCACTGGTGTCATGTTAAGCCATTGGATCCACAGTGCTTGTTACATTCTTGTGACCCCAGCGTAGCTCCAGGTCCCTCTCTCTGCTGCTGGCAGAAGGCCCCAGTCAGGAATCAATCAGGTTATTCCAAACCTGTTCACATCACAGAGAGCGGATCTTTCAAAGAACAGGCTGTGGATTTCTCTGTGACTTCAGGGACCACCTCGTTCAGGCACAGTTCCCCACAGTGTGTCTGAGCAGCCGTGATTGGGCTGGCATGGGGCCCGGGGGCTGGGAGCCTGTGAACAGGCTCTTCAGTGCCCCCAGTTCCAGCAGTTTCCCAGCAGTTTGGTTCATGCCACCCTCTGTCAGGAGCAGCAGCCCTGGGATGGTGGGTGATGCCCAGGTGGAAGGGACAGCTGCTGGGAAGCTGCAGGAGAGCGGGTCATGCTGTGGCACAGTGCTGACATCCCTTTGGCGTTCACAGGACATCGAGAAGACCATGAGCACGGCGCTGAACGAGCTGCGGGAGCTGGAGAGGCAGAACACGGCCAAGCAGGCCCCCGACGTGGTCCTGGACACGCTGGAGCCCATGAAGAACCCCGCCGTGGGCGCTGCCAACTCGGAGCCGGCCAGCCCCCTGCACACCATCCTGATCCGGGACCCCGACGCGGCCATGCGGCGCAGCAGCAGCTCCACCACGGAGATGATGACCACCTTCAAGCCGGCGCTGTCGGCCCGGCTGGCCGGGGCGCAGCTGCGTCCGCCGCCCATGCGGCCGGTGCGGCCCGTGGTGCAGCACCGCTCCAGCAGCAGCAGCAGCTCGGGGGTGGGCAGCCCCGCCGTCACCCCCACGGAGAAGCTCTTCCCCAGCGGCGCGGCGGATAAATCGGGCACCATGTAGGCTGGGGCGCGGGGACTGCAGCGGCAGGAGCGGGGCCGGGGCACGGCAGAGCCGCTCTGGGCCGAGCCGGCAGCCAGAGCCGTGCTGTGGGGAGCCTCTCCAGAAGGGACCATGCGCATAGCCTTGGCCTGGTGCTGTACATATGTGTGTGTGTATGTACATATGTGTGCACACACCCCATCCATGCAGAAACACTTCTCAAGCTTGCAGTCCTATGGCAGGAGGAGGCAGGGGGTCTGTGTGTAAGCACTGGAGAACACATGCTCTCCGTAGGAGTATATATTAAAAACAAAGTGTACAGAATTCAGTGACTTTTAAAACCAGTAGATTTACCTCAGAAACTGGCTCTGAAATGTCCTCTCTGGAGACAGTGGGTTGGCTGGGTTTCCCAGGCTCTCTGTGCACATGTGGAGGCCCACACCGCAGCAGCCATGTGTCGAGCAATATAAGGCCATCCTGGAATTTACTTTCTGCACCTCTTGGCATAGAAAGGGGATATAGTGGGGTTTGTTCACTGCTGGCCTGTGGAAGAGAACTGGAAATCCATAAATGAGGGTGTGCGTTCAGCCAGCTGGAGTCTTCAATCCCGAATCCCAAGACACGTTTGTGTGCCTGTGAGGCCCCGGGCAGCAGGGACAGAGCGAGGTGTGCACCAGCACCTTTGCACGGGAGGAGGACACTGTGCTGCACTGGGGCCATGGGACGCTGCTCTTCTGGAAGCTTTCAGAGTGATCAAGGACTAGTGACAGACCTGTGGTAAAGTGTGGAGTAACTTACACAGTTTGAAGATCCTTCATCTCTCCCTGCACATTTTTTATTTTTTTTATTAATAAGACAACCCAATGGTCTCTCGACAGTCAGGCCCGAGCAGTGAGGAGGCTTTGGCACCACCACGTTCTTCAGTGTGAAGCTGCCCAGCAGCACAGGGGGGTCTCGGTTCAGCGTGTGTCGTCCTGCATGAGAAGCATGAGCCATATTTGACCATGTCAGATGCAGAACCGATCTGATGGGTGATACTTTGCACTTTCTGTACTGTACCATATAATACAACCATTTGAGTTTATGCAAAGGCATCTACATTTTGTTTTACCCAGATTAAAAATATGCAGAAAGCTGGGGATTGCATGGTCCTGTCTGATAATCCAGACTCCACTGTAAGCGCTGAATCCAAGATGCTCTGTGCTTTTCCTGCAGCTTTTCTTTGTACAGATTTCCATGCAATGCCCCATGGTTTGATTTGGCACTTCCTCGTGGTCATGTACTAATGGCTTCTTAACGTTCATCCTTCCTCCCCACTATCTGATCCTGCTGTTCTCTCTGTGCCTGAGCAAAGATGCCTGTGAGCCCTCCTGCCTCACCCAGCAGCCACCTGCCCCTGCCCAGGGCTTTGCTTTGTGCTCTCCATCCTCCTCACCTCTCCAGCACTGCTGCGGACCCAGCTCTGCAGGAGGAGCAGCTTGACTTCCAGAAGGCAGTGGAGGCACTGACGGGGGTGGCAGAGCCCATCGCTCATGCCCCAGCTCATGTCTCAGCCTGGGAGCTCACCTTTGTGTGAGGCCACCTGCACGTGTGTATCTCCACACGTGTGCCTTCACATCCGTACCTCCAAACCTGCACCTCCATGTCTGTACGCCCCTGCCTGCACCCCCATGCACCAGGCACGGGGCTGGCATCACAGACCCGTGGGGACGGCGGTGCCTGCCCTGTGCCCAGCGCGTGTGTCCCCTCGCCCCTCCTCTGCCAGCCCTGTATATATTGCTGTACTTGCTTAACTGCTGGAAAGTAACTGTTAACCTGTAAACTGTACAAAAATAGGCTAAGATTAGATAAAAGCCGATGCCACTCACCAAATCTTTGCACTTAGTAGGTAGCTCGATGTAAAAATAAACCCAGTAATAATAATAGTAACCCTGAAGGGAAGCGAAGCCGCCGGCACCCTTCGCAGAGCCCGTGGGAGCAGCTCTGCCCGTGTCCCTCCCTGTCGCGCTGGCAGGGACAGCGGTGTGTGTGTGCTTGTCTGTGAACGTCCTTGGCATTTGTAATGACCACAGTTGGTTCATGTTGGTGTTTATTTCTCCATCATCCCCCCTTCCCAGCACAGCCCCCTGCCTGGCCCAGCGCAGGGGCAGCAGATGTTCCACCAGGCCGGGCTGCTCACGGCCGTGTGCTGGGAAGGGAAGGACCCATTTGGCACAAGTGCTGTGTATCCATTGCCAGTAATTATTATTTTTGTTTTCATTTAGTTCCTGGAGAACGTTCACTTTGCCAGTTTCCTATTTTTTATATACTTTCTGAGATGACTTGAGAGCAAACCCATGTTCACTAGGGTTTTTATTTCCTTCCTTCTTACTTTTGAAGATACGGTACAAGTTCCAGTGTCTTTCTATTAAATTATTGCCTTTCATTTTCATTTGTTTTGTTTTGTTGTGGGTTTTTAATACAGTTGTTTTCTTATCTTTAAGTGCCTTTTTGAGCACCAGAACAAACGTTGGAGTTCAGGCCTGGGAGCTGTACACACACGAGTTCGTCTGGGCGGTTGTGTTGTGCTGGGGGTGATTGCTTTTAAAGTCCTTCAGTTTTTTTGTTTAATGAAAAGGGAACCAAGTCTTTCTGTTGGAGAATAAACTCCCCCTTTGTAATACAGTATTCCCAGTGTAGTTTTAACTACTGTAAATTTAAGGGAAGAAATGTATTTTTGTGTAAATGAACTTGGCACAAAGTTGAGCCACATATGTTGTAGGAGCATCATAACTGGAACCTGCTCATGGTTTGTGAGTAACCAACCCCAACCCTCGGTACCTCCCTGAGGCAGCAGAGTGTGTGTGTGCCTCAGAGTTCACAGAGCTTCACTGTGACAGCCCCTGGCCGGGAGCGGGGTGTGCTGTGCTCCTTCCCCCTCCAGCACCCACGGGCGAGGGGCCGTGCGGCCCCCGGGACCCCCAGCCCGAGGGGGCGGCTGCTCCGGGGGCTGTTCCTCTGCTGTGCAGAGCAAGCGCCGATGTCTCTCGGCTCCTGCAGCCCTGCCCTGCCCATCCCGTGGTGCCGGGGCAGTTTGGCCCTCGCCTGCCCTTCCTGCGGAGCCCGGCATGGCCTGCGATGGTGCTGACCGAGCATGATGATCCCGCAGCAGCCCCTTCCTGTACAGACCCCCAGAGACGCACGCGGTGCCCGGGGCGGCGATGGCAGTGCACTTTGTTCCTTAGGCTGAAGTCCCCTGGTAGGTCGTTTTAGTAACCCCAGGCGTGTTATTTAATTAGCAGTGTTGTGGTTCTTGGGGGCGGCAGTAGATGTCCCGAGTCTGATGTGCTTCGCGTGGCTGGGCTGTGAGGTCTGGTGGGGACGGGGTTGGTTGTGCTGGGAAGCCGTGGGAAACTGCTGGCTGCTGCCCTTGTACCAGTCACCCTCCTCCTCCCCTGGTGTTGTCTCTGTAACGTATGGTGAGATGCCGTCAGCTAGAGTGTCTGAGTGGGTCCTTGTGTGTGCTGGTGATGCCATGTAGATGAAGCCACTGGTTGGATGTGGACTCATCCTGTTGAATAAACTGCTTAACTTTTCTCAAAAACAGTCTGTGGTTTGATGCCTCTTGCCTGTTCTTCTTGCCCAGCCCTCATCCCACAGCCCTGGCTGGAGGTGGTGGCCAGGGTGTCCTCCAGAGCCATGTGGGGCAGCCCCTTCTGCCCCAGCAGGCAGTGGGGCCAGTGGCCACATCCCTGCCTGTCCATGTCACTGCTGCTCCCCGTGCTCCTGGATGCTCACCCGCTGACTGTGTGTCCTGCTGCATGATTGGATGGGCCACCCAGAGCACAGATGGGCTCCTTCCTCTCAGCCCTGGGCACACGGTGCAAACATGCAGGGAAGAGGGACGGAGGCCAATAGAAAACCCACCCTCCACCTCCAAGGGGTGAGAATGTGCCTATTTCCATTAGCACGGCTGGATCTGTGCTGGTCTGCCGGCTGTGATGGCCCCCCAGTCGGGGGAAACCCCTGCCCTGCCACAAGGGACACATCACACTGAGCTCCAGAATGGGGCTCGTGCATGCAATGCACAAATGATGTCAGAGAAAAGCACATGTGAAAGTGAACTTGGAGGCAATTTTGTGCTTACTGTGTGCCAAGAGCAATGACCTCCCAAAGGGAAGGAGTGAGGGGCTTGGTGGCACCACAGCCCCAGGGACAGCCCACCTTGGCTTTTTCAGAATCGACTAGAGCCAGGTCAGTGACATGAGAACTGCAGTGAGCACAGGATTGGCCATCACAGCCCACTCGGTGCTCGGCTCAGCCCCACAGTGTGTCCAGCATCCTGCCATGGAGATGCCCAAGTGGCACAGCCTGCCCAGCCCTGCCAGCCCTCGTGGTGGTCACTGCCTTGTCACCACACCAGTCACCCTCAGCCCTCCTCTGCACTCACTGAGCAGCACCTCACTGCATGGCAGTTTTAACCCAGGTTATCACCAGATACAGTAAAGCAACACAATTAAACAGCTTTCCTGATGCACCTGCACTGCTGGGCTCGCTCTGGGTTGGGCAGGTCCCCACAGCAACGCTGGCACTTAAGGAGCCAAGTGAAGCCCTTGCCTGAGAGTAAATGTCACTGTTATCAGTAAATTGGCAACTGATTTCCCCGTAAAAGTCCCTGTTCTCCAGTACTCCTAATCAGGCTCTCCCCAGATGTGCCAGGCTCTCCCCAGGTGTGCTAGGCTCTCCCCAGATGTGCCGGGCTCTCCCCAGATGTGCCGGGCACTCCCCAGGTGTGCCGGGCTCTCCCCAGATGTGCCAGGCCCTCCCCAGATGTGCTGGGCTCTCCCCAGATGTGCCAGGCCCTCCCCAGATGTGCCGGGCTTGCCCCAGATGTGCCCGGCTCTCCCCGGGTGTGCCGGGCTCTCCCCAGGTGTGCCAGGCTCTCCCCAGGTGTGCCGGGCTCTCCCCAGATGTGCCCGGCTCTCCCCAGGTGTGCCAGGCCCTCCCCAGATGTGCCGGGCTCTCCCCAGATGTGCCAGGCCCTCCCCAGATGTGCCGGTCTCTCCCCAGATGTGCCGGGCGCTCCCCAGATGTGCCCGGCTCTCCCCAGATGTGCCGGGCTCTCCCCAGATGTGCCCGGCTCTCCCCAGGTGTCCCAGGCCCTCCCCAGGTGTGCCGGGCTCTCCCCAGATGTGCCCGGCTCTCCCCAGATGTGCCGGTCTCTCCCCAGGTGTCCCAGGCCCTCCCCAGGTGTGCCGGGCTCTCCCCAGGTGTGCCAGGCCCTCCCCAGATGTGCCGGTCTCTCCCCAGGTGTCCCAGGCCCTCCCCAGATGTGCCAAGCTCTCCCCAGATGTGCCGGGCGCTCCCGGTGCCCGCGGCCGCCAGGGGGCAGCCTCGCCCCGCGCTCGGTGCCTCGCCCCAGTCCCCGCCCCAGTGTCGGTCGATTCCCGGTCCGGCTCCGGGAACGATCCCGATCCCGATCCCGCTCCGCTCCCGCCCCGTCCCATCGCAGGACCTGCTGGGTCCTGCTGGTGCCCCTGGCTGGAAGAGACCGGGGGGCTCTGGAGACGAGCCAGGAGATAAAAAAGGAGGAGGAGGAGGTTAAATCACGGTTCTGTGCCTGCCTCTCTTAGCACTCAGGTGAATAAGGGGCTCCTGCCCCAGCTGCGTTGTGCGTTGTGCTTGGTGTTGTGGGTCCAAAGCACAGCGTGTGCATCACAGACCTTGCTGGGAGCAGGGCTTTGCCTCTGCCCCTGCCTCGCCTGGACCTCATTTAACTCTGCACCCTCAGCCTGCTCCACTGCTCTCTGTGGTAACTGAGTGCCAGGGGATGCTCTGAGGGGGATTCGCCTTTGATTTAGGTGGGTCCAGCAGTTGAATACTTGGATGAATCCAGGAGCACTGTATGTGCTCCACAGGGCACCTAAGGGCACTGTGTCACTTGTCACACACGTAGCTAATGAATGAAAAAATGACATAGAAATGAAACGTGAAGGAAACGATGCAGAATTTAGTGATTAATGCTTTGAACCTGGGCTTGAAGTGCAGCAAGTGCTTTCAGTCCTGCTGACTGAATTAAATTATCCAAATTACTAATACATTTGAGTACTTTTTTTTCTTGTAAAAAGGCATTAAAGTGCTTTTAGGAAATGAGGTAAAGATTTTCCATCTATAGTTAAAACTAAACCAGAACGCTGTGCTGGGTGTGCCCAGGGCCTGCAGTGAGCTCATGGCACAGGCCATGCGTGGCCACCCTGTCCCTCCCGCAGCCTCTTCTGCATGCCCTGGGAATGGCTCTGTCAGTGCCACCCGCACACAGCCACGGGGCACCCTGGGGAGCCACCACCGAGCCCAGGGAGGAGAGGACATCCCCTCCCAGTGAGGGACAGGGCCCTATGCGATGGTCTGGGGACACCCCAGGGTGGTGGGTATCCCAGTTTGGAGGGATTTTACAGCCCCTGCTGCTGTTTCAGCTCAGACACGGCTGTGGGGTCCTTTGGGTAGCAGCTCTGACCTGTCTGGAACTTCCCTTGTCTTGTGAACATTTGAGAGATGCTCTCTTGCATTGGCTTCATTGCTGAGGGGGTATATTAATTGCTAGGAGTGTATATTAATTGCAACCTCATCCCTTGCGGCTGGACTGTGCCCCTATTGGGCCACTTAGTGCCCTTTTTCCTCCCTGATCCCCTCTGCCCTCAGTGCCTGGGGCTGCCCCTCAGTTCAGTCCCCAGGGCAGAGCAGTGGGAGCGACCACAGCCTCAGGCACGTGGCAGGTATTTTGCTGTGTGAATACACATGTGCTTGGAGTCTTTCTCTGGGAGCATATGTTTAGGTTTTTGTGGAGAGGAGAAAGGATTTGCCAGATGAGACTGATTCTTGAAATTGGCAAAGTGTTTTTTAGAAGTCAATTCCCCCTGGCCCCGCTGGCAAAAGCTCATCAGTGGATGGGGAACTGGCACTAGCCATTTGGGTCGTGCCAGGTTTTGGTGCATTCTGCTTTGGTTTTAATTTTAATATTTTTCTTTGATTGCCTCCCTCCCTGCTCCAGCACGAGCCAGAACAATGTCTCCATCTCCCTGGAGCACAGCCCTTCCCTTGGCTCATCAGTGCTGATGTGGGGTGGGTGTGGGGGATGCTCCCAGTGCCACCAGTGGAGCCCCCAGCTGCCCCCACCCTCCTGGGCTCCAGCAGGACAGGGGGCAGCAAGGGCTGTGTGCCTGCTCCATCAGGGAGGTTGTGCTGCCTCCTGTGCCGGAGCTGGCTGCAGGCACAGAGGGGAAAATAGGAGTATTTCCCCAAACTTTTGATAACTTTTTTATTTCCCCTTAATATACACCTACAGCCTCACTGTAGAAACATTGGAAACCAGACTTTAGCAGGCCTTGGGGACTGCAGTGTTATCCATCTTCTGTAAATACTGTTGGAGCCATGTGCTGTTGGAAACCTTTTTAGGATCACCGCTCAGCTGGAAAGCAGCACCACATTCCCGCTGTGCTTTGGAATCACTTCCCTTGCTGGTGGGGTGGAGGGCAGCAGCTGTTGAAGGGTTTTAAGTATTTCAGGAGATAAAAGTATAACTCTCTGGATTTTAACTATATCTCATGCATCGAGATCAGTGTAAGCATTGCAGGTAAACCAGCATTGCTCTGTGCCACAGAGATCCCTCTTCCCTCTCCAGGAATCTTTCAAAGTCTTAAGCTTGTAGTCTTTGATGCTGCAAAGTCAGTGGGGGTTTGTGTCTTGGAAATGGAGCTGCAGCTCTGGAGCAAAGCTTACCCTTTATATGTAATAATACCCTCCTGACGACATCCAAAGGCCAGGCACCCTCTGACAGCTCCTAATTCCACCTGAGCACCAACAGCATGAGTAAGCCACATCTTTGGACATGCAAATGTGTCTGGTTCTATTTAATGAAGATAAATATATTAATTAAGATACCCAGCTGCCTGGGGCACTCAGAGAATTAGATGAGAATATGCTCGTCTGGGAGCTGGTGCAGATCCTTCTGCTGCTCTTCCAGGGAGCTCCTGTGGTCTCTGAGGTGGTGATGGGATGGGCACTGAGGGCTCTGTGCTGCCTGCCACGCTCCCCCAGGAACGGGCTGTGGCCAGTGCTGGTCACCAGCCTGAGCCTTCCTATACTGCCCAAAGCAAACAGGCTCATTTTCCCCCACGATGTGTCTCAGCTGGCAAGAAATAACTGTCCTTGACAGTGTTACCCACCCCTACGTGGTGCTGCTGCTGAGCACTGGTGGAACTTGTGTGGAATTTCAGTCTTTAAATGTCATCACATCCATTTTTTCATCCCCTTTAAAAAAAAGCTGTCTAAATAGTAATATATTACCAACAATTGGGGAAGTGCTGAAGCTGGTAGAGCCCCACCATGCAATGGAGCAGTGCTGGGCTCGAGAGGCCATGGCAATGGCTGAGGATAAGGAGGCTCCCCAGAAGGCTCCAGAGAGAGATGAAGCCTTTTTCTTAAAAGAAAGAAAAAAAGTAGCTCTTCTGTAAGTCAAAACATCTGCTAGTGCATGACTAATGCCTTCCCTCCTCCCTGGTGTGGCAACTGAAGTCCACGGGAATTATATAAATGATTATTTCCTGTAAAAAGCTATACATTGTTCATAGGGCTTTTGGGGACAAGTGTGGTGTTCAGCCAGCCCTCCCCTCCCCCTGTCTGCTCATGGCTCTGGGTCCAGCTGATCCGTGGCCCCACTGCACTGCACGGGGAGCCCACAGCAGCAGAGCCCAAACCCATTGTCCCTGGCCCCGCTGGTGCCAGGGTGGATTTATTCCTGCCAAAGTCAGCTTAACTGAGACAATTACCTGTGTTGTAAAGCAGAGGTGATGGATGCACAGTGCTGACAGCTGAATGAGCTGAGTGCTGGGCTGTGCACAGTGCCCGGGGTGTGCCCAGGGTGGTGGCCCCCGGTGACACTGGCTGTGCACTCCAGACCACCCTGCCTGGCATGGGGGTGCCAGTGCCTTCCCAGGGCAGGGCTCCTGGCAGCAAGTGCAGTGACAGAGCCCAGGACCTGCATCCCTTTGCTTTGAGGGTGTGCATTGGTGAAGGCCTAGAAAGTTCTGTCTGTCTGAGAAGAAGTGCAAGGAAATGTTTTACAGAGCCCACAGCCCAGCTGCCCCCCTGACGTGGTTTCATTGCAGCAGAACATCCCCGTTCTGGCAGTGCTGCTCTGCAGCACCTCTCTAGCTTTGCTCACTTGTTCACTTCTTGATTCCAGTTTAAACCTCGGGTGGGTCAGGTGCCCCCTGTCCAGCCCAAGGCTCTGACCTCCCCTGTGCCCCGTGGGAGTGCTGCAGTGGCCAGTCTGCCCAGCAGCACCCAGTGGGGAACTGGGCTAAACCACTTCTGTGCTGAATTTTTAATGGTATGTCTTGCTTGACTACTGTTCTAGTTTCCTAGTGTGGATCTCTCAGTTCTGGACTCTTTGGGTCTGTGTCTTGGTTAAAGCAGGAGGAGCTGTGTCCAGAGAGGTGAGTGCTCCTGGCAGCTGGATGGATGCAGAGCATCTCTCTGGCTTCCAAATCCTGCACCAGGACACGGTCTGGGTTTCTGCTCTCCATGGTCTGGGACATTAACTGCTGTCAGCATTACTAATGGGCTTCTGCTTTTAGCCTGAGTGCTGCAGGCTGCTGCTCCAAGGTGGAAATCATGGAGTCAATTAAGTAATTACCTGGTGTTTCAGCTGCCAGCACACGAGGGGTTTGTTTTCCACCACTGGCGTCAATCCTGCCACGCGTCTCACCCCGCACTCCGGGGTCAGGATGGGTGAGGGCTGGGCCTGAGGGAGCCGAGCACCATCGTGCCCCTGAGCTCCCCTTCCCCTGGAGCTGGTCTGAGCGATGGCCAGGGCTGTGCTGGCCAGGAGGAGGGAGAAGCCCCAAGGCAGATGTCACAGCAGATCCCGGGTTTGCCCTCCGTGCCACGCAGGGCAGAGCGGGTGGACTCGTGGTACCTGGGCAGGTCCCTGGGACAGGCAAAGCACTGTCCACACAGGCAGGAATTTGGGAAGGTGTCAGAACTTCGGGTGTTCAGGTGGTAGGCTCTGCTTTGGAAGCATCAGTCAGAGTAGTTTTCGAACAGGTCATGAGAAGGTTTGTCCCTCTGGCTGGAAGCCCTGGGTGCAGGCACAGGACCTGCCCCTGCTGCAGTCACAGATAATCACTTAGCAGAGGTGTTGGATTAAATTGAAAATTAAAGAAGGGCCAATATCACACAAGTTCATATGTCCTGATTCTGCAGATAAAGCTGACTGAAAAAGTTCAGTGAAATTTTTGGTGGGGAAATAAATATTACATAACCTGTGTGTTATAGGGAGGGGCTGTTACTCATTGGGCACTGATTAGAAAAACACTTTATTTTGAATTTATTAAAATGAAATGTCCTTACATTTGTTGCAAGAGTCATTACTTGGAGGACTGAATTAGAGGAAGGGGAAGGGCAAACTAGAAGCAGCAGCAGCAGAAGTGCTTTGAATTGCTGTGGCGATGGCTGGTATGTCCCAACCAACCCTTTTTATAAAATGTAGACTTCCCTCCTAGTTGTACATTTCAGTCCTGTTGAATTTGTCTGGAAACAGGCTTGGAATCTTGGCTCTACCTGGCAAGAAGAGTTTTCTCTGCAGGCTGAGTCAGTGGTGTCCATCCATCTCCTTCCCAGAGCTGGCTGCTGCTCTGCAAGTGCCACAGTGGCGCTGGAGCTCCTTCTTCTGCAGGTGCTCTGGTGACAAATGGGTCCTTCTCCCCCTGTTGAGTCTCACTCTGAGACACAAATCTAGCCATAAACAGGCTAAGCTGAGCGGGAGCAGAAATTGCCTGTTCATAGTTCTCTTGTTCTGGCCATTTTACCCATTTATTTGATGAGCAGCAGTTCACCAGTGAAAAGCAGAGTGAGCTGAGCTGTAGGTGACACACAGGGGCATGAGGAGCAACCAGAGACTGCCAAGGCTCCATGATCCAGGGAAATACATCTCCAGTGGCTGCTGGGACCCAGCAGCATCTTAGTGAGTGTACTAAGGAGCAGGGACAGGGCTGGTGGAGCCTGGCTGGATCTCTGCCCTCAGGCAGCTCCAGGCAGAAAGTCCAGAGGCACAAGTTCATGATCCATGGGGAAGCACACAGGGCTTGTTGGTGAAAGTTGTGTTGCGAAGTAAACAGGAGCTGGGGAGTGCTTGAGGGGGCCAGAGCCCCGTGAGAAGCTGTCCAGTCTCTCTTGTACCTCCCAGTAATTAAAGGGAAGGAAAACAGAACGTTCATTGGAGCAGAGGCAGGTTTGGGGAATGTCTTACCCTGGCATGGAGATGAAGCCACCCCTGCACTGCAAAGGCTGATTTCTGCTTAAGGTTTGGGGACAGGGGAGGGCAGCAATGAAGTGACAAATACAGCAGCAGAACAACCCAAACAATCAGTAGCAAAGGAATGAAGTTCCACTGATGGACATTCGGGTGGCAAATCAGCAGCTGTACAGCAGAAGGGGCTGGGGACAATTTGTATTCAAACTCTGCTCCCAAGTCCTTCAGCTGAAAAAGGCTAAGTCTGTGCAGGAGAACTGGAATATCAAAAGAGAAACACTTTGTTAACTTGCCTTTGGATTTCACCTGGTTTACCCATTTTTCCTCTGCATAGGAATGCAAGTTGTTTCTTCTTCCCCTGTCTGTGACCTCCAGCACAGCTCTATGAAGGGGATACAGAGCAATGAGCATTGTGTCCACCCAGAGACAGCATAACTGCACAGGGCATCACTAATAGAAATTCATCACTGCAGAATAAAGTCATTTCCCACCGAGAAGGGTCCTAGCCTTTCCTGGGGCTGGGATGCTAATTGTAGGCTCTTTTTGCTGGTACTGCTTCTCAAAAGCAGCATCCTTGTGTTTCTGTAAGCAGCTGAACTAATCTAGTTCAGCTTTTTGGGAGGGGGGGCAGAGGAAAGGAACCCAGTCTGAGAGCCAAGCAGACAAAGAGAGACTCTAAGCCACACATCTGGCAATGGAATACACTGTCGGAGACAATCCAAGAGAATAGAAGGTTTTACAGCCCTATCACTGTGTCTGACAGCGCGTGGCTTATCAGTGTGGGAGTCTTTATACTGGAGTAACTCGAGCGAGTGAGATTTCTCATGATTTTCATAACATTTATTGGATCAGCATCAGTGTCTGCATGTGCAAAACAACGTCTCTCTAACGTCAACAAGCACTGCTGTGGCAGAAGGCCAAACCCAGCAAAGGCCAATTCACCCATGGCTCATTCTTTGAATGTGTCCCTGTCTCGGGTCAGGGCTGCTGGTTCATCTGCTGCCTCCTCTCCCTGTGCTATCCATCTAGCAGCCACTGTCATGTCATTCTGTCCTCAGGTCAGCACCAACTTGATCAGCATCGGTTTACTATGAAAGGTCCAGAGTCATTTGACTCACCGTGTCCATCTCAGAGCACTCCAGGAGAAAGTTTAATTATTATTTCTGGCTCCTTCAGCCACTAACTCTCATGATGTTTTCAGGGACATTTCCACGCTGCTCTGTAGAACTACAACATGCTTTTCACTGATTTACAATGGCCTTGCACATTGCAGTAGACTAAAAACTGCAAAAAAACTTTGTTTGTGCTTTCAAGGCATTTCTGTGTGAAACGTGGAGCTGTGGCACAGCTAAAGCAGCAAAGGTGGGGTGTGGGGTACCAGCCAGCACAGCCACGCTGGGGTGATAAATACACTTCAACATGTGGGCTGGGAACATTTTGACTAATGAAAGGTTGCTAGCATTTCCCCGTGGTCTTTTGTGCCTGGAAGGCAGTGACCAAGAGACTCTTGGCATCGCTGGCCTGCCAGGGAAGTGGCAGTGGGAGACTGGGATCATCATTAAACCAGAGGCTTTTAGCCAAAAGCCACTGACACGGAGCAAAAGCAGCAGCTCTGAATCCGCCTCTGCAGTCTGCTGTCTTTGAATGTTGCAGGGAGTTACACATGTGCAAACCACAGCAGATGCTGCAGGTGCTGCGATGCTTCCCTCTGGGACATCCTCTCCCTGCTCCAGTCCTGTGCCTGGATTTGCTGGTTTTGGCTGGGATAGAGTGAATCTGGTTTGCAGTGGCAGGTATGGGGCTGTGTTTGGGATTTATGCTGAACACAGTGATTATAGTAGAGATGCTTTTCTTATTGCTGAGCTTACCCAGAGCCAAGGTCTTTTCTGCTCCTGGTATGGCCACACTGGGGAGGGGCTGGGGGTGTGTGGGAGGTTGGGAGGGGACACAGCTGGGACAGGTGACCCCAACTGATCCAAGGGATATTCCAGACCTTCTGACATCATGCTCAGTAAATAAGG
>JAWWMP010000023.1:595081-659567 GCA_035047865.1 Dendrocincla tyrannina
TGGCACAGGGTGCCCAGAGAAGCTGTGGCTGCCCCATCCCTGGAAGTGTCCAAGGCCAGGTTGGACAGGGCTTGGAGTAACCTGGGCTAGTGGAGGGTGTTCCTGTCCACAGCAGGGGGTGGAACTGTATGGACTTTAAGGTCCCTTCCAGCCCAAACCGTTCCAGGATTCTGTGGTTCTCTTTGGGATGAAAGCTGTGAGGATGTGTGTGAGATGGAAGCAGCCAGAACCTTCCCTCGTGCAGTTCCTGCTGCAGCATAAACACGTGGCACCTGGATTAATGCACTTAAACACTGCCTATTTCTACAGGTCTCCATTTAAATCTCTTTCATGAGGGTGGAACAAAGCTGTGTGTGGAGAGCATTGTGAGCTAAAATTTTCCATGCTGCTCCACCTGCCTCAGGCTGATATCTCTTGGAATCTGGATCCAAGCAGTTTGCTGAAAGTCAGATTAGGGGAAAGTATATTAGCTTTTATTGTGTTAAAATAAAAGCTTGTTATTGTTTGCTTCAGAAACTGTAGCACTTCCTTTTCCTTCCATGAAGGGGGACATTGTAGTTTGGCACTGAAGTTTAGTTTAGCTTGGCAAAACTATCACCATTGAAACCAGTGTTCTTGTGGTGTGGAGCACTGGAAATTCTCTACTCACTGGTGACACAATGGAGTTCAGAGGTCCCTAACGTTGGAAAGAATCTGTCTACCTTCTTTTACACAATTACACAATTTGTTTCCCCTTGCAAACTGCAGAAAGTCCAAGTTTTCTACAATAGATCAAGTTTTCTTGAAGTATTTTCTGCTCACTTGTCTCTGTAATCTCTTGAGGCTGGACAACTGGAGCCAAAAGGCCTCTGCTTTAATGAGTAATTGTCTGTGAATGGATGGAAATGAAATATGTCTGCGTGCAAAACATTTTGCTGATTCTCATTTTCTTAATGATCTGTTCCAGGGCTTCTAGCCATCTCTGTAATGTGTTTGCACCTATAGCCACTTAAAATTCCTCCTCTGCTCCTTCTTGGGTGCCTGGGAGTGTTCAGTAGCTCATATGACAGTAGTTGTACAACTGTAGTGATGCCCTGGACTGTGTCATTACTGACAGAATAAATATGCCATCCATATTTTTTTCACATCATAAAGGCATCTGAAGGTGAATGTCTTCTCTAACATGAACAGTGGGAACTGTGTCCCTGGGATTTCTTATACCCTGGGCTGGGAGGATGAACTCTGTCCTCAGGCTGGTGCTGAGCAGTCAAATATCAGCAGGCTGCATCTGCCAGTTCATTCATATTCATACAGTTAATTTCTTTTTTTTTTCCCCCCCACTCCATATAACTTCATAGTATATATAGTATTTTTTGAGTATTTAGCTGGATTTGTGATTTTAAGTGTTAATTGGTGCATTAAGACCAGGTTGTGTGGGACCTGGAGAAACCTGGTCTGGTGGAAGGTGTCCCTGCCCATGGCAGGGCCTGGGATGAGATGATCTTTAAGGTTGCTCCCAACCCAAACCGGTCTGTGATTAATTAATGCTCCTGCTGCTTTTCAGGCTCGTTCCCCGAGGGTCTGTGAAATATAAATGTGCTTTGGGAGCTGCTGCTGAGTGTGTTAAGTGCTGAGACTCTGGCCCATAATGATCTAGTGAGTGAAAGTCTGTTTTACTGAAGAGTGATGAGACTTTTTTATATCTTTAAGTGGCTGTGAAAGCTCATAGATAAGTTGACAAAGTAGAACAGTTTCAGAAATTTACTGTGACAAAATGAAGCTTATGATGTGTTTCACCACAGTCTGTTGAGCCATCCTGTGATGATGACACGACTTGCTTTCCCCGGGAAACATTAAGCTGTCTCTCAGCCTTTCAGTGCTGACTCCCATTCTTTTTAGGCTTTTCCTTCACTAACAGGTTGGTTTTGTTTTGGAAAGGGGAAGAAGAGCCTGGAAAAAGAGGGGATAGAGAATGTCTGGGGCTACTCAGGAGGATGAAAGTGATCCAACATTAGTCATGTCAAAAATGCAGCATGGTGGGGGAACGAGCAGTGCAAACACAGCTTTAGTGGTGGTGGTGGCTGACACAGGTTTTCTTGTCTTGCACTGGGAGACAAATATCATTTTCTGACAAAGTGGCTGGCATTAGATGTCGAAACGTTTGCATAAAATACAGATTTTTTTTTTTGCTATAATGATAATCTCAGTTCCATGGAAGGAAGGTGTGTTTTCAGTATTAGTCTCTTGTGGAATGGCTTGCAGATATTGTACAATATGAAAATACACAAGAAAGGACATGGTACTGCCTTTGGAAGAAAATCTTCTTCAAAATGATATATTTCCTTTTTCCAGACTGTTCCCTTTGTATCCGCAAGTTTTTGTCCTACAAAACTCAGTGTCCAACATGCTGTGTGGTAAGTATGGGGTTTTTTCCTTCCCCCCGCCACCCCGCTTGCTTTTTGTTTATTTTTTTTGTTTATTTTTTATTTCCAAATCTCATGAGCTTTTCCCTTTGGACTATGCTAAATAATTCTGGTAACATATTACTACCTTTCCTTTTGGTGAGCAGCTGTTTGGGAAAAGTGGGATGCTCTTGCAACTGGAATTCTGGTCCAGAGGTGGTGCTCTGCCAGCACAGGCAGAAGTGGATGGAGCATCAAGCCTGCGGTTTGGCTCAGGGCTGTGCATACAATCTGTCACAAAGCATTTACTATTAAATTGTTAGAATACACCATCATTTAAACCCAGAGTGCTAAAACTTAGGCACTCAAATTTTCCGTGTTTGAGTGGCCTCACTTCCATCTCTCAAGGAGTCTTCAGAAGTGTTTACAAACCTCCCAGTCCTAGAAGTGGCTGGTGTAGCCTTTTGGGTATGAGAGGGCTCAGTTCTGCACCGGGGAGAGGAGGCATTTGCCAGGAGCAGGAGGTTGGATGTGCAGAGCACTGGAGGGGTGTTGAGGCTGCTCTGCAGGTGGTTGTTACTGAGGTCTCACTTGAAGCTCTTTTTTTGATTAAAGAACATGGAGTACAATTTTTTCTAAGTCTTAATCTAACTTTTCACCTTAAGAGACTTGGACTTGATCGACCTCCTAAAAGTGGTTAAAAACAATAACTCAAAGTGAATGGTACTTCAGTGATATTGGCAAAATAGGAGTAATTTTGGTCTGTGTTCTAAAACATGAAACAGATGAGACTTCAAGGCTGGAAAATGGATCTGTTTGTAGCTTTGTCAGTTTTTAAATATCCAAACAAGTGCAGGCTACTCAATGGAGCATATTTTGCTACCACCTGCTTAAAACTCTAGGTATTGGTATGAGGAAAACTCATGAAAGCTTTGTTAAAAAGCATAGCAGAGAGAGAGAGAGACAAAACCCAGAAATGAATGAATGAATTGAATGCACAGTCATCTCATATTTCATATTTTCATTCCGTAATCAGAAGATTAACATTTCCCTTCATCAGTTTTCATGCTTTGTTGCTTGATGTTCTTATCACCTTCATAAAGTCCTTGATCTGGTTTTCACAATAATTAGACCTGTGCTACGAGAAACCATTGTTGGATTCTGGGTACACAGGGCTTTGTTCCTTTAACTTTGTGCTTAATTTTCATCTATTACCCTTAATTTTCCAGACTTACCGTTCTCAGGCAGTTATTTTAATATGACATGTTTTTCAGGAAAAAATATTTACCCTTTAAGCATCTTCATTACCATAGCACTTTAGTAGGGGTAGTTGAGGCACTGAGCCAAGAAGCAAGTTATTGATCACCTGAACATTTTCTGGGCTCTTGTTTTCACTGCATTTGAATGTTTGTTTGGGATTGTTTGCTTTTTCTTTCCTTCTTTTCCAATAGGCAGTCTCGGAATCTGACCTGAAAAACAACCGGATATTAGATGATCTAGTGAAGAGCTTTAATTCTGCAAGGTAGTTATATATTTTTATGACTTCTCTCTCTGGCTTGGTAGCTGGAAAGGTGTGACTGACTGTGTGTGACCAGGCTCGGAGTCTTTGGAGAGAAGTGATGTGAGGACCGAGCAAAAAAATTGTGGTGTCACAGAAACATTGTCAAAGATGAATGTTGACACTTTTGGAGAAGTCCTGTAGTGTTCTGGCTGAAGGTTGCTGCCCACTCAGTGGGGTGTGGAGGCTCTACAGCTTATTTTGGTCCTGCTTCTGGTTAAGTGCCCTGTAAGTTAACTGTTTCTTCCACGGTGTAGAAAGTCAAGCAGATATATCAGGATTCTATGGGAAAGATAATGGTAATAAAGGTTTTCTTCTAAGATACTTCATATGTGTGCAGGGAAAATTCTGAACAGAAAGATTTTGTTCAGTGGTAACAGTCAACTTGCAGGAGAATTCTCTTGGTGAAGTCATTGGCTGGGAAAAACATAAGTAATGAGATACCACAAATGTGAGTTTTTCTGGGTAAGAGGAGTAATGGAGTGCTGTCCTTTCTCCTAGATGTCTTAGCTACTTTCCTGTTTAATTAATTTTTGATCTCATCCCTTTAAAAGACAGGAACAACTGAGTAAGTGTGACTTGGTAAGTTCTTACCACAGTAGGTGCATGAGACTCCTTGTATTATCTGTGTTTCCTTTTGATGAGAAGCAGCTCAGTGGTTTGCTGGGGATTCTGTGGGTATTCATGTGTCTTTGGGAGACAAATGCACTTTCATTTTTTTCTCTGAAATTAACTTGGAGCTGGAACTCAATGAGACTTGGCTTCCTAAGTGACAGGAAGCAGAGTTCAGCTGATGGCTTTGTTTCGAGATAGAATTTTTCTGTGATGAAGATCATAGAATGTAGATAGATCTAATCTGTATGACCACTGCTAGATTGAATTGATTTATTTGAATAATTTAAATCCTACAGTGCCATTGTTTTAGCTTGAATTCTGTCTTTGGTGCTTCCTAGTGATAAATGGATTACTATTTTTTTGGTAATGTCTAATTTTGTAGGGAACAGGTAGTGCTGACTTGGATCCATTATGATATTGAATCTTAAACGTTAATTTTTTTGCCTGCTTTAATGGATCAGTATAAATCTTACCAGTGAGAGTAGTTTAATAACCTTTCCTATTGTGACTTGGAGTTCACTCAATTTCTCACATCAAGTCAGATCAATAGGACGGTGGTGCCCTGTTCCCTCTTCTGTTCTGGGTGGGAGGGAGCCAGCAGGGCTGGCTGGGAATGGCCCCACAAGGAAGGCTCCCTAATAACTGCTTTAATGAGCCAGACTCATCCGAGCAATGTGCAGAATGAGCCAGGTGCTGGGCACCCCCAGCCGAGCCTCTGCCTGGGGCTCTGTTTGCTCTGCCCTGTCCTCAGCTGAGGGGACACGGCGTGTCCAGAGAGCAGTCTGAGGATGTGTCCTTAAATCATAACCCCATTGCTGTTCTCTGCCCTGGTGATTTTGGTACAGGACAAATCTTCTGCCTCACCTTTTCTTCCCCATCTGCTTTGTTTCCCCTTGGCCCTCCCCAAACCAAATCCAAAGTCCAGGCGTTGAGGAGCTCAGCACATTTCAAACATCAGGTCCATCCTGATTTGAGCCTCGGGTGGTTTAGTGTTTATGAAAATTAGGCTTTAAATCTTCCAGCATTTCACAAAGTGCAAACCTACTTCTTAAGTCAGGCCCGGAGGGGAAGAAAATGGTAACGGTGGTGGTACTTAGAGTGCAAGCTGTGCTCCAAGGTCAGCGTGTGCAGGGAATAGGAATCATTCCAGCCAGGGCCAGTGCTGGTGCCATTTCTACTCTGTCTGTATAGTCAGTGTGTGCCCCAGTGTGTGCAGGGGGAGCTGTTGTGGGTGTCTCTGGGGGGATGTGTGGGAATGCTGCTCCCTCCCCATACGGGGGTGGGCTCTCCTGGTCTCTGGTGGAAGTGGAAGTGTCCTGTCCTTTGGTTTAGCCCATCAGTGTTTCATTCAGTGTGAAAGAAGCAGTCCTGACTGTGCTGTGACGGGTGTGAATGGACACTGCCCTGTGGGAAGGGCACACCCCGACCTCGGGGTGGGGGGCAGGAGCTCATGGAGGGCATTGCCATGAGCAGTTTTGTTTTCCCTCACCTGCCTGTTCTCTGGGATGGAATTCCTGGTTCTGGACAGGTCAGGAGAGAAAGATGAGGAGCAGTATTTGTGCTAGCTGTCCTTTATGAACTTTTATCAGTTTCAGTTAGGCCAGTGTCTTAAAAAATAAGTGTAAAGTTTTGTGTGAAGTGTAAAGAATTAATTTCATTGTCCTCTAATAAAGAGATTATTTTGATAAAATTTATAAGTTTCTGCATTGCAATAGAAATTAGAGTTACACTTGCACAAGTAGAAAAGTAGTACTTGCTGACAAGGATCTCTGCTTTCCTTCCTACATAGGGAACAAAAATATGTTTTTATTTTCAAGTTTATATCTTAGTTTCCTAGTCAGGGCTCCTTGACAGGTAGTGATTCACAGGAATAAACACATCGACTCTGGGTGCCAAGAGAGCAGATCCTGTCATTGGTGATGCTGATGGTGATTAAACCTCCAGCAGGAATGCAGAAGGAATTTCAAGGAGATGCATTGCCTTTGGTGCAGCTAGGACTGTCCTGTGTGAGCTGTTCCTCGGAAGATTCACAACTCCAACTCTTCCCTGGAATTTATTTATATGGAAGCTCTAAATTCCCAATGACTTCGCTTCATTGCTGCTTTGACAAGGGAGAAGTAAAGGGACCATAAAATGGGAATTTGGTTCCTGATGAAGGACACTGAAATATCTTTTGTGAGTCTTACAGATCCGAAGGAAAAATTGTGGCAAGTTGCTCATGCTGTTATTGAAGCAGAGGGAGGGGCTGGGGGGAGAGTTAAACCATCCATTTTTAGTTAAACAAAAGCCATGTATATTCCTGTCCTAACCTGACCCAGTGATTAAGGAGGATGGGTCATGTGGGAGGGTTTGGGTACTGGCTCTAACAGCAGATCTGGACTCTCTGGCTCCTGTGTAATTCACCTCTTGGCCTTCAAAGGGAAGGGTGCTACTCGTGCTTGTAAACTCAGCTTTGTCAGCTTGTGCCAGGAAGGTAAAATGTCTGCTCAGACCTCTCAGAACTGTTAGCATTCTTCAGTTCTTGAGAGTATCATATGTAATGTTGAAGACCACTCAAAACACAGAGCTTCTTGAAAACTGTGTTGAACAGAGATTTGCCATAGAATCAGTTCCCAGGTGAGCTGGACAGGCTGGTGATGGCAGAGGTGGGAGTTCTCTGTCATTCCATTCTTTCTCTGGGCTCTGAATGATGGATGAGTCTTCCAGTCTAGCCATGCCTGCCCCAATCTCTGTGATTAATCAGGCATTTGAGTAATTCACTCTGGGGCTGAGGGAGGTGTAGCAGGTGATAAAGTGCTGGGCAGGGAGCACCTGCTGTGCCCCAGCTCTGCCATCCATGGGGTGGGACCTCTAGATGTCATCACCCAGCCTGGGAAGCTGCTCACAGGCCCAAAATACCACATTCTGGGAAAAGCCAGCCTGGGGCTGCTCTCTCCTCCTGCATTCAGTACTAGTGTTTTCTGTATTTTCCCACCAACAAAGGGTGTTTTGTCAAAAAAGTTTTCAAATTCTTGTCCTTGTGTTCTTTCCACTGAATCTCTGCCAAGATCAGATCCCATCAGAAAGTCTATTCATAAGTCTTTATTTTTCAATACGAGGAAAAGCTCCTGAGGATTATTTGTAGACTAGTGCTGTAATTAAAGCAACCTTTGTTATCAAATTATTGTTAGGATAGATTGAGTTGTGTACTGTTTTTCCAGTTTCTCTGTTTTAGACAAGATCATATTTTATTGAGCCAACTGTTACAAGAGAATCTGAAGTTTCTGTTCAGATTTCTCTGTCCTGGCTGCCTTCATGCAATACTCTGTGTGTGAAGTGAGCTGGTTCTCCTTGAGTAGTGTGTCCTGGGCCTTGAGGCATCAGGGGAGTGCTCTAAGAAAGAACACTGTGGAGTGCACATTCTATAGGAACATCACTCACAGTCCCCTCCTTTTAAAGGAATGTGAATACAAATTATTTCAGCTGTTACTGAGCGTTTTCCAGTTTAAAACCTTGCAAGTTGAGGAGCCACAGCTATGCTGCTTTCACAGGCTTAGTCACCTCAGCTGCAGTGAACTGTGTCACATCAGAGCTGTAGAGCCATGGCATTTGACTACAGAGTGTGTGCTGGCTAAGCAGTGGAGTATGGCAGTGGTGCTGCTGAGTCCTTGGCTTCAGGAACCTCTCACACCTGGGTGACACCTCATTTGAGGTGCTCTTGCTTCGAATGGCCTTCTGCCATCTTCAAGTGAGGGGGAAGGCTCTTGGGTCTCTGCTGTGTTCCATGTGTTGTTTGAGAGGCATTTAATTGCCTTTGCAAAATGCAGTTTATTTAGTTTGAAATCGGGAAGATAGTGCTTGGGTTCTGATGATAGTGCTTAGGTTCTGCAGAGCGTGGTGAGGCTCAGCTGGCTCCTCCAGGTTCCTGTGGGGTGAGCAGTTCCTGGGTGCTGCGTGTGACCAAGGGGGACAGTGAGGAAGGAATGGGGGAAGAACTCCGGCTACATTCCTTTTTCTCCCCAAAAACCCCAACACTGGCAATGTAGTTAACTGTGTGCTTTCTTCTGGGTGCTTCTAGACAGCAGCTGTTGCAGTTGGTGTTGGATGCTCCAGCAGCTCCGTCCCCCCTGGCCTGCAGCCGCCGTGCAGCTGCAGAGAGCCACGCCAGCACTCCTGCTTCCCAGCCAGACTCCAAAGAGGTGCCACTGATGCACAGTTTCTTGAGCAAGGACAAAGTCTGCACCTCGGCAAAGGCAGGTGGCCTGGCAGGGTCTGTTCAGGGGACTTTCAAAACGGAGGAATACCCTGACCTTCACAGCACTTCTGCAGAGGCTGGTGATAAAGACAAAGTGGGCTCACAGGAGGGCTCCGAGTGCACCAAAAGTCATGAAAAGCCTTCTACATCTGTGGTAAAAGGAGTCAAGAAAGGTGAGTCATTGAGTGTTTGGTTTTGCCCTGCTCTGTCCCCAAGGGGGCCAGCTGTGTGCATAAGAGGACCCTCAGCATGAGTTACTCCTCCCATTTCTCTGCCTGGTTCTGTTCTGTGTTGGTGCATTCAGCTCCTTCCCCTTGAACTGGCCCGTGCTCCATTCACATCACTGCTCATGTGGGACAGCTCTGCTCCAAGCACGTTCTTTGTGAGGAAGCTTGGGCTGCTGCCAAGGAATTAAACAGAATTCAGCACTTATGGATTCCTTTGCTTTGAGTAACAACGCTAAAAAACAATAGTTGTGCAATAGACTTAGTAAAAATGAGGCAATTTCTCTTCTCCTTCCCCTTAATGACTGGACAGACACCAACATTCATTCTGCCCTTGTATCCTTGAGTACCCAGATGCAGGTTATTTCATAACATGTTTGTTACTTGAGGGGTGAGCCCAAACTCACAATGAACATGGCAGCAGTTCTGTTAATATTCCTGTTCATACACTCCAAAAGAGTCATCTGCTTTATTCTTCTGTAATTCCAGAGGGTTAAGGTTAATTTACTTTGAAGCAGGAAAATGCCCATTTATACTAATCAACCACAATAAAATAGCAGAATCCTCTTAGTCCTGTCATGCTGGCAGCCATCTATTGACCCAGCTAAAAGCCTAAATTAAAATAAAAGACCATGTAGGAGTACAACCCTGGTCCTTATTAGTTCAAGTTTATCTGTTCTTTTGTTTAACAATTTATTCAGTTGGAACTCTGAAGTTCACATTGATTCATTAACTGGGTATGTCCTGCTTAAAGATGTACCACAGCCAGGAAAGGAGCCATGGGAAACCTGTCCTGGTTTTGTGCATCAGACCTGCTTGTGTTGGTAATGTCAAACTTGTATGAAAAGCTATTGCTCATTTATTTTTGTGCGATTGAAATTTTCACTTATTTCCCTTTTTATGACCTTTTTAAATATTTGGGCATGAATCACATGGAAATTATTTCCCCAAATACAAAGTAGTTGGTTGAACAGTAAAAATGACACCCTTGCAATGAGGGAGTTTATTATTTGCTTCTCTTCTGAGAACTCAAATACAACTTTCAATATAGTAATGGACTGCTCAGAACCAGTGTGTTCTGTTACTGTCCCAACTGTTTGGGGTGTCTAACCTTTGGAATATGATGTGGTTGGGAGTCAGGAACTGCAGAGCAGTATTGCTAGAGAACTCTCAAATCCCACAACGTTTCACAGTGTTTTTCAGAGGTTGGTTTTTGTTTTGTTTAAATCCAAGCTGACTTCCCTCACACTGACACAGAGGGGATTAGTTAAAGACTCTCATCCTGTTTGTGCAAAATTAGCCTTCTGTTTGTGACATAATCTGGTTGCTAAAGAGGAATGTTTTAAGTCTGTGATTATTGTTGGCCTTTACAGGCAGTGTTTATAGGTGCTGCTTGCAGATATGATGCCAGAGGAATTGAGTGGGGTGGGCCTGTGCCATGGGGTGCTCCTGAGCCTCCGAGCCCAGGCACAGAACCCAGTTCTCTGGGCTCAGAAATGAGTGGGGGGCCTGGCCGGATTGTGGGATTCCTGTGGGCCTGAGTTAACTCGTGGATTGACAGTCCTGAGAGAGCCATACATTGGGAACACAGTGCTAACAAGAATAAAGCTTGTGCTATGGTGTTTTATCAAAATGAAGCAGTTTCCTTTATTTAAGAGTGAAATACTGCAAAAGTGGAAAGCATTAGCAGGGAAATCTGCTGCTGTTTCTATTAGCCCCTGGGTTTTTGTGTAGGATGTGTGTTAGTCTAGGTTGTTAGAGATTTTGTTCCATCTGTCTGCAGGGAAGATGAGAGCCACTCTGATTACACAAAGAGAGGGAATTCAGTGGTCTGGAATGAAAATGAAAGCTAAAAGGAAGATTCTGTATAGACTTGCCGGATCTTTTAAAACAAGCATTTGGAATTCTGGATTTTCATTTTCTTCAATCAGCAATTAGTTTCTCAGAAGGGAACATTTGCTTTTTACTGTTACATCCACATCAGTAAATTTCTTCTCCCTTGTTTTCAGTGGAATGTCCTGTTTGTGAGGTTGCTATTCCAGAGCAATTTATAAACAAACATCTGGACAGCTGCTTGACCAGAGAGGAGAAGAAGGACAGCCTTCGAAGGTGAGAACAGCTTTGAAACTTTCCCATGCATGTAGCTGGTTTTGTGCACTGCTGAAATAACTCAGTTGCTGGGGTATGGTAGCAGTGGGCTGTGCTTGTTTCTGGCTTACCTGCCGTGCAGAGCACTATGAAATACTGCGGGCATTGTCCCCTCTCAAGAAAGCATGTGGATTGTCAGCAGAATTACTTTTTGGCTTTTAGTGGCAAGGAAATACTGGCCAATGCGTGAAAGGGTTCAGTGCAGGGAACAGCCCTTAGTCTGTGAATTGTTCTTGTCACCTCTGTGCTCCCTGGCATTAACATTCCCTTCGGGTAACACCGATTCCCATTTGTCACTTGCTGAATGAATCACTTCCCTCGGCTGAGGTGGACCAAGAGACATTTGCTTCAATAGCTGTCAGGTTAAAGAATAAAAATTGCATCTTTCTCTCCTCACTGCGGGGCTGTTCAAGTTTCCTGAAGATCTCGATTTCTGTAAGATTAATGCATTCCTTTGGCTTTGTGCCCCTGCCCCAGCATTGGTCACGGTCGCCACATTCTCATCAGAAATGGAGGTTTCAGTTTGTTTTACTTAGGGCAGAAATTTAGGCTGTTACTTTTTCTGACTGATCAGACTGAAGAGCTAGTGGGGACTTGTACTGCAGTGCTTGTTTTTCCAATTCCTCTGAATCTTCAATTAGAAAGTAATTTTATGTTAAAGTTCTTGTTTTGCCAAGTCATGGTTAAAGTGCAATATATAAGGTAAAGGACTTTGCAGGTGAAAAAATGGTAAACTAATATTGAAATCTGATGTTACAGTCTGATTTCCACTTGTGATGTTTTTCAGGCTTTCTCTGCTCTTAATAAATTCAAATTAAAGCCTTATCTTTCCTTGGTGTCAAGCTCATGTCCCTAACACGATTTTAAATTCTGCCTATTTTATCTCTAGGCTGTTTAGACCTTCAGCATGTGTCAGACCTTCAGATGCTGCCCCTTAGGGACTGGCTCTTTGGGGTAAATGCTGGCTCTTGGCAGTGGGTGGTTTATGGCTGTGACGTTTGGTCCCAGGAGCAGCACAGCCCCAGTGCTTCTCTGAGGAACGTGAGCTCTGTTTGTCCTCCAACCAGGAGCACATGGCTCAGTGTTAACAGCTGAACAGTGTTTTGGCAGAACTGCTCATTTAGCCCCCCAGGCCTATCTCCAAATCAGGGATAGTTCCAATGTGTGTGTGTTCCTAGAGAACACTTCTCAAGGGTGGGGAAAACCCACCAACACTCGAATTCAAACCTGTGGTGAGCTGTTTTGCTGTGGCTGCTGGCAAAGCTGAGGGCACTCTTTAGGTCATGCTGCTGGTGAGCTGGAATACATACCAAGCTTCTGCAGGTCTTCCAGAAGATTTAATTATGCAATGACATTTTTGATATTTCCCAAAAGAATCTGAAAAAAGTTTCCCTGAAGAGTATTGTGGTAATCCATCTTCTTTTTGCCAGGTATGCCACAGGGGCTGGATGAGAGCAAATGAATTCATGACCATTTTTGCATAAGCCTTTTTTTTTTAAATCTTGAAATTTATTTTCAGTGTGATAAGTTGAAAGTGCTGAATAGTTTTGAAATAAATCTCTTGCTTTCAGAGTGGAAAGCTGTTAACTGCTCTGTAATCCAGAGCCATGCAGCTGAACTTTATTTTGCTGCAGAACTAAAAGTGTCTAATTAAATGCTGTTCCTCTGTAACTATTAAATTATTGCAGTTGCAGAAGATGAGCGAGGCAGTAAATGGGTTTCAGTTCCTTTGCTTCCTAGTTTAAGAATATCTCACCAAGAGACGTAGGGAAGCCTGAGCTAATTTGTGCAGAAAGAACTCTTCTGCTCATTTTAGGTGACAAAAATGAAAACTTGAATTTTCTCTGGTAGTTTCCTGTAATGAAGATGTTTTTCCCCAGCTATGTCAGAAAAAGGTTGAGTTCTTCTGACAGAAGGTAGTGGAAAGGAGTAGGTTTTGGGTTCAGATGTCATTCCTTTGAGAGCACTGTTAATTCTCTTTAATGTCACTTTCTGTGTCACCAAACCACCTTTATGTTAGTTGGGAACTGTTGCCTTCAGGTGCATCACTATTTTTCTGAAAGTCATTTTCCCAGAGAGTTGAAAAATCTCCTAATTCAAGTTTTATCTTGAGGTTTTAATGCTTTTGAAACTTCTCCTGCTCATTCAGGTAAGACATGGCCAGTACTGGGGTGGAAAACCCAAGTTTCTTTCAGAAAAGTCTTATTCCAGGTGGGTGAAATACCCTTAAGTATTTGTCAGTGTTTTGATTTTCATAGGAGTATTAATTAAATAAAGTCTGTTTCCTTTTCCTTTGCAGTTCTGCTCACAAAAGGAAGCCCATGCCTAAGGTTGTTTATAACCTGCTGTCAGATCGAGATCTGAAGAAAAAGCTCAAGGAACATGGTCTGTCCACCCTGGGGACCCGTCAGCAGCTCATTAAGAGACACCAGGAATTTGTGCACATGTACAATGCCCAGTGTGATTCCCTAAATCCCAAATCAGGTAAGTGAGAAGCTGTAGGGAAGTTGCTGCCATCACAAACCATTTGTCTGCATTTCCCTGTCTGTTAGCTCTCAGGGCATGAGGAGCTCTGGCTTGAATGTTTGGGGGGAACTGGAGCTGGAAGAATTGATCTTGTGTAAATCAAGGTTAATGCAAAATACTCCTTTAATGTGTGGGGATACTCGGGGGGATTCTTCACTCGGCGCTGGTGATGAAGTGGCACCAAGTCTCTGTCTCGTTCCTCCAGACTCAAGGAATAGTTCCAGGGAGTGTTCAGTGAAATTCAGCTGCTCTGCCCTAAATAATGCAAAATTCTTCCTCTGTTCAAACCCTGTGCACGAAGGGTGAATTATTAAACTCGCACTTAAGATGCAGACGTGCATTTTGGGTAGCAGCAGTGAGCCTGAGGTCACTGTGTAACAGGAGTAGCTGAGCTTCTGAGGAAGCAGAGGTGCCAAGTTCATGGTCTTTGCTTAAACTAGTTTGGAACAGGTTTCATTCCTTCACAGCTTACTAAGCTTCTGTTCTCTGACTGCTTCCCTCTCCAGTTAAAGTGTTGGTTTTGATAAATGCCTGCAGCTACCTGGCAATGCTGTGGAGATGATGAAGTACAGAAAGAGATTTGTAAAAGTAAATGTCAAAATAAACTGTGCAGGGTCCTGCATAGCTGTGGCTCTCCTTAAATGTTCAGACACACAGATCTGTCTGTTTATAGGCTTTGAACGTGTCCGACATAATCACTGGGGCAGGTTGTAATTCCTCTGTGGGCTGTGGCTTTGGCCATGAGCCTGCACACTGGAAGGTGGTCATACAGAGATGCAATTACTGTGTCTTTCCTTGAAACATACAGTATAAAATGAAAACTCTTCTGTGTGACATGCCCTTGTGCCACAGAAACACTGTCCTGTGCAAGGGGGGGGGGTTCAGCAGGATTTGGAAAGATGGCAGGTTTGCCTGGGATTGGAGCCTGAGCTTTCACTGTTGGCGAGCTAATGCTCTTTGCCTTTGTCTTTTAAATTCATGGTAGTTTCATTCAGTGCTGTTACAGCTTTTTATTACACAGCTCCTGTTTCAGCAATCCCTTTCTTGTATTTCCAGTCACAGAGGTTGTTAAGGAGCTGGAAAAGACCGAGAAGATTCGTGTTCAGCTTGAATGTAATAAACCTGGTGAAAATGTAGGTGACTGATCTTTGTTCTCACAGGGGGTGGCCAGCAAAAACTGCACAGTGGGCACTGAATATGTTTGTCTGTCGCTTTATTGTGGGAATTCCCATATTCCATATTGGAATTCACATTTGCCATCCTATAATCAGCCTGGTTTTCTCACAGCACATTTGTTGTGGGCAGTCCTTGGTGTAATGCTGAGCTTTATGCTCAACCCATTTAAGTAGGAGCAGTTTCTTGACTGCAGTAAAACTCTCCTTGGTCACACTGAAGGATTTTGACCCTCCATGGCAGTGTGGGTAATATTTTACTTCTTAGAATTCCCTAGGATTTAGCTAGCAAATTCCATGCTTCCATGTGGGCAACAGTGCCTGTTCTTTTCCCATGATTGTAGATACTTTGGTGACTTTTGAAGCCTGTTTGTTGCCAAGTGTTAGGAAATACCTTATGGCCCACACGTGATGGGTGTTACGGGGGCTGGCTCAGTCCTGGTACCTCGGTGGAAGCAGAGCAGGACACCATGGGTATGTTCTGTAAATGTGTAAGAGTCTCCAATAGAAGCTGGGAGCTGGTGGGGGAAAACCAGACAGCTGCTCCTCCTTCCAGTGTTAAGTCTCAAATTTCAAAGTCTGCAGCCTTATCATCTTTATATTTCTGTTAAAAACAAACATTTGTGTGCTTTCTGTAGAGCTTGACCTTCACAAAGGACCAGACAGAGGAAGAAATAGATGAGATCCATGCTAAGTATCGTAAGTAATATGCAAGTTTCACTTTATTTTGCTCTTAAATTCCCTTTCTTTTCCTTTGAACTAAAATACATAGACTGATTGCCTCTGAGTGCATCTCCATTTATGCACTCTGTGCCCTCCTAGTGTCCTCCCATGGTTGTTGGACCTGCAGAACAGCAGAGCAGGGGGTCTGTGTCCTGCTGGGCTGTGTGGTGTGCAGTTGTGTGGTGTCACTGGGATCCCTCCATGGCAGAACTGCTCTGGAAGGGCTCCCTGAGCCCCAGCCAAGCACTGCCCTTCCTGCACCTTGTTTTATTTTCTTTGTCTGTTCTACACATTTAGAACAAAAAGATATTAAATACTGTCTTAATTTTTCAAAGACAGGTATTTTATTGAGTTTATATTGTTAAAAGGACATACCCACGACAGCAGCTTATAAATCCTTTCCATTTGCAGTGTTCTTCAGAGGTCTACTGCTTTGTCTTAAGTATTTGTAATTCTGTCTGTAGTTGGGTTATTGAAATGCTGCAGTTTGGTTTATTATTGAAATGCTGCAGTTTGGTTTATTATTGAAATGCTGCAGTTTGGCTTCTCTTGACGTGCTGCAGGTTGATCTGCTGTGTGTGGTGTGTCATTTCAGCACCACGGTGATTTACAGCATAGCTGAACAACGCTTGTGTGCCAGGACATTTCTTTTTGAAAAGCTTTGTATTCAGACCATCAACAAGAACAACAAAAGATAGCAATGCTGTAAAAACTGAAGTGCCAGAGGAATTCCATGATGAGCATGCAGCAGCTCAGATATGACATCAGGGACAGAGCTTTATGTTTAGTAATGGAGTTTTTGGCCTTCTGTGGTACTTTCAGCTACTTGGGAAAAGGGAGTTGGTGTCAAATCTGTTTCCTTCTGTGGGGCAGGACTTGGTGTTATTTTATCATAGAATATATCAAAGAATTTTGTCACTGGAAAGGTGGTCAGATATTGGAATGGGCTGCTCAGGGAGGTGGGGGAGTCACCACCCCTGGAGGTGTTGCAATGCTTGACAGTGCTTTCTGTGAAGAAATTCCTCCTGATGTCCAGCCTGAGTGTCCCCTGGCACAGCTTGGGGCCATTTCCTCTTCTCCTGTCACTTGTTCCCTGGGAGAAGAGACTGATCCTCGCCTGGCTCCAGCCTCCTGTCAGTGTGTCCCCTCCCTGCCTGGCCGGGGTTAGATGATCCTCAATGTCTGGCTGAGGACACCGGGTATTTTCCCAGCCTCTGAGTAAAGAATTTGAAGTATCTAGATAAAACAACAACGTTCCTTTGGCTGAACACCAGAGGATTGCTTAAAACCTACTAAGTGATTGAAAGTGCAAAGAGTATTTGCGTTACTAGCTCATTTAAAGGATCTGAATCTCAACAGTGTAATGAGCATGAAATGTTCATCAGTGCCAGTGCTCTTGACTGGGGGTAGCTCTGTAAAGCACAGACACAGATTTGCACCACTAGTAGAATGTGGAACATATCACAGTGCTGAGTTGGTTTTCAGCTGCTGTAACAAAAATGGTTTTAATTCAATGTTTTGTGTCCATTTCTGTTCACACCCTTTCAGTGTTTATGGTGTACTTGAATCCTGTGGGGATAGTCAGTGATGCTCTGCTGCCTTTCAGGAAACAAACACAGAACGGAATTCAAATTCTTGGTGGATCAAGTAAATAACCGGTGGAAGAAAAGCAGTGAGGGTAAAACAGAAAGTGCTCAAAGCAAAGAAGTTACTGTCAAAGAGCTGCCAGCAGCCACAGGTCAGTGATGTTTGGTATGGTCCCCTCTTGGCTCTGCACTAAGAAGTGGGGGGGGTTTCCAAAGAAATGGTCTTTCCTCCTGTTCTTCTCCTACAGCCTTTAAGGGAAAAAAAGTAGCATGAAGATCAAACAGACCCTAAAATGATTGACTGCTGTTGATTTTAGTGTGGAACATAAGCACAGCCCCTAATAAATATACTAGTTTGATTTTAGTGGACTGTGTCTGGATGTGCTTTGTGTGGGGACACATTTCAGTGAGTTGGTTGAAAGGGGATCTCAGGTTGCTATGCAGGTGCTGAGGTGGGCGTGTGGTCATCTCTGGAATGAAGGTGATGGTGGGTGCTCTTGCTGCCTTTCTGCCTTCCTGGGTCATTGCTGTGAGAGGGAGTCAGTAACTGGGAACTGCAGAGCTATTTGTGTGGTTTAGATCCAGGAGTTATTTGTCCTGAGGCTGAAGAAATAAAATACTTGGACTTCTTTTAGACTGTCTACGCAGGGTGTTGCCTCTCTTTTTAACTTGCCTCGTTTTGTGTTTATGTATTTGAGCTCAGTGAAAAGTGGGACTGCAGGACTGCAGTTCCTCACTTGTTAGGGACAGCATCCAGCCTGTTTGTGATCCTCCCTGCCTGCAGCATCAGAGGTTACCAGGGTGTGCTCCGAGCGTGTTCCCTGCAGGATCCTTTGGTCTCCTTTGGTTTGTGCTTCATGGCTGCTTTGGCAGGGAACTTCTAGCTTTGAATGTGGGGTTTAGAAGAACATTCCTCAGCCTAATAGAATGTGTGGATTTATAATCTATTCAAGGCATTAGAGTTTTGGAGAGAATTCCACCGGCCAGAATGGGATGTGCTGTTGTCTGTGCCCTTGGGAAAACGTGGCAGTGTAGTTTGCCCCAGATCTCACAAATCCCTCTGCTCTTCAGCTGAGTTAAGCTGTGTCTCTTTCCTGTGCTTCTCCTCCAACAGAGTCCTGAAGAATAAAAAGAAAGGGAAAACAGTAAAATAATATGAATTTTAGCCGTATCATTGCCCACAGACCTTGATTTGCATAGTCTTATCTGTGTGAAGGGTAAAAGTTAAGGAATCTCAAGGATAACAGATTTGAAGATATTCCTCATCTATAGCAGAGGCAGAGGTGATGTGTTATTGGGTAGTGGCACTACAGCCTTAATTTCCAGCTCTGCCCTGGCAGGGAGGAGCTGCTGTGGGTTTCAGGTTTCCATCTCCTGTGCGTGCTGCCCTGCAGGCTCTGAGGAGCTCAATTAAAGCCACAGAGTTTTTCCAAAAGAGTGCTCAGGTAGAAAATCACTTGGCTCAGGTGTATCATCCTGTGTCCTGTTCAGTACGTGGCACCACCCTGTCTGGATCCAGCAAACCCACACAATTTCCATTGCACTTTGTGCACTCAGCTTTCAATAATCCTTGGAATTTCAGTTCCTAGTTTTATGCCAAACATCTGCACCCAGTTGACTGAAAACCATTGAAAAAACAAAACAATGATTTATGGGTGAAGAAACAGATGCCTAAAGCCTTTTTCCTCAGGATTGCTTATTAAGAGCAACTGCCTTTGTATTAAACTGGGAATTACAGTACGGGAAGGGAAGAAACCAGCTGTAGCCTGATGGAAACTACTGGAAGAACAGAAGCTCTGTCTGCTTTCCTTACCCACTTCCTTCAGGTTCTCGTGGAAGTGGTGGAATTGTACAGAATTAAAACAGACCTAGATTTGAGTTGGGTTAGGATCCATCTCTCCCATTGCCCTCTCCTGTGGTATTGGTTGATGCACTTGAACCTCTCTGAAAATCTCACTCTGTGTGTGGTGATGGTTTAATCACCTGCTCCTGATTTGCATCATCTTGCTTTGCATCTTTAGGCTTAAAATGTCTGTTTTCCAGTTTTTATAACTTTTAAACATGAGGCTTTGCTTTGCCTGAGGGGAAGTGCCAAAAGGATTTGATAAATATTGCTGATAAATAATTTGATTGGATAAATATTGGCTGGGCTGCATTATTGCACAGGCCTTTGCTATTTTTACCCTGCTAATTTCAGAGTTGTGTTTCATCAGTCGGACAACTGACTCACTGGGATCTGCTGGTTGTTTTCAGCAGACAAAAATACGCCCCTGATATTCAATTATGTCTATTAGCAAGAGGGAAAGGGCAAGCTGAGCTCAATCCAGAGATTGTGGTGCCACTCCACATTCCAGTTACAGTTCTCCTTGGCTCTTTCTGTCCAAACTTTTGCTGGAGGGAGAGAAAAGTCAGGCCCTGAAAGAGGGATGGGACACGTCTGTGACTGTCACAGTCAGGGTTACCAGTGAGATGGGTCTGGGGAGGGTTTAATGTCCCAGGCAGCTTTCTACTTAAATAACTCATTTGAAAATATTTGTGGGTATGGCATAAGGATAGTTCATCTTTTGACACCCTAATTTTTAGTCTATATTTGTTTTCGCTTTGGAGAGGCAGAAAGTATCTTTTCAGAGAACTCTTCATCTTTTCACAGACCAAAACATTTGACTAAAACAAGAGAATGGTTTTACAATTTTTGTCTGATATGTGTTGTCTAGAAATCCTTTTTTCTACTGAAATGGAAACGTCAGTTATCTGGATTGACATCATCTTTCTTAGCTGCATGAGGAAATAAATCACAGCTGTAAACAAGCCTGTTAACTTGATCTGTAAAACTTAAAGCTATTAAGCTGTCTGATGCAGGGGCTGAAGGGAATTGGTAGCATCAGCAGCCAACAGCACTGTCTCGTTAAGTGTTTGGTAATTTTGACATAAAGTTCCATCTTATGAAATGTGACACATATCCTTGCCCTTAATTTCTCTCCTTGTTTCACTCAACAGTGAAACATTCCTGGTTCTAGGAGGGTGGTTAGTTGTTTGAGGGTCTTTTAATGAGGAAAATAAATTAAACCTTTGAAAATGAAACCTGGGATGGTTGTGGGAAACAACTACACGGGAATGAGGTGTTGGTATTTAAATATTTATAGTTTTCTATGTTCAGGCTGCAGAACTTAACAGTATATTACATTGTCATTCTTTCTCATCTGTGCCTTTCCCCTTGCTAGAATCTAGGGAAGAGCATCACACAGCTGTGGTCCTTGGAGAAGCCCAGCAACTCCAGTCAGATACTCCTGATGGCCAAAGAAGTGAATCTCATTGCGTGGAGGAAGGGCAGAGATCAGCCTCTCCTGAATTCTCACTGTCATCTGGATCAACAAGCAGGTTAGTGAGATAGTCCTCTCTCCCTGGTTTGTGCCACATTAGACCTGGATGGAACATGGATAGATTAGAACATGGATAAACTTTGGCAGTAAGTGCATGTATCCTGCTCCACAGGAGGGGTGCTGAGCTGTGGTTACAGGCCCATTCTCCTGCATTCTGGATGTTCAGGAGCGTGAGGGATGGAGGTGAAATATGTGTAAAATTCACTTAGTGGTTTGTAATGCCTTCATAGGAGGTTGGTAGTGTAAATGCCTCTTTTGATACAGGAACATGGAGTGGAATGTCTGGGAAACCAAATGACATTTGGTGGCTCACTTCCACCTTCCCCTCTGCTGCAAGTTTTATTTAGAGAGGTCCCAAAACTGATACAGCCCAAGTCTTTTAAGTAGTATTGCTGTAAGGAACTGTGGCCCCAGTTTCTGGAGGAAAAGTGAAAAAGTAATTGAGAACAAATGCAGAATAACTGAGATTTAAAAGCAAGAAAGATGATCTGGCTATCTTGTTGATAACAGAAATGAGAAGAGAATGAAGGTCTGCATTGCCAGGAGTAAAAAGGTTTCCTGTGTCTGGAAGTAGGAGATAATCAGAGGAAGTAGCTGGAGGTCAGCACTTGAGCTAGGAGTGACATTTCTTGATTTCCCTCCTCTTCCACCCATAGTACTGTGCTTCTTCCTCCTTGTTCTGCAAATACTAAAAATAATGTAGTGCTTGGCTTCATTGTAGGTTATTAACAAAGCAATCTAGGTAAAAAGTTTAACAGAAACCAGTTTTTCCAAAATCATTTTGGTTCACAAAGAGCTCTTAAAAGTCACCATGAGGATTAAAGAGCTTTTAAAGTCGTCTTAAGGGTTCCCTTTTACAGAGGGAAATGCTGAATGTGAGTAAAAGCCTAGGGAGGCATTGGAAAGAGAAGATCAGCTCAGGGGATTAGAGAGCATCAAATGGTACATATCTTCATTTTACAAGATCAGGCTTTGCTGCCTGTTTCCATTTACTTGAATAAATGGGAGCATACAGTAAATATTTGTCAGTAAACAGCAATATGCTGGCTGGCAGAGCACTGTGTGGAGGCAGGAAGGGTCATTGCTGCCCTTTCAGAATATTATTGCATTTCTCTTTGGCTTCAGACCTGCATTAGAGACCAATAAAGCCCTTCCCTTCCTGTGGCCTTTCCCCTCTGCTGTCTGTGTCTGTTTGCCTGGATTGGTACTGAAAAATTGATAAATGCAGCATATCAATTTATTTGCTGTTTAATGTGTAACAAGCTGTTAAGGTTAGTGCTGGACTAGTTTTATCTCAGTTTCTCAGGATGGAAAGGATGACAGTTTTTCCTTCCCTGTGATCAGGGAGCTGTTCTCTTGGTTGTTTCTTTACCTTTAGCACAGGGCTCAGTGCTCTGGGCTCAGCAGAGCTCACACACTGTCAAACCCATACCCACCTCCTTTCCAGGTGTGTGGTGTTAGAGCAGATTCCTCAGCTCTCAGTGGGACACACTGACCTGCAGAGGCTGGGTGACCCTCTGGTCTGACACTGCACAGGGCAGGGGCAGCTTGGGACATCACACACTGCAGCTTCTCCTGCTTTATATCCAGCCCCTGGCTTTAGACTGCTCAGAGAGAGATGAAAACAGCAACAGTATTTCAGTGAAAGCTCACTGAAGTGACAGATGCTGCCTGGTGATGATGGAAGGTCCCTCTTGTCTGATGACCATGTTCCTCCTTCCACACTGTACCTTTGTGAAGAGCACTTTGGATTGTTTTCTGTGTTTGTGAGAAACAAACAGAGGTTGCAGGGATCACCCCCTTTAACTGAGAAAATAAGGATTTTACACCTGCTGTGGAAAATACCCAGGGCAGGCATGGAGGTTGGAGCATCAACCCAAACATGCCTGGGCTCTGCAGGGATTGATGATCCCACCAGGAGAGCCAACTGTGCGTAACAGATAAACACCAAAACACAGCCATGGCTTTGAAAGGGTAATTTCTCAAAGCTCTGAAGTCACAGTTACACATAAAGCTTCCACAGGACTGCAGTGCTCCATACAAATAGTCCTGTGGCATCCTTTGACTTTCTGGGACTGAAGCCAAATTTTATACAACTACTGAAACAATAGGGAAATTAGAAAAGAAATGAGAGAAACAAGGAGGGGCAACGATAAGCCAGCTAATGAGCTATGTAGAGGAAATACTCCATTAAAGGTATTTTATGTAACAGGGATAATGCAGGGGTTTTTAGGCAAATTATTTCTCTTAAAACTTTGTGTTAGAAGCATATGCTGGTTTTTGATGACAAGAGTGAGACCTTGGCCTTATCTGTAGTTCTGAAACATAGTGACTTAGTTCTGGAATCCTGGTGAGAAAGTGCTGCATCCAGAGCTTGTATAAATCCCTCTGTGCTGGAATACCCAGAGGGACTGCAGTGTCTGCCAGGGGAGGTTCATGGCCAAGGAAGGGGCCTTTTTGCAGTATGTGTGGCTTTTTGGCAGTAAGCTTAGGAGCCATTGATCAGGATCCAAGTCACTTCTCCTTGGATTACATGTTTTGCAGAATATGGGCTTTAGTTCAGCAGCAGCAGAAGATGCAGGAATAGGGGCTGTGCTTCAGTTATGCAGGAGTTCACTGGATGGCAGCACCCCTCCAAAATCCGCCCGGCAGACGTTGGTTTGGCAGGGCTGGAAGGATGGAGTGGCTGGAAAGGCTGTGGGAGCTCTGCCCTGGCAGCTGCTGCAGTCTGAGTGTGAAGGCAGCATTGTCCTGCCCCCTGGCCACCTCTGTCAGATGAGAGAAGTGTATGAAAATGTGTTGATCAGGGCAATAACTGCCTTTTTCAATTCTTCAGGACATTTTTGACTTCATAAATCTTGCACTCCTTTGGCTCACAGATGATGTATTATCACAGCTTAGACAGGAGTGTTTGATCTGTGGATTTTGGCCTCAAACATGGGTTCATTGTGAAAGGATGATGATACTTCTCTGCTATGGTGTTGATTCATACTTTTCTTCCCAAAACTGTGAGCTGTAACAAATCGCAGGATCTGTGAGGTTTAGTGGAGAGAGTCCTGGGGACATCAGGACAGTCAAAGGCCTCATGTGCCTGGGGGACATGATTATATCCAGCATGTATCCAGGAGGACATGGGTCCCTGGTCGATACCTGTGGGGTCTGGACATCTCTGAGTCCTGAAAACGACTCTCACAGTGCTCTTGGTGCTTCAGCCTTCACGTCCCAGCTGCTGCCAGACTCCTAAGGGAAGGAGTTCGGATAGATCCAGCAGATCTTTTCCAAAGGCAGAGCCTCAAAGGCACCTTCTTGGGCTGCAGAGGAGGCCGTGGCAAGCCAAGGAAGCCTGGAAAGAGTAAAAGAGAACAGTGAGATAGTGGCACCTGGGTATGGTTTGCTACAGACAGAGCCCTCCACAGGGCCTCTTTTCCAAAGGCAGGATGATGAAGCCATGGGCATGTGGGTTGAGAAGGAGGTCCTGGGAAGCCAGAGATGGCATTGCCATGCACGGGTTATCTTGGATATCACACGGTGCTTGGGCTGTCCAGCAGTGAGCTCATCCTGATCATCACAGGCAGGACAGAGTGGAAGCAGGATTGCAAGATGGAGAGTAACTCAGTCCTCAACTGGGCATTCGCCTCCAGGTGACATTGGTAAAACAAGATGGGCTGGAGCTCATTTCTTGTGCCAGCCTTGAGGGGAAAAAGTGCCCAGAGCACGTGCAGAGCCACATCTGTAAGGCATGGCAGCTGGACAGATGGCAGGATGCTGGCTGCTCACCACAAGGCTGAGCAGGAGCTTCCTCTGCCTTGCCACAAACAAATTCAGAGAGCCATGTGCTCCTCTCAGTTCTAGAACGAGACATTTCATTCACACTTGTGTCAGCTTCTTTCTCCCTGTCTTAGGGTGGTGTGTTTATCTTAAATAAAAAAAGAGGGGGTGGGATTCAAACCCCACTGAGGGTCAAGAAAGGAAGAGTTACTTTTGGTTGATTGTCTTGAGGACTCAGGGAAACCAATGGAGCAGGAAGGTGGAATTGGGAAATGGCCTTAAGTCACTGGAGCTGGACTTTTCTCAACGTGGAGCCATGAAAAGAGCAGGAACTGAAACCTCTCCTCACCCTGACACAGGGTGCTGGGGGCATCTCCAACAGTTCAGGTGCAGAAATTTAATGGGTTTGCTGTAAAAATTAACTCATCTGGAAATGATCTGTAAAATCTTGGGAGGGAATGATGACCTTTAGTAATGAAAAGGACACAAAACCTCTTGTGGAAATTTGTCTTGGATTTGGAGTGTGAGTAAAGTCTGCTGTATGTTTTGCTGTGCCTGGCCTCAGTGTAGGTAGGTACCTCTGGGGTATTGAAAAGGCAGAAAATGCTGAAAGAATAACAAAGTGATTCTAAATTCTGTGATCCCTTTGGCCCCTCTGGGCTAAAATTTATGGGAATAACCTACAAAATGAGGCAGCTGTTTAATTTAATTCATATTCTTCCACTTAAGGGCTAATCATTAATGCAAAGAAGAGGGAGCAGTTTTCTTCAGGGGATGAAAAAGAATTAATTATGAATTCACTTGATCGTCAAAATTGCTTTTGCTTAGTTGACAGTGTTTTTTGATAATTGTTTTTCAACTGTGGCATATTTAAGGATTTTTTTTAAATCTTCAAACACTTGGGCCCCTGGCACGTGGCAGAAAGGTGTATGATTATCTCAGCTCCAAATCCAGCCTTGCTCAAGCTGGGTAACCAAAATTGGTGTCCGAGAGAGCCGGGATGATGAGAATGAGGGGCTGCTGGGGAGCAGTGGGAGGTTGGAAGGAATCCTGAAACAGAGGCCTTTTAGCTACAGCTGGGAAGTTCAGGCCCCTGGTTTGTGCAGTTACTGCAGCTCCTCAGGCTCTCTCTGCAGTCGGGACCGAGGAGTTAATTGGGTTCTCTGTGGACCAATGGGCCCATTCACAGCTCCACGTGTAGGCCAAGGGGGAATCTTGCTCCAGGACATTTTGTGCTCTGTTTTAAAAGAATTGGGTAGGCACAGACCATGGATTCCACATGTAAATTCTGAACAAGCATTATTGGTTTGAGCGTTAGCCAAGTTTTTTCACTTTTATTGTTTTGTGGTGACAAACGTGGTGGGTGGTAAATGATGATAATGCTGCAGTTTTTGAGGCAGGGAAGTACATCGTGTTCAGGCCTCAAACCTGTTCTTTTTCTATTTTAGGGGACTAAAAGCACACAAATAACCCTCTGTCCTCCCCACTTCTTTTTTTAACTGTAACTGGAACATCAGAGTAGAGTTTGGAAATATGATAATAACTCATTATCTCGGCATCCAGTTTGTGCATCGAAAATGAGCTTTTGATGGACTTTTAATTCTGAGAGTAAAAACAATGCTGGGCTTCAAAACTTTCCCCACCTGTTTTTGGTGCCTTTCTCCTTTATGTCTCAATGACTGAGTGTGCACATGTTAGAGGGTCCTCTGACCTGGTTCTGTTTGTCCACCTGAGTTCCTGTTGGTGGCACCTGATGACTTTCATTTCAGAGATGAGACAAAATGGCAAAGGGTGAAAAAAGCCTTGCCACCTTCTAGAAGTTGTATGTCATTTATTGATTTATTTAAGAAAAGTTTTTAGAAAGGAAGTGTACTTTACCCACCAAAGCTTCGTGCAGATCCTCTCCAGAGAAACTGCCTGGTGCCTGGGAATACAGAGCTGGTCTAGATGCCACTAAAGAGGCATGAACAAAGTGGATTGTCTTGCATGTTAAATAATGACAGTGAGACCCAGGAATAACTAAAAATTACGTGATGAAGTGACAGAAGTTTCTGGACTGTGCTGTAGGTTGGAGTTATTGCTCAATGCCAGTCCTGTTGGAGGGGTTGGTCTCATCCACAGGTTCCGCTGCTGTTGCCAAGTTGAGCCCTGCTGTGCTGCAAGGTGTTGCTAAAATAATTCACATCTGTTTTATTTTCTCCTCCAGCACCAATTCGGACATTTTGGCAGATGTGGAAGAGTCTGAGACAAGTTCAGCATCCTCTGACAGGTGAGTGGAATATCCAAGTGCTGGTCCGTGTGATGGGTTTAGGTCAATACTTTGCAGTTGGTGGAATCCTGGAGAAGCAAATGCCTCTGGAAAGTCAGGTTCTCAGAGAATCCCCACACTTGTGGGAAGCACAGTTTTGCCAATGGTTTTGGATCCTTGAAAAATAAGTGCTCCAAGAATCCACAGATGGCCCAGTTGAAGACCATTATTTTAAGGTATACATGAATATAAATATGTATTTTAATTTAAAAAAATGCAAAATTCAATCTGAACTTCTGTTGTGTTTGAAGTTCTGCTGTTGGCAGAGCTGGAGTTAAGGCTGACAAGTTGAACATGCTGGATTTGAGCATCTGTTTCAAAGTGGGAAGAGTTCTTGTTGTTAAAACATTAACATCTTACTACTTTACACCAAAAACTCCCTTCTGTTACTTGTATGTGGTCATAGATTGGAACAGCTCTTAAAACTCCCAGTTAAAGGCTGTGGAATTCATATCAAAGATCAGTCCCACTTCAGAGTGTGTTTAGCCATGCACTGGACAGACCTTTTTTCACATGCTTTTAAAGTCCTCCCCTGAAAGACAGTTTGGAGTTAATTGCTCTGTAGTTAGTTATTAAAATAGTTGACTTCCTTTTTCCTTGGGCAAAGAACATGCCTGACTCCACTAAAATCACCTTTAACCCCCCGTTTCTGGGGGCTCTGTAAGCAGCAGCTCCCCCACAGCACGGTGCTGTGTGTTAGCCAGGCTCACTGTGGCAGGACACTTAACTGAGACAGTCCCCTGCTCCTCCCAGGAGAAGGCCTTTGCTCCACAAACTGAGTCCTTCAGCCACAATCAGTCTTTTTTCTCTGGTCTCTGCCCCCCATTCCCCAAGCTGAATCCTCAAATCAGCTCCTGTTCCCCCCATGAACTACAGTTATTTATTACACGGTGCTGTTGGTGACTTAATCTTTATTGGCAGACAAGTAGGTTTAAAATCACATTGAGACCTGGAATGAGGTTTTAATCCTTTGCATATAAATGAAGTTCCTGATCCTGAGCAGCATCTTTGTGCAGGTAAGTGTTCATAGTGACCTGCTCCTGGCAGCAGCTGTAGATGTGAATAGCTCTGTTGATGCCAGTGTGGTGTTGCACATGGCATGGGGCAAGTGCCTGAGACCTGGACTGTTCAGGGCTTCGTGAGATTTAAATTCCACTGCCATGGCCTTCTGTTTAGAAATTGCCTGACTGAACAGACCCTCAGGCAGCAAGTGCTTGCTTAACCCACTTTGGAGTCTGCAGGTGACACTGTCAGCCTGTTAGTGGTGGCTTGGGGAGAAATGCAGCTCTCTGAATCACGTTTTTGTGATCGTGTGAGTGGGGAGAGTTGGGCAGGGCTGTGATCTGGATGGTCCCTCCCTTTGGCACTCTGGGTATGTGTGTTCAGTCACCCCACCAAGGTTCCAGCTGGATCTAACCAGCTGGGATTCTCATGGATCTCCCTGGGCATGGTTAATGGTTTCAGGGATGCGGGAGCTCTGTTTCCATTGTGGTACAGCTCTGAAACACAAGTTTTTCCTACTAATCTTTTTATTATATCCTTATATATATCTCGTGGCAGTCAGCAGACACAGACTTGGGCATCTGAGAGTTTTCCATTGTTATTTTCAGTTGTGAATTCCCAGTTTAAGCCAAATGAATAGTCCCTGCAGGATGGATTCAGCCTAGCAGATGGTATAAAACAGAGTGTATTTATAAGAAATGTTTAATTAGCAAAAGCTGTTGACAGATGAGCGGCATCTTTCATGTCAACACTAAGTGAAACTTTAAGCTCCAAGGCTGAATGATGGAAATGAGCTGCTTCATTTAAATATGGTTAATTGAACAATTTTTTCTTTAAAATTAACTCTGTGACTAAAAAGAAAACACTTGGTAAGTTTCCAGCGGAAAATTCTTTGTCCATAAATGAGGAGGGTGTCTGCAAAGCTGGGAGTCCTGTGCACTTTACTTCAGGGGCAACCCTGACCAAGCCCTTGTCCTGTGCCTGGGTGACCTCCCCTGAGGAGGACAGTGACTCAAGTTGGCCTTTTCTCATAGAACATCATCATGGTTTTGTCAGTACCAGGGACTCTTCTCAGTTATGGACAAGGAGTCTGGGAGGCTGTTGCTCCTCCTTGTCTTCCGAATGGGTTCCTGGGGCAGGAGGAGGGGCACCATGACATCCCTATCCTGTGGACTCAGGTGAATGGCACCATTTGTGGGTATTGTCATCTTCTTCAAATAAGAAGATAGAGCAATATTTCCCCATCCCTGGAAGTGTCCAAGGCCAGGTTGGACAGGGCTCAGAGCACCCTGGGCTAGTGGAAGGTGTCCCTGCCCATGGCAGGGGGTGGAACTGGCTGAGCTTTAAGGTCCCTTCCCACTCAAACCGTTGTGTGATTCCCCATCCCCAGTGACACAGGCGTGTGCGGTGCCCGTGTACGGCTCCCAGCACTTCAGTTCAGCATCCTGTGTGCTGTGTTTAGGGCATTTGCAAACCCCTATTTTCCTTATTGTCTCTTTTTCCCCAGCAGCAGATCCACGGCTCTGACAGTGAGCAAGAGGAAGTCACGTTGGCCGCGGGGGCCGGAGAACGATGGAGTGCTGCCCAGGAGCAAGAGGAAGAGGAGCTAGTGCTGCAGGGATGGGGAATGCTCAGCACTGGGAAACACTGCTTGGCTTTTCCCAGCCTCAGTCTATCTGGGTACTGAGGAAAATGAGGAACTTTTTCATCGCTGCCGTTCCAACTGCCTTAATGACCAGGCTGGTGGGTTTGTGCACAGCACTGTGGGCCACTTACCTTTGAGACTGGGCTCAGGGAGCCAGAGCCCTGGGAGCCTGAGCTGGCTCCTGTCCCCCGTGTCCCCTCATGGGTGCAGGACTGCATGTTGCTGCTGTTCCTGCTTGCAGCTTATGGAAACTTGCTGTGCCCTCCTGGAGGCAGCTGCAGGACAGCGTTTTGCTGGGGGTCAGGCAGGTGCTGCTGTCCCACTTCCCTCGTGCAGCTGCAGGAGTTGGGGGAGGCTGAGGGATGCTGGGGGATTCTGCTCTACAGAAATGGGCTTTTTTGTGTATGGCCATGTCAAATTACTCAGTATTATGTGTCGTCATTTGGGTTTGAAGTAATGAAACTGGAAAGAAGTTGGACACAAAGTATTATAGCTTTAAAATAAATAGTACCATTGAAAAGTCTGCTCTTCCTTAGGAGGTGGTGGAATTTTGTAATGAAATAAAGCAATGCAAGAAAATGAAAGTAAACCTGAACACCAGGGGAAGTGTTTAAAAATACAGCTTGTAAGCAAAATACATCCCATGAAAAATACAGGTGTTTCTGCTGAGCCTCAAAGCTTTGGCTGGAGCCCATCAGTGGGAGCTTGGCAAAGAAGGCACAAAATCTGGGTAAGATTGATAACTCTGTGTCAGTTGACTCCAGACTGTAGCTGGGACTGGGCATTTGGCTTTTAGAAATGTTCCTCCTTAAGCTGTTGTTCCTAGGAATGTTTGTGTTTGGAATGGGCTAAATCGTGACAAATATAAACCATTACAGCTGCACAAGGTGAGGAGGTGCAGATGCAAAGCAGAAAGCTGATTGTATGTGTTTGTTTCCTTTTTACTAAACAAAACTTTTTGAAAGACAATAATTTTTGCTGTCTGTTCTAGGGCTGCCTTTTCATCACAGTAGCTCACACAAGGCATTGAAACTGGGTGCAGTTGGCCAGGGAAGAATAAAGATGTTTGTGTGTGGAATATTGTCATGGAATGGATGTGGATGGGTTTGGATTGGCTGCTGGGCAGCCCTGGAAGGGTTTGCTGGTGTGATTTAGTTCTGTTCAAGTTAGCAGCACTTGAGTTTTCTTTCATATGCTACAAGAACTGGGGCGTTCAGGTAATGAGACAATTCCTTGGTGTAGTAGGAGAGAGAACAGCCATGACGTGTTAAATATGGATGTAAATCAAACTGGTTCATTGACAACCTCTGGGGATTCATTTTTTTTAAAATCATTTATTGTTGAAGTCATCATTTAAAGTCCAAATTGGTGGCTTTTGCCAGAGATGGGGCTTTCCCCTCCCTTTTCTGAGGAGCTGTGAGTTTGTGCCAGAGGCAGAGGGGACAAATCTGAGCTGGGGTCGTGGACATGATGCAGTGGTCGAGGTGCTGGGGGAGGCTGCATGGAGCAGATATGCTGGACAATGTGGAGGCTTAGGGAAAAGTGTGAATTTGATGGTCCTGTGCCTCATTCCCACCCTGACAGGGGGTGCCCAGGCAGCATCGAGCCTGTCCTGCCAGGCACAGCGCCAGGGCCAGCTCCAGCCCCAGGCGAGTGCCAGGAGCTGCCCCGGTCTGGCCTTTGCTGGGAGCGGCTGCTGGTCCCCTGGGTGCCATCAGTGACTGTTGCTGCACATCTCACCAGCCCTGAATTCGCAGAAATTGGATAACGTAAGGGAAAAAACAACAGCAACGAAGGAAACGCGCTGTCCTCCCCACGCTGTGCTGTCTCCTCGCTCCCCTGGGCTGCTCTGCTCCTCCGTCACCAAGTCAAGGGGCAATGGGAGCAGCTGGGGACTTGTGAGCAGCCAGGCTGGGGACAGAAGGCACAGCACGGAGGAGCCAAGGCAGTGCTCAACAGTGGGGATGCACTGTGAGCTGGTTTGTGTCCTCCTGCCTCAGCATCACCGTGGCTGAGCTGTGGCCCCAACGAGGGTGGAAGAACGCCACAAATGTGGGTTTTAAGTGAGTAATCATGAAGTCACCGCGTTGTCCTTGCACCGTTTCGGTGGGTTGATTGTGACCAATGTTTGTCACATCACCCGCAGTGTATGCCTCGTGCTGGGAGGAGAGGGGGGTTCCAGAAACCTTCCATCCTGCCTCGCTGCCAGGGATGTGAGATCCTGGGGACCCTCCATCGTGGGTGCAGCCCCTCTGCAGCCATCCCAGCCTGCAGTTCCGAGGCAGATCCCCGACGGCTGCGGCTCCCTGGGGAATTGTGAGTGGGGCAGAGCCCGCGGGGAGCCGATACTGGTGCTGAGAGCCAGGCCTGGAGCAGTGCTGTGTGGGGGGACTGCCACTGGAAGGCTTGGGCAACAGCTGCTTTTGGGCAGCTAATCCATTCAGAAGGAAATTAATTTAGTCACGGAGCAGTCCCTCAGGCCAGGGCAGGAGGGCAAAGCTGGAAGCAAAATAATCACAGAGACAATGAAAATGTCCCGTTCCCCCCAGCCCGGCCGTGGAGTCGTGTGAAAGGCAGCGATCCCGGGAGTGGGAGGGCAGCAGGAGCAGAGTCACCCTGACAGGCACAGGGCTCCCTCTGTGCTCTCACCCCATTCCCCCTCCAAAATAAATAGCTGGGGACTACCTGGTTTTGCTTCAGGGGTGGCTGTGCTGTGGCGTTTTCCAGTGTTTTCCCAAAAGTTCTCGTTTTGCAGAAGAACTGCAAGGATGGGCTGATTCTTCCAGCCTTTGGTTGGATGTGCTGTGTCACAAGTACTAGAACAGCAGCTGTGTTTGGTAGATGCTTCAGAGTCTGAACAAGATGAGAAATGGCTTAATTTTCTGAAAATTGGTCTAGGATCAGGTGATCTGAAGATTTTCCATCTTAGCTTTCCTTGCAGGGAACAAGTAATTTTTACAGCAAGGATTTGCTTTAACTAATGCTGACTTTTTGTTGGGGTTTGGTTTTTCTTTTCATTGACTTTCCCGCTCTAGTATTTGGTTGAGTGTTTTATGTTTTGGGGGCTCACGTTCTTTAAGACAAAACGTCCACACTCCATCCCCTCTTGGGGGGCATCTGGAAGTACTCTGGTACCACTGTGGGCTCAGGGAGGGAGTATGTCTGGCTCTGGGTAGAAAGAAGCGTTTTTCAGGCTGAGATCTGAATGCTGGCTCTTTTTATAGCTGGGGATTGAGTTGGGATTGCAGCTCCCAGCCCGAGCCCAGCGCCCGCGTGGGTTAATGGCCACTGTCACACGGGGCACAGGAGAGCACACTCTGCTCCTTTCCCAGAAAAGTGAGGCTCTCCCTGGGGATGTGCTGGCTCTGCTCTCCCAGCAGGGTCCTGTGAGCCACCCTCGCTGCTGGCTGGGAAGGGGCTCGGTCTCGCTGGGCTGTCCCAGGTGGGACACGGTGGGGCTGGAGCTGGGGATGGGCTGGGGATGGGAAAGGGCAGCGCAGATGACACGGGGATGGCACAAGCTCCCAGCTACACCCCACCAGTCCCCAGAGCCTCGTGTCCCTGTGCACGGTGCTGGGGGCTGTGTGTCTGCCTCCTGTCCGGGAGCACACCCCGACACTGGTGTGCCTGTGGGTGTAACTGGTGTGGGACACACAGCCCCCGACAGGCAGGCAGGGAGCGTTTCTGCCTGCACAGAACAGGTGCTGCTCCATTTCCAGACCTTTTCTCCCAGTCACTGGCTGAGGGTGTGGATCCCCGTGGGTGCTCTGGGCTGTCCATGTGCTGCCCCGAACTGGAGAGGTTCCCTCACACCCCTGGAATGGACCTGCGGCAGCTGGGGGTGGGCAGGGGACAGGCAGGGGTCGGGGTCCCTCAAGGCCACTTCTCCAAGGGTGCTGTGTTGCTGGCAGGAGTTAATAATAAAGACACTTGGTTTAAGGAGAGTCTGTTCTGATAGAACAACAGATATCCTGGAATTAGAATGCCTTACCCAAGTGCAGGAATTGCAGCTAAATCATCGCTGTTACCTGCTGGGCAAACCCAACCCCAGGATCTGCTGTCCAGAGGAAAGAATAATTGTGGTTCTGTCCCACCTGGTGGCGGAGGAGCCAGAGGAGCTGAATTCAAAGTGATTCAGACAAACTGGTGAGTTGGCTCCAAGTCAACCACCTGGAATTAAATAAAGAGAAGGACGAATTACCAGCTTCAGGAAGGAGAAGGTAAACACATTACTGCAAATGGGAAGTAATTAGTAAGGCAGAAAAGTTTGCATAAATGTAGCTGGGCTTCATTTTCAGAGCTAAACCTCAGCACCCTGGTTAGTTATTTGGCCCCACAGCTGCGTTCCTGGAGCCTGAGCTGGGGGGTTCTTGGCAGGTACTCGGTGGGAGAGAAATGGGGGCTGTGTGGAAACCTTCTTACCTGTGTGGGCATTTCCAGACATGCACCTGCTTATAAAAATTCATGCATATATACGTGTATATGTTGAATTATTCTAAGGACTGCAGCCCCTTTTGTATTGCTCAGCATGGATTTTGTTGAAGTAGGGATGAGCATCAAAATTGATTCACTTTACATACATGTTAATTGTAGAATTTATGTATGAATCTGTATTAAAATAGGCAGACAGGTTTACTCTGGTTTTGTTCTGGCTCCTGTACCTTTACCTAACCAGATGTTTTGCTCAAATATAAAAGTGCCTCATTTTACTGGGCAGAACATCTGTGTGTGAAGGGGTTCAGGCTGCAGCATGGGACAGTGCTGTGCATTGGGTGCTTGGCAGTAACTGGGTGATCCATACCTCTGGCTATGGAAATGTTCAGTTAATATCTGATACTCCAGGAGGTGATGCTCAGTGTGTTGCTTGGGGCGTGCAGGTCCCATAAAACCTGTTGTTGCTGCTGCAGGTGTGAATGCCAGTGCTGTGGGTACAGCTGCAGGGGGAAGGTGGCGAGGGCAGGGCACTGGAGCTCACCGTGTCTGGCTTGCTTTTCATTCCTCCTTGCTGGTGAGTGAGGTTTCAGGGCAGCTGAAATGAACAGCTTGAAGTCACACACAAATACAGTAAAACAAACAAACAAACAAGAAAGTGAAGTTATTATATAATCTCCCAACAGCTGAACCCGAAGCCTCTCTGTTAAAAACTATATGGATCCATATTTGTATTAGGGCAGCTTATTATTCCCAGGGTCTGTGCAGGCTCCATTGGTTTTTATGGCTTTGAGGCCATAACAGGATGAAGTGAGAAACATTTTAGCACAAACAGCATCATTTGGAGCCCTGTACAGACCCAGTTCCTCAAGGAGGTGCCCGGGTAGAGCCTCTGTCACCCTGTCAGGGGTTGGGTGTGCAGGATAGTGTGCAACAGGTGGATGGGAGCAGGGGGGATTCCCTACGGAATATGAGGGTCTGCCCTCGCCTGAACGGGACGTTTTGGATGATAGGTCAGCCTGGACTGTCAGCTCAGCAGGATCCACAGTCTGCTCTAGTTTAACTGGGTTCAGGTTCACTGATCTGACAGCAGCACTGCTGCCACACCCCAGGTGGGGTCCCTGGGCCCCAGGGCAGGAGGTGCAGCCCACTGTGCCCTGGGCACCAGGTGGAACCGGGTGTGTCTTCAGAGGCTCTGGGGGTTTCTCTTCGGCTGCCACTGGTGATGGGGATGGAAAGAGGTGCTGCTTTAATGCCAACAAATTCAGGCTCTTTTTTTCCAGACATCCTCTTCCAAAGCTGGATGAGCCTGACTCAGGCTCTGGCGCTCGTGTGAGCAGGAGGCCATGGAAACAGAGGCTGATGGATTTCAGGGAGTTGGGGATTTCTTCAAAGGAAGTGGTTTGAATCCCATGAACCTTTCAGGGACATGATGTGAAAGAATCTTTAACACCGAGTTCCTTGGGTGAGTTCAGTGTGTTTCCAGATAACCAAAAAGAAGGGAACAGAAGAAATGATCTTGATATGTGTGTGAACCCTCAGAAATTTGCTTTCTGCTGTGAATGCTTTCTAGAGCTTGAGGCTGCAGGATCCAAGTTGTTCCTCCCTTCTCCATTTGTCCATGCACAAGTTGGTTTCTCTGGCTCCTTTTCCCTTTCCAGTAATGCTCTGATGACTCAGACTCCAAAACATCCCCCAGCCATGGCACAGCTCTATGCAGAGCCCAGGCAGCTGGGTCGTGTGCTGGGGCAAGAATGCTGGACTGGCCATGGGCTGCAGCTGTACTGTTAATTTTTTATTTACTATGATCAATCTGAGGACTAGTTTTTTGGTTTGTGGTGTCGATTTTTTTGTCGTTGTTTTCGTTTTGTTGTTGTTGTTTTGGTTTTTTTATTTTTTTCTTTGTTGTGTTTCACTTTTTTTTGTTTTTGGTTCTTGTTTATTTTTGTTTGTTTGTTTTTAACTAAAAAAAATATTACCATGGCCAGAGCCTGATTCAGGTGGATGATGTGATGGGTGACATGACATTTTTCAGGAGTGTAACTGTGTTAACCCAGTCCACACAGCATGTTCAGATGCAGATGTGTTACTCCTGATCAGTGAACTGAGTAGCAAAATGAATTTTGAGTGAGTTTCGAGACCAAATCTGTGCATTGCCGGCATTTACATGGTTTGTCTCCAAAGCCTTATTGCCTTTGGTACAGAACATTTTACAGTATTGACTCTGTATTGCTCTGGAAATCAGAAAAACCAGCTGGTGAGCCATGGAGGAATTTGATATCTGACTTGGGGATTTCCTCGTGCACATTTAAGAAAGACATGGAAAACTTGTAATATGCTCTGGCCTTAGAATATTCCCCAGCCTCCCGTAAAGCCCCCAGCACTCAGCAGCTCTGCACCGAGCACTGGTACGACTTCTCCAGGAAAGTGTGTGCATGGGACTGCTCATCTCTGTGAATTTACCAAAACTGGCCTTCGTGCAGCCTGAGTGCAGTGGGCGAGGACTAGGAAAATTTCTAGGATAAAGAGAAATTCCCATGCAAGATCAGCCAGGTAAAATATCCTGGCTCTCCAGGCTGCAGTGCCTGCAGTGGGCTGCAGCCATACACACGAGCTCTTGGGCAGCTGCAGCTCCATCTGCAAAGCTGTGGCCTGCCCTTGACATTTTGCCAGACCTCTTGTGTCATGGGGACCGTAAAGTTGGGATTCCAAATAGCTATTGGAAAAACAGCTATTTCAGATCCAGCAGTCAACCAAAATGCAATTAAATTTAGCTTTATGTAGTGTTTGTGCTTTTGATTATCCCAAAGCATGTATTTTTAAAATAAAAATGTTTCCAGCTTTATGGCATCCCTGAATGTTTAAAGCTGGAAGGAGCAGGGGATGACTCATAAAACCCTTTGATTCTCATGAAAGTTTTTGCTTTAACATCACATGTGTTTGGGTTTCAGTTGTGGGACAGCTGCAGCTTTGCCTGAATAAGGAGCGAGGGGCTGCAGGGGACCATGAGTATCTCTGGCTGCTGAGGGCCAGTGCCCAGACCTGCCAGGATCACCCTGGGAAGGGCACTAGGATGTTGTCCTGAGCTCCCCACAACCCATTTGGCGTAGGTGGGACATTTTGCCATGGCAATTGGCTCTGCTCTCTTCCCACTACAGACGAAGGGAATGGCATTAAAACGTTATGGCCGGATCCTTTGATGTGACCCTGACTAGACCCATGGCTACCCAAAGCCCATCAGAATGGTCCATGGGGCCAAGCTCCCGCTGTGGGGAGTGAGGTTGTCTCCCCACCATCGCTGTGCCTGGGGCTGGGTCAGTGCAGCAATGACCTTGTGTTCAGCAAATGCCTCTTTCCTGCACCCTCGTAATTTATGTGAGAAAAGTGACATATGGAGAGGATGATGAAACCTTGTTGTCTTCTTTTCTGCTATGAGGGAACCACCAGCAGTGCTGGCTCCAGTGCTGGTTTCTGGTAGCAGAACCCCACCTGTCCCACCACGGACACACAGCAGGCAGCACTCCACACAATTAGCAGTAAAGCATTTTAATGTCACCCAGTGACACTGTTATTGTCCTCGTGGGCTGGGAGGTTGGCCTGGCTGGATGGCTCCAGGAGCTGCAGCTGATGTGGGCTTGGGCCAACGTTAGTTGCCCAAATTAATGTTTACCAATGCTGTGACGTGAGTTCTGGGGAGGTAACAGTGATCTGAGCTCCTTGGGGCAGCTAACAGTCCTTGCAGTTGCAGGGAGTGTTCCTACTTTTTCTGAGCAGTTTGGAATCTGGGATGAAATAAAGCCAGGACCTGGGCTGGGATTATGGCAGGAGGGGATTTCTGGGACCCCTTGATCCTCACAGCCTGCCCTGGGTGGAGGCACTGTGGTGAAGCATGGCCCTGTGTCCAGAGCCCTGTATGGACCTGGCTGAAGCTGCTGGGGACAGGAGGGACGTTCAGCCCTGCAGGGTCCCTGTGCTGCTGTCCTGGCACTGGGGGGCTTGGCTGTGCCTGGAGCATCCAGGCCCTGGCTCCCACAGCCCTGCTCCTGCCCAGCTCAGTCCCTGCCCCCGAGCAGGAAGCCAAGGCTGAAGCCAAGCACTTACAGTAAAACTAATAAAACCCTTCCATAGCTTGGCCTTTTGACCCCCGATTTCAGTCCCCAGGCTGTGATCCTTCACCAGGACTGTGAGCACTCACTGAGCTGCTCCTGCACTCTGAGTCAACACAGAGCATGTCACAGAACATGGCCCTGGGAGCAGTGTGGCATTGGCACAGGGAGAGCCAGGACGAATCCTTGGAGAGCTCTTCCCCAGCTGAGCTCCTGTGTGTCTCTGCTGAAATCAAAAGCATTTCACAGTTGCAGCCACTCCTGGAGGTGCTCTGCTGCCACGTGTAGGAGCTGCACAAGGGGCACGAGGCTCTCTGCTGGCAGTTCAGGTCTGGCCTGGGAAGGAGCTGTGTCTGTGCAGCTGTGAACGACGCCTCCTCCAAGGCCAAAGAGGAGCAGTGGCTGCTCTGCCTCACCCCGGGCAGTGTCTCACCATGCTGCCTCCCCACCTGTGTCCTCAAGCACATTTATCATCCCTCAGTGCCTGCAAAATGCTCAACAAGCCATGCAGAAAGCCAAGGGCAAACTTCTCCTTGCCTCCACTAGAGCCGGGGTTTTACCCCACTCACCTCCTCTTCCTCCAGAGCGCTGAAAAAAAAGAAAGAACAATAAAAAAAGCTTTGCACGTGGTGAGCTGTGATCCACAGTGATTCCCACAGCAGTTTTATTGCCTCAAGAAGGAAGAACGTGAACCCTGGAGGGAAGAACTTGCCAAAGTATTTAACATTTCTACATCTTGCATAAAGCTAAAGGTTCCCAAGTATCTTTAAAAATAACTGCAGGGATGTTTGTTCAGGGCCTAAGACTGGGCTGAAGAGGATTTGAGATGTGAATTTAGAGCGGGGAGCATGGGGTTATACTGGGGGTCTCCAGGGCCAGGCAAGGCAGGTCTCTGCTGGAGACACCTTTTTGGTTTGAGGGTCTGGGAATGACCCAGTGGCAGCAGCCACTGGGCTGAGGAGAGAGCTGGGTGGGTTTGATGCTCCTCTGAACATCCCACCTGAACTCCTAAGTCCCACATCCCTCATATGGTGCCTGAAAGCAGGGAAAACCAATGAACTGTGCTGGTGAGCTGGTGGTGAATGGTGTCACACACAGCCACCTGTCCTTCCTTCACAGAGATAATACTCTGAAATAATCCTCCTGAAAGGAAGGAGAAGTTCTTGGTGGGCGTTTTAGCTGCCAAGTGACCCACGCACGGTCCAGCTCCTTGGGCGAGGCTGAGCCGGGAGATGCGGAGGGACCTTCCCTGCGGGTCCTGCGACGACAGCCCCGGCGGGGCAGGGCAGGGCTGAGCTGGGGGTGAGCCCGGGGCGCTCCCCCCTCCACTGCCTGCACCGTGTCGGGGGGTCTTTGTGCCGCTGGCGGCCCCCGGGGCTGCGGGCGGGCGGGAGAGGCTGCGGGGGAGCCGGGAATGCGGGGATAACGGGGATCCCCGGGGATAACGGGGCTGCGGGGGAGCCGGGAATGCGGGGATAACGGGGCTGCGAGGGATAACGGGGCTGCGGGGATAACGGGGCTGCGGGAGAACCGGGAATGCAAGAGATAAAGGGGCTGAGGGGGAGCAGGGGCTCCCCGGCAGTAAAGGGGCTCCCCGGCAATAAAGGGGCTCTCCGGGGCCGCCGGTGGAGCGGGACCGGCCCCCGGCCCGCCGCGGGTGCGGAGCGGGCGCGGTCCGGAGGGGCGCGGGGAGGATGCTGAGGCGGGTCCGGGTGCGGGGCCAGCGCTGCGGGCGGACCCCGAGGGGCCGGGCCGGGACCCGCCTCTCCCCGCAGCTCGTCCGGCCCCTGCGCAGGGGCTGCTGTCGGGGCAGGGTCCGGCGGAGACGCCGAGAGCCCGGGGAGGGGACAGGGAGGAGCCGCGGGAGCCGCCACCCCGAGGACGGGGACGGGGACCGGGAGAGGCGGGCAGAGAGAGCGGCACGGCCGGGAGGGGACCCGGGGGGACACGGGGAGCAGGTGGGATACTGAGAGCCGAGGGCACACGGAGAGCAGCGAAGGGGGCACGGAGAGAGAGCGGCGGGGACACCCGGCTGCCGCAGAGGGACGCGGTCGGTAGAGGCTCTGCCCCCCTCTGCCCCCTCTCTGCCCCCTCTCTGCCCCCTGCCTGCCCCAGGCTCGATGCGGGACGGCGCTGGCCATGGAGAAGCTGTACCTGGCGGGGAGCGGCGCCTGGACCATCAACAGCTCCCTGGGGAACAGCAGCCTCCGGCTGGAGAACCTGAGCGCCGGCAGGAACAGCAGCGCCGACCCGCTGAAGAGGAACGAGGACATGGCCAAGGTGGAGGTGACGGTCCTGTGCCTCATCCTGTTCCTCGCCCTGACTGGCAACCTGTGCGTGCTGCTGGCCATCCACACCACCCGCCACAAGCACTCCCGCATGTACTTCTTCATGAAGCACCTGAGCATTGCTGACCTGGTCGTGGCCGTCTTTCAGGTGCTGCCCCAGCTCATCTGGGACATCACCTTCAGGTTCTACGGGCCAGATTTCCTCTGCCGCTTGATCAAGTACTTGCAGGTCGTGGGGATGTTCGCTTCCACCTACATGCTCCTGCTGATGTCCCTGGACCGGTGCTTGGCCATCTGTCAGCCACTGAGGTCCCTGCACAGGAGAGCTGACCGGGTCTCTGTCCTCCTCACCTGGCTTCTGTGCCTGCTGGTCAGCATCCCTCAGATCCACATATTTTCTCTGAGGGATGTGGGAAATGGGGTTTATGACTGTTGGGCGGATTTTATCCAGCCCTGGGGACCGAAAGCCTATGTCACTTGGATAACCCTCATGGTCTACATCATCCCTGTGTTGATGCTGAGCATCTGCTATGGCTTAATCAGCTTCAAAATCTGGCAGAACGTGAAGCTTAAGACAGCCCATGGACCCAGAGTGGGTCTGGGCTTGGGCTCCCGCAGTGGGATGGTGTTTGCCAGGGTCAGCAGCACCAGGCTCATCTCCAAAGCCAAGATCCGGACTGTCAAAATGACCTTTATCATCGTGCTGGCGTTCATAGTGTGCTGGACTCCCTTCTTCTTTGTGCAGATGTGGTCAGTGTGGGACACCAACGCCCCGCAGGAAGGTACAGCCTCTCCCTCCCCCTGCCCTGCTGTGCATGGACGGCTCTGCTCAGGGCCCTGGCGATGCCCACGGTGGAAACTCTGCTCCAAGCTGGGCTTCAGGAGTGGGAGGGAGACAGGAGGAAGTCCCGAGCAGGGGTAAAGCCCCTGACAGGCAGCAGCGGCTGTGCTGTAGCTTCTCTGGTCAGGGGCTCCCTTAACCCTGGCAAATTCAGAGCCACAGCAGCTCAGGAGTCAAGCTGAGTGGATGGTGGTGGCAGTCCCTGGGTGGTGGCAGTCCCCAGATGCTGCTGTCAGCCCTCGTGGAGCCACTCTGGGGTCTCTGGAGATTCACTGGCCACCCTGGGTGCTGGGGATTGCATGGGAGCTCAGGAGGAAGCTGTGCAGCCCCACTGCCCTCCCTTTGCTGAATCGTTTTCTCCTCATTGATTTCTTTGCTTTCTACTCTTTTGCCTTCTTCTCCGCCTCCTCCGGCTCCGTACACCCCGGGTCTGTGCTGCTGTTGCTGTGTCTCTGACTGGAGCATGGTTCCCGCAGAACGCCCCTGATTTATCAGCAAAACCTTTTCCTAAAGGATGTGGTGTCAGGGGTTTGCCATTTTTCATCCTTGGGCTGGCCGCTGCTGTCACCGCAGAGGTTGCAGACAGAATCCAACACCCCACGCTCCGCGGCGTGTCGGGTGGGAGCTGTGCGGGGCTGTGCTGTCACCCAGCGGAGCTCCCCGATGGTCCCTCTGCCCTGCAGGGAGAGCTGAACGCTAAAACTCTGCACAACCTTGCGAGGTAGGAGAAAGGGCAGAAAAGTGCATTCCGGCACGAAACTCCTTGTATAGACCGACCTAGGCTCAGCAGAAATACCGAGGAGCGAGTCGGAGCTGCTCCCCCGGCATCCCCGCAGCCCTGCCGTGCCACAGGGCTGCTCCCACAGCATGGCCACTCACACCACGGGGCCACTCTGCCCTTCCTTATTGCAGTGCAAAATCCAGCATCTCCCGCTGTGCTGCCAGGCTCGTGGGGCTGCTGTGTGCCTGGGAAGGGCTGGGCTGTCACACTGACGTTGTGTCCCCGTGCCAGGCAGTGTGATCCCCTCCTTAGGTGGCCACACACACCTACAGCCTCTGTCAGGTGGGTTGGAGCTACATGCCATGATCCAGGTGTTTGTTTAAGCACCTTAGACCCTCCACAGGCCACGGGTTGGAAGGAGGTTCGTGCTGCACACACCTTACAGGGATCACACATGGCATTCTGAGCTCAGAGTTGGCTGAAGGTGCCTGGGAGGGAACAGCAGGGCCGTGAGGCACTGTGACTCTTGTATTGGTCCCTTCATCTCGAGGTCTGGTGCCCTGACATGTGGGCTGTGAGCCATGGTCCCTGTCAGCGTGTGGAAAGTGCCCCCTCTTGCCATCTCCTTCCACTCCTGTACCGAGTGTTTGCAGCAGAGCCCCTGCAGCCCTGCCCAGCCACAGCCTCCAGCTCTGCCTACCCCTCTGGACACCCCCAGCCTGGAGCAGGGGATGCCTGGGGAGAGGGAACATCCCCGAGGGTCAGAGCTTGCTGGTTGCAGCACCCCTCGGGAGTCTCCAGCGTTCCAGCCGGAGAGGGGAGCAATCCACGCTCTGGACCTGCCCTGCAGTAAGCTCCCTGAAATTCAATTTGCCTCCTGCAGAGAGAGAAGAGCTGAATCAGCCCTGGCTGGGTGTTTTTGAGTGGATAGAAAGGCTGTGATGTATTTCAGGTCTTGCGCCTGGGGTTTGTAGCCATTCCCTATGGAATTATTGTAGCATATGGTTGAAATTAAAAGTGGTCGGAGCAGACATCACTAGAGCAGGAATTACGCATCCATTGGCTAAAGGTGAATTTGGAAGCATTCATATTCACACTTCTTCACTGGTCTAAAAACTGCCAGTGGATTTTTGCGGGGGCAGGAACAGCCAAAACACCATGTGCATCCTTACTGCTGATGCCTCCCTGGGAGCAAAGGAGCCAAGGAGATGGGCTGGAAGACGGGGAGCAGGATAAAGGCTCCGTCCCCTCCTGCAGCCACTTCATTGAGGGGCCATCCCACCTTGTCCCAGTGCTGTGGTAGGTGCCAGTCCCGCTGTCCCCTTGTCACAGAAGGTGCTGATCCAACCTCTCAGGTGGGACAGTTGGTACTTTGTGCTCGGGGGACAGAGCAGCAGCCAGAGACTTGATGTCCTGGAACTGTGCTGCCACCATCCTCCTTGGTCACAAACGTCACCGTTGTGGCCAGGACCCATTGCCAGGCTCCTGGACTTCATTCCTGGTGTGGGAATGGCTGTCATCTGTCCTGGCAGAGTGAAGTGTGAGAAATATTAATCTGGGGGGAAAAGAAAGATGCTGGGAAAGCACCAGGCAAAGGGACTCAGGCAGGGCACTGTCTTGCCAGTCAGGGTTTGGTGGGAGGGACAGCCCAGGAGCAGGGGATGCCCTGGGGCTGAGTGAGAGCAGCTGCCCCATGGCCCAAGTGGATGGAAGCTGCTCAGTCCCAAACTGGCAGCTCTTCCTGCTCCTGGACCTGCTCTTTGCCATGACAACAGCAAGGGCCACGCTCCCTTTCTCCAGCGTTGGGCGCTGTAAAGGCAGGTTGTGCCGGTGCTGCTTTGGGCAGCTCTGCCTCACGGCCAGGCATTCCAGGGTAGTGCTGGGCAGGCGGCAGCAGCATTGGAGTTCAGTGGGGAAATGCACCTTTTTTTGGGAAAAACCTAAACCCAACATTCTTAAGCTGAGACTCACCTCCCCCTTTGGATTTATCAGCTCTCCTCTCCTGACGTGGCATTCCTGCAGGCAGAGAGGCACAGCCCTGGCTGGGAAGGGGGGTCGCGATGCCAGCAGGGCTGGGGCTTTGGCAGAGACCCCTGTGGCGTGTGCCATGCCCTGACGTTGCTGTGCCCCTGCCTTGCAGCCTCCCCGTTCATCATCGCTATGCTCCTGGCCAGCCTCAACAGCTGCTGCAACCCCTGGATCTACATGCTCTACACCGGGCACCTCTTCCACGACCTGATGCGGCGCTTCCTCTGCTGCTCCACGCGCTACCTGAAGTCGCAGCCGACGTGTGACCTGAGCAAGAAGAGCAACTCCTCCTCCTTCGTGCTCAGCTGCAGGAGCACGAGCCAGAGGAGCTCCACGCAGCCATCCACGACGTGAGGCATCAGCAGCTGGGACCTTGTGCTGCTGAGTTGCTGCTTCCAGCACTTCTCTGTGGAAAGCTGGGATCTGGATGTGTTGGGGGGTCTGTATAAATAGGTGTATATATGTCTGTAAGCATGTACAGCAGGCATTATTTAACTGAGACATAAGTAGGGGAGGAATTCTGTGTCCAAGTTTCAGTGCTGCCTGGGATTGGACTCCAGAACCTGCTCCTGAGCCCCAAACTTCCTGGATGCCACCAGGAGGGACAGGTGTTGCCCTCAATGAGCCCACACTGCAGGTGCACTGCATCCCTGTCAGGTGGAAGAGGCTGCAGCACAGGGTAATGGGTGACACTGTGGGGACACATGTGTGGCACGGGGGGATGGGTGCCACCCCTGGTACGTGGTTGGGCACTGTTCCACCTCCACCTGCATCAGGGATCTTGTGGGATGCCAGCGCCTGGCACTGCACTCTCAGCACAGATGTGCTTGCTTCACGTCCAGCCTCTGGGGCAGAGTCAGCCCTGCATCCCAGCATCCCAGCATCCCTGCATCCCTGCATCCCCGAAGCCCAGCATCCCTGCAGTCCAGCATCCCTGCATTCCAGCATCCCAGCATCCCTGTATCCCTGCAGCCCTGCTTCCCTGCACTGTGCCAGCCCTGCTCCCCCTGCCCAGGGGCACAGAGCAGGGCACTCCTGGGGGGCAGTGGGGCCAGCTTTGCAGGGCACAGCACTGTCACCTGGGTATCCCTACCCGAGCCCTGCCCCCTGTGCCAAGTGAGGCTGTGCAGGAGGTCGGCAGGAGCCTGGAGTGGGCACGGCTGGGGCCAGGGATCTGGGCGATAATGACTTGGCTGGGTGTGCTCACCAGCTTCTCTGCAGGCACACTCTGGGGCCATGACAGGGACACTCCTGTTGAGAACCTGAGGCCAGGCTTTGTTCTGGGGCCCCCAGGGATCCCATGGAGTCTCCCACCATTCCAGTGCCATTCCCTTGCTCTGTAATGCACAAGGCATGCTCACGGCATGGATTTTTATTGTTGATAAATACTGTAAATAAAGTTTTCTCACTGTGTGTGGTGGAAGGCAGGAGGGAGGTGCAGGAGGAGCACTGGCCTGAGGGAAGGAAGGGGCCCAGTGGGAAAGAAGGCTGTAACACAACAGCCAGGTGTGCTCAGCACAGCAACACCACTGTGCGTGGAGCACTGCCTGAGCACTGGGATCTGGAGGGGCACAGCTGGGGGACATGCAGCTCTCAAAGGCTGATGTGATTTGGCCTTTTATGTTGGGAATGAACATGAAAAATGCATTTAAACGTGTCCTTTATTTTTTCACTGTCACCAGCAGATACATTAGCACCTTTCCTATCCTGACACTCCTTCGATTTTTTTGTGGGAGCTCTAAGTGAGCTCTCAGCACTTTTGCTGACTGGTATAAATCCTTAGGACACCACACAGCATTTTCCTCCTACGTTCACCTTCTGTCTCCTTGAGAGTCACTAACTCCTGCACAAAACAAGGAATAGGGTCCCTTTTCATGTGAATCCAGGGGCCTGATGCACCCTCCCTCTGCCAAGGACTAGAGGGAACATGGCAATAGCTGTTACTGGGATGGATGCCTGGATCAGAGAGGGTGTTTTGGGAGAGGCAGGGAATTGCCCTCCAGCCCTGGCTGCAGTTCCCATCCATGGTTGGGATCAGGCTGGGCTGTGCCCCAGGCCTGTGGTGCTGTGCTCTCCAGCAGAGCCCCCACACTGGCCCAGGGCAGGGACAGGGAGAGCAGCCCTGGGTGTCACAGGGGAAGGATATGCAATTTTTAGGAGAGTTGGAAGTGAAGCAGAGGTGCTGACAGGTGAGCTGTGTGTGCTCCACGTGCAGGGACCCCACAGAGCACTGAGGTGGGAACATCAGCATTTTGTGGTTTTTTGGATTCAGGCTGTGAACTACTAGAAAAAAAATTAAAAGTACTATAATCCCATGACACAATTGATTTTAACTATTTTTATTCCCACAAAAAGCTTTTAAAATGCTCAAGTGTTTTTTGGCACTTTTTTCCCCTACACATACCTAAATTTTTTTATTTTTTTTTTAAAATCACTCCATCCATCTCAGCCCTGGGTGTTGCAGGAGCATGGGTGCCATACTGCTATGAAACAATGGCAGTGCACTATCCCAAGCCCTTGGAAGAGGTCTGACGGAAAACCTGGCTCGTTCTTGTCCTTGGCATGGCACTAGAGGAGTCTTTGGCTCCAAGTCTTTGTTGGAAGCCAAGGGAATGGAGCACACAGATCCAATTGAGAGCAGCCTCTGAACAATGAGACCTCCTGGGCCCTGGTTCAGCAAAGCACTTAAGGACAGAGCCAAAAGAATGTTCAAGGGCCCCAAATTGAAAGTGTGGCTCTGTGGAAGAGGGATTGACAAATTAATTGACAGCGCAAGGGAGGAAATAGCTCTGAATTGGACTTTTTTCTCCTCATCCCTGTTTCCCTGGATCCAGAGTGGCCATGAGTTGGTGATGGCTCTTTCCTCTGCTCCACCCCTACAACGGGGCGACCCCACGGGATGCTGAGGGAAGGGGCTGGCTGGATGTGGGTCCCCTTCGGTTGGGCAGAGCCCGAGGGGTTGGTGTGGTCCTGCCCCCTGCAGCCTCCACTGCTCACCCTGGGGCACAGAGTGGAGGGGACAGCCCTCACGGTGTGGGATACACACATTGCTGTGGCTGCAGCTCCCCCCACATTGACTGAGGAAGTGTGTAGAGATGATTCTCACTGAGAAACGAGCCAAAGCTTTGCTTACAGCCCAGCCTGTTTTGTTGCAAGTGAAGTTCCCCAAAGCCGTGTTCTGCTGCAGTGGCACTGCCTGCTGCCCTCCTGGCAGCCCCAGCTCAGTGGGGATGAACAGGGCTGTGTTTCACCTGTGCTGTCCTGCCCTGGATCCTGTCCACAGCACCTAATGATGCTCCATAATTAAGTACATAAATGAGTGTCAAAGTGCCACAAGTGGGTTTGCAGCTGGCAGAGGCCCAGGCTCAGCTCATGATCCCAGAGCAGACACTGTTAACATGTCATGCACTGACAGATTTGGCTCTCGGAGCTTGGCTGAAATGCAAACACACATGAAAAAAGGTTTATTTTAGCTATTCTATCCCTAAATCTTTAGTGTGGTGGTTTGATGCAGGAGCTCCCACAGCAGCGATTGTTTGCAGCAAACAATAACTCCTGTGTGAGTGTTTGTCAGTGCCATCCCAGCCCGTGGGGACGCAGGAGTGGGCAGGGGTTGGTCAGTGGCCGGTGGCAGCTCTGTGTCCTCACTGCTCCTCCTGCAGCTGCAGGCTGTGGCCAAGGGATGTGGTCCAGGAGGTGCTGCCATCCCTTCTGTGGGATCCGGGTGCAATGCCGTGGGGTCCTGGAAGGCAGAGGGGTCTCCCTGGGCTGCTCCCAGAGCCCTGATGGGCTTCTCTTGTTAAACTGCTGGCTTTGGGATGGAGAAGGAGGCAGTCCGACCTGCCCTTACTTGCAGGGAGCATCCCTGAGAGCCAGCTCTGCCATGGGGCCCTGCTGTGGGGCACAGTTCCCTTGCCATGGGTGTCCATGTGCAGGTCCTTGGGCACGGGTGTCCAGGTGCAGGTCTCTCCCTGAGCACAGGGGTCCGTGTGTGCAGGTCCCTCACCAGGTACGGGTGTCCCTGTGCTCGAGAGCAGGAAGCCTGACAGGGAGGGTTGTACAAGGGCTGTTGGGGCAGCTGTTGGGACCTAAATCTCCTTCCGGAGAGCAACTCGGATGTTGCTGCAGATCTTGGAGAGCGCCTCAAAGAACGGGTCGCAGAAGGTGTGGATGCAGAGGGAGTAGATCCGGCTGACACACTGGATCTCTATCAGGTAGCTCTTGATGCAGGGCACCACTGCCCAGATGTGGCAGAAGGAGATGAGGGCAAAGAGGAAGCCCCAGACAACAGCCAGGGGGATTCCCAGGATGGCAGAGAGCAGCCGGTAGCACCAGTACTTGCTGACGGTGAAGGTGGTGTAGCTGGCTTTCCAGACGCCATCGAAGCTGTATGTTCCCACAGGCTCAGCTATCACATCCTCAAAATCCACCTGGGAAGAGAACAAATGGAGGTAAGGAGGGCCTGGGGGAACAGCGAGGGCTCTGGTGCAAGGACAATGGTCTGTTGCAAGGTGAGAGGAGATCCCAGATTGTGGGGGCTGGAGAGGCAAGGTCTGTGCTGGGGGGACAGATCCCTGCACCCCCAGAGCAAGGACAAGCCCCGGTGCAGCCGGAGAGCCCCTGCCCCTGCAGAGGTCCCAGGGGGACATGGCTCAGGGCTCTTGGCACTGCCCAGCCTCAGCCTGTGGGCTTAACCCGTGGCATGAGATTCCACCCTGGTGTGTCACAGACCCCGTCCCACCCCCTGGGCTGGGAATGGTGCTCCCAGGTGCTGGGGCCAGGCAGGAGCCATAGGAACCGGAGCTGTCTGAGGGAGTGTTGGCTGCAGAGGCAGCCAGAGCCCATTCCTGCCCTTGTTTAGCATTCTGGGAGATGGGCTTCCTGCTCAGCAGGGAGGTGTTTGTGCTGGTAAAAATCCACCAGGCCTCTGGATTTATGGATTATTTATTTACACCCACAGGGTTTGAGGTGTCCAGTGCTGTTCAGCCACATCCCTGCTGGGGACATGGAGCTGGGACTGGGTCCTGTCCTTACAAAGGTAGTGCTATCTGTGCAGGCACTCGGGGTGTCTTTGAATGAGAAGCACTCCCAAAATTCTCTGGATTCCACACAGAGATCCCTTTGGGGTGTAACTCACTTCTAGAGAATACATAAGCTGAGCTGTTTGTCTTGAAAACCAGCCTGGCCTTCCCTTGGGCAGCTGAGGTGTCTGTTTGTATATTCATGTTAAATTGCAATATCTATTCTGGTTTTGGAAGCACTTTGATCACAAAACCACTCTGCATCAGCTTTAATTGCAGGCAGGAGGTGCTGGGAGAAGCACTGAGGCAGATGAGGAATCAGCAGTCGAACAGCTGGTCCTGGAGTGCTGTCAGCAGCCCCTGGAAAGCCCAGGTGTGCTGGGGACTAGAGCAGGTCACTGCAGAGGTGCCTGATGAGCTCATCAGGAATCAATTAACACAGGGAGCAGAGGGATATAAGAGCAGAGGCTCTGCTGTACTGCCCCTTCTGCTGGCATCACACTGGGAGGGTATCTGCAGGAGCACTCATGGAATCATTGAGGCTGCCAAAGCTCTCTTAAGGTCAAAGCTCTGCGAAGCCTCTGTGGCTGGTGCCACCACTGTAACATGGTCCCGAGTTCTGGCTGGTGTCCTGTGGTGCTCAAGATGTTCATCCACGATCAGGTGAGCCTTCACCCTGTGGAGCACTCCCCTTCCCTGCCCTCCGGCTGGCTGCCCCTCTGCCTGCTGTGCTCTGGGTATGCCATGGTCCCTGGGGGTTTGTAGTGCGTTCCTGCTGCGGGACAGCAAGGAGACCCTGGCTGCCCTTTGGGATGCTGTGGAGCAGCAGTGGGGTGAGCTGTGCTCCCGTCCTGGGGCTGGCTCTGCCCTCCCTCCCAGCCATATCGGCTGGGCTATTTTAAGGTGGAGGAATGCTGGGGAGCTTGAGCTCTGAAATCTTCCACCGCTGATGGAGCAGCAGCGTGGCTGTGTGAGTGTGTGAGCTTGATTAGCCTCTTCAGGCTTTGGAGATCCTTGAGTAGGAAAAGGCAAGGGTGGGGTGCAGGAAAGAGGCTGGAAGAGGTGGAAGTGCTATGGATGGCCAGGAAGGCACTGGCATTTCCCCCAGTAAGTAGCCAGTGGTGTCCCCGTGCTGGGGAGCAGGAGTGAGTCCCAAAGCTCTGCCTGGCCCTGGGGTGAGCGGGCTGAGGGCTGTCCTGGTCCCAACAGGGTGGTCTTCCCTTTGCCTGGCACCTTTCTAAGCCCCAGGCCAAAGCTGTGGGATGCAGTGGCATGGAGCATCACAGGTGTGGGACGTGCTGCTGGGAATGTTCTTGGGGTACTGGGATGTGGGGCAGTGCCAGGGAGGTGCCTGTTGATGGCTCTCACTGTCACAGCTCATCCAGAGGAGTTTAATGTGACCACACCATTCTTGTAGCTGTACTGGTCTCTTAATGCCCAAACGCAGGTTTGTGTTGCACCGGTGCAGTCAAGGTCACAGCCCGTGTGAGCAGCTCAGTGCACACTGTCCCTGCTGGGGTGACATCCACTTTGATCTCTCAAACAGTTTTAACAAAACCTTTCCACCTCTTCCTGTTCTCCTCTGGGCTGGAATTACCTATGACATCATTCTAAGAGAGGTTAGAGGAAGACCAGGAATTGGAACGAGAGTTCTCTTGGTCAGCAACAGAGGGAGGGATCTGGGCTGCCCGAGGGGGAACAGCCTTCCACAAACAGGACAACATGCATCAAACACTTTGATACTGAGACTGTCATGTCTTAAAGATCAGCAGCCTTTTCCCAAGGTTCCTTTTAAATCTATCACATTTAATTTCTGTGTTACTTTTGCCTCTCTACTTGCTGGTACAAAGGAGGGTATGTCCATGAAACTGGAGTGCCCATTCATGGAATGGGAAATATGGCATTAACTGGAGCCCACATCCACCCAGCTGGTTTCTGGGTGCCCAGGCAGTGGGACTGTTCCCTCCTCACAGCCCTGGGGGTGGCACCTCTCGGGGCAGGTGTACAGGCACTGACAGCCCTGTCTGAGGTCGAGCCCAACACAGACCCTCATTTGAAACCTAAATTGTGGTTCCAGCGGTGCTCTACAGCACAGAGTGGGACAGCCCTACCTTCACGACGTCCTCGTTGATGTGCTTGGGGTCTCTGTTCACCAGGTCGATCTCTTTGGTGTGCTGGTCCTTGATGATGATCCGCTCCTCCAGCTCGGTGTGTTCCTCTGCCATGGCTCTCCCGCTGCCGGGTGTGCTCTGGAGAGGAGAACTGGGGCTCTGCTGGGGAGGACACGGGCAGGGCAGGCAGGCTCAAAGCACTGGCCCCCCCGCCGCCCACAGCAGCTGCCCTGCACCCCTGGCCCTGCTCCAGGCTAAAATTAATGCCGTGGCTCCTACGGCCGCCCTGAAGTGTCCCTTAAAGGGGCTTGGCTGGGGACAGCCCTCGCTGTCACCTCAGGGGCATGGCATGTGTGGGGGTGGGACTGGGGGTGCAGCCCCCCAGCCCAGCTGTGCCAGTGGGATTTTCTCCTTGTGTGGGAATAAAGATGCCCAAATCGAGGGAAAAGTCCTCAAAAGCCTGAGAGAAATTGTTGTTTGAGGAAAATTGTTTACAAATCTGTAAATGAAGCAGCTCAAGGGAGAAAGGAATTGTGCCTATAATTATTGTCCAGAGAACCTACATTGTCCTGGGATGGCCAGTGAGACTTGTGGTCCATCCAGAGCCCAGGAGAAGTCTTGTGGTGTCATCTTGGATGTCTTCATTTCCAGCTTTTTCATCCAGATAAACCGGGGGAAATCCAAGACACCAACCCACAGATCCATAGTGGTCGGGATATCTCCTCCATGGACACTGCCCACAGTGACAATTAGCATACTAATGAAGATTTATTTAAGTTGGGCTGTATTTCACTATTAATACTCAATGTCTTCTGTGTGCTCTTGGCTTTCATGAACTGAAGATTTGTTTAAAAGTAATGGTTTTGTGAAGGAAAAACCCAAACCCAAAATGGGGGTAGAGAGGGAGGGATGTTTGGCTGCTTAAGGACTGGGGGAGTGGGAGAGATGGACAGACAACTCCTTATGAGCCCCGAGCTGCACGGAACTGCTGGGTGTGGAAGTGGCTGCCTCAGAGCCCTGTGCTCGGCTGGCACTGGGAGGGAGGTATTTTAATGCAAAAGGCTCCACTGCCTTCCAAAAACATCAGTGCCTGGGCAGTGCTGTCTTCATCACGCGCTCCATGCCAGGAGCTTTCAGCGCTGTGATAGGGCTGTTCCAGCCCTTTGAGCTGATATAGTACAGTGCAAAAATGGGATTGGGATCTTTCATAGGGCTGAGAAGTCCAGATGTGTTCAGTTTTCCTCAGACTTTGAGATGGGGAGAGCCTGGCTGAGTGTGACCGCAGGTCCGAGGCTGAGAAGCTACTCAATATTTTTTGTGGTGTCAGGTTGGTGCCTCAGCCTGGGAACTGTTTTTCTTGGGATTTCAGCTCTAGTGGAAGCCGATGTGGTGATGCCCTGGGGTGTGGTACATTTGTAACTGAGACTGAGGTGAATGCAGCTTGTCAGGGACATCCCTAACCCCTGTGGGGACAGAGAGGGCAGAACTGTGGTGGGCAAGTAACGATATGAACTGACAGGATCCTGCAAAGGCACAGGGGGCACCTATGGAGGGGGGACAAACTCTGGGAAGGGTTGTGAGGGCAGGGCTGTGGGTGTAAATCTGAGCAGATGGTTTCTGGAGAGGGGTGCCCATCAGTGCCCCTGTCCTGGGCAAAAGGGTACTGGAAAACCCTTTGGCAGCACTGGTTCCATACCCCTTTGCTTTTACACAGTGGCTGGAAGAGCCCAAACCCAGGATGGGCTGGTGTGGAGGTAAATCCTCTCCACTCTTCAAGGGTCTGGGCAGCAGCTCTAGGGCCAGAGCTGTTCCCTCAGAGCTGCATCCTCTATCAAACCCCTGTAGCCCAACTGCTCAATGGCTCAGCATCCTGGGGCACACTGTGAAGGGGGTTTTTGCAAGATCAGCTCTTTTCCACTGTCCTGAGCCCAGGAATGCCCTCTGATGTGAGCAGAGGCTCGGTGCGTGCGGATCTGCCGGCTGCGGGCAGGGCAAGGCTGGCTTGGCAGGGACCCAGCACCAAATTTAGGAGGCACAGCTGCTCTGCAGGGCTGCCCTGGCCGGGGGGGAGTGTGACATGAGACTCCACTGATTTTCCTCAACCTGTCGCACCTGGAAGGCTTTTCCCAGACCGCAGGGGCTCAGTGACCCACCCTCCCTGGGGCTGGGGGGCTCGGCTGGCTGGCCCCAGGACCCTGCAGGCAACAGCAGCGCAGTGTTGGGGGCAGTGGGTGCTCCCCCTGCCCCTGGCTCCATGTGGGATTTCTGATGGCATGAGTCACTTGCTGCCTTTAGGCTGGGCCAGGCTGTCCCCCAGGCACACGGCTCTGGTGTCCCAGGCGTGGGAGGAGGAGAATGTGCACCCACGCAGTGGGCGATGTGCAGGTAGTAAATGTCTCGAGTAGCAAGGAGAGGGAAGAGAATATTCTGTTGCACTGTCGATGCTATAAATAAATGTATTTCCGAGTATGTTAAAGCTGTGAATGGGACACTGTGTAAAAGTGGAGAGTCACATACACAGCAGAGGCAGGAGCAGGACTTGGCAGAGGGAGAGCAGGAGACATCTGCTCAGGGATACTCCAGTCCCTCCATGTGCTCTGCTGCACAGAACTTCCCCAAAAGAGATGCTATCGAAGTTTTTTTTAACTGGAAATGCACTGGCACGGGTTTCCCAGAGAAGCTGTGGCTGCTCCACCCCTGGAAATGTTTAAGGCCAGGTTGGATGGGGCTTGGAGCAACCTGGGCTAGTGGAAGGTGTCCCTGCCCATGGCAGGGGGTGGAGTGAGATGGGCTTTCAGGTTCCTTTCAACCCAGACATTCCGTGATTCCATGAAATGCTTGTTTTGCCCCAGTGCTTGGAGTGGGTGCTGCTCCCTTCAGTGCTCCTTCACACATCCAGGTGTGAGCTGGCACCTGTGGGCACCTGCTGGAATCTGTGCCTGGCTGCACTGAGATACAAATCTTTCATTTTAAGAACTTTTGTTAGTAAACCTGGGGATGATTTTCCCTTTGCAGAAACAGGGAGTTACCATTGCCCCTGGGTCCAGGAGTTGGTGTCCTGTCTTCTGCAAGGGTTACAGGGGCTTTCGGGTTCAGACTGGTGCTTCAGTCCTGAAGGACTAAGGGGAGCAGAGGATGCTGAGGGCAGGATGTGATGGCAGTGGAAGTCATGACTGGAAAATACAAGTTTGAGTAGAAGCTCTGTCATGTTTAATGTCAATTAAAATTGAATTTCAGTGAGGAAGTACAGAAGAACATTAATTTATCATGCAAGATGTTGTCTTGGTTTGTTTCTATTCAAAGTGTGTTGCCCTTTAAAAGAGAGAGAAAGTCTATGAATATCAGATTCATGCCCCTGTGATATAACCATTCAATCTCTCTGCATCTCTGTTGTAAATGCTGGGAGAGGAGTTGGAGACCTTCTCCTGGTGGGATGCTTTGGGTGCTTTGCTGGGCTGGGAGCAGGTGGGTGCTGCCACCTCTGCAGCTGAGAGCTGGAGGGGGCAAGTGTGGGGTCACACAGAGCAGGGCTTGGGCTGTCCTGCCCTGGAAATCCTGTTCTTTATTTCTCCTGCAGCCCCTCAGTGAAGATCAGGGCATGAGAGCTCAGCTGTGACAAGTGAGGCTGCATTTCATCCCATGGTCTGTGTTCAACAGTTCTTTTTTTTCTTAAATCTGAGTTATGAGCTTTCACTCTGGACATCTTTGTCCTGAGTGGCAGGGATGCTGAGGGTGCACCAGCTGCCCTCAGAGGGCCTGGGTCTGGGATGTTGGCCCCTGAGGACAGGGCTGCCCTCCAGGGGGGGCACAGCTGGTGGGTGGAGAGGAGATGGAACCCATTAAGACACAGGTACTGAGGAGTTTCTGCTTTCAGTGCTGTGTTTTTAATGGTACCAGCACTCTGGTGCCACAGTCTGAGACTGCACCTCCTGTTACACAGCTCATCAGGCACTAATTGAGACCATGAGTAGCTGCTGCTAACTCCCTCTCAAGTGCGTTCTTATGGCTGTGGGCAAAGCTGGGTTTGAAATGTTGAACAAACAACTGTCCTGTATCGGATTAAGGGGGGATGAAGGTGTGCTGGAGGAGCAGTCACCTGGCTGATGGGGCTGGGGGGGTCACCAGCAGTGGGGTCTCACCCACCCCAGCCGAACCAGGCACTTTGCAGTGCAGCCCTGGATGGTGCCAAGGAAAAGCAGCTTTAGGTAACTCATGGGTTGTTGTTCCTCCTCTGCTGAAGGTGCAGGAGGACAGTTCTGGAGTGGCCCCTTTCAGCTTGTGTTTATGTCGCCTCCTAATCTCAGCTCTTCTCTCTCACACCAGCACTCTAAATTCCTTTGGATTTTCATTTTAAAATAGCCTCACTTGGTTTTCCTTATCAAGCAAGTCTCGTCTTGAATTATTGCTTGTGACATAACCGGGGGGGGGTAGTTGAGATTTTCAGAGTTAACTACTTGTTGTGCTGCTGGTCAGAATGGGGGTCCCAGCCTGCCTTTGCCTGTCCTTTATCCTAGTGTTTAGTTTTTTCTGGAATCCAAAAGCAGGCAGCAGTAGAACAATGCCTCCCTTCCAGCATGGAGGGACATGGATCTGAGCTGCAGGATGAGGAGCTGGGTACCTGGGGGGGGGCACTATCAGTGGGCATGATCCTGGTCATGCCTCAGGGTAGTGTTCTTATCCAGCTACAGGGAGTGCAGGTGGTTAAATTTGTCTCACTGGCAAAAATATGGGCCCAAACAGGGGCTTTGTAACACAGGTTTGGGGTAATAAGAGAGTGTGTGTCTGTGTGCTCTGTGATGAGCACCCTAAAAGTGGGGCTGGCCACTGTCCTGGCCTGGGCTCCTCTCTGGAGCTCTTCAGGACCAAATTCCTCTGTGGCAGTGGCCAGTCCCTCTCTGAGAGCAGAGCTGGGCTTTGTGTGGCCTCAGCCCTGGGTGAGGAGCAGGAGGCAGCAGAGCCAGAGTGCAGAGCGATGTCTGTGAGTGCCCAGGCAGAAGGGAAGGTGCTGCCATGGCTGGGCTGTGCAGAGGGGTTTGGCAGGTGTTGACTGACACTGCTTGGCTGGGGCACAGCCAGGAGGCTCCTCATGCCTGCAAATAAAATCCTTTCAAGTCCTGGAGTGGGATGAGTCTCATAATAACCCAGCACAGAATAGATTCTATTTCTGGCAGTGGGAGCTTTGCATGTGGAAGGTTTCAGCTGCTCTTCCCTGTCCTGCTCTTGTTCTGACTTGTCGTGGTTCTCCTTTGTCTGTCGGTGCCTATCTAAAAGCTGAATACTGGGCTGGATTCAGGCTCCAGTGTGGCTACTGACCATCTTCCCTTCCCAGAATAGCAATAGTGGAACTCAGGCTGATGGCCAGGCTGTGTTCCAGTGGCTCTGGAGGGTTGGCTGTGCTCTGGGGGTCCCTGCAGGTACTGTTAGTCCTGGTGTGGCCTTGGGGTTACTTTAAGGCAGAAGTAAAAGCTGACAGGCTTGTGAGCACCTAATATCCCAGCTTAGCATGCTGACAGCTGCTGGAAACCAGGGCTGAAGAGCCTGGCAAATATAGAGACATGAAAAGAGCTTCCCATCTGCCTCCTCATCAGAGGAAAGGTTCATCTGTAGCAGTGTATACAGTGATATGCAGCTGGGAAAACTGCCTGCTCTGAAAAAGAATATAAAACCCTTGGCCCACCTCTGTAAAGCCAGGGTGCCTTCTCAGCCCTGAAAGTCTTTGTTGGGCATGAAAGACTTTATTCCAGGAAAGGCCTGACTGTCGGGACCAGATTTCTCTTTGATGTGCTCTGCCTCAAGACCCTTTGCTGTCCCCCCAGGCTTTTTTGCTGTCCCCCCAGGCTTTAGCAAGGTGGCACACATGGCTTTTCCTCAGTACAGACACCCCAGGAGGGCACCCTGGATGTGTCTCGTTGGTCTGTGGCCCTCCAGGAATGCTGACCCAGCTGCAGCCACTGGGACAGATGTTAAACCTGAGCATCTCCTGCTGCTCTGGAGGTGAGGGTCAGGCACAGACCTTGTCCTGCCAGGACACAGTTCTCAGAGCTTCATGAGAGTCTGTGATTTTCCAGTCTCAATGGCAGCTCAGGAAGGTGGATTCAGACAGGAGATGAAAAATTCATGGTTATTGCTGAAGTTTCTCACCAGATTTCTTCTAGTTCTTTGCCCTTGGTAAATGATGGCATTGCAGGTGGTTTCTCCTGAATTTCCCATTTCTCCTGTCAGTCTAAATGTGGTCCATGTCCTTCCAGCCTGCCCCCGTGTTACAATTAAAACAATAAGGGCTGGTTTTCCCAAAGCCCTCCCTGTGCAGAGAACAGTGGGTGCAGCAGAGCAGGGGCAGGTCCATGGGGAGCAGGGACAGGGGGGCTTTGGCAGAGGCTGTTGCTGCTCTGGAGGTGTTTGTGCCTCCAGCTCTTGCCATGGCAGCAGCAGGTCTGTGTTTGCAGCTGCCCACGGCTGTGCCAGTGGCTATTCCTGGGGCCTCGGTGATGGCTTAATATGGGAGCTGTGCAGGGCAGGGGCTCCGAGAGGCTTCTGTGCCACAAAAAAGGTAATGGGGGAATTAACCCCTGGCACATGCAGAGGCTGAGGGGGTGGTTGTTGTGGGTGCAGGGGGCAAGGCAGGACCCAGCTGGGCTGTGGCCCTGGGGTCCCTCTGGATCTGCAGGAGCTGGGCTGCACCCTCATGGTGCTGTTGTGGTGGGAAGCAAGTGGGCAGAGCTTCTGTGGGAAGCACCTCTTGGGCAGTGATTTTCCCATGGGGAAAGCATGGATATCTCTGGTGCTGCTCCCCTCCAGCCTCCCAGGCAGGTGGATCTGCTTCAGGACTCGGGCTCCGGAGCATGTCCCTGCAGGTAATTCCCAGGGTTGTCCCAGAACTGTGGCCACTGGTGCTGGCTGATTTGAGCTGTGGCTCCTCTGCTGCTCTGAGCATGGGGAGCTGTGCCTGGCTGCCCCTTCCAAGGCTTGGCCTGGGTTTGCAGCATTCCCTGGGGAGCTGCCCCAGCCCGGGAATGCTGAGCAGAGGGTGGTGCTTTATGGCTGAGCTGGGTTCTGCCCCTGGGCAGCACCAGGTACCTTCCCTCCCAGTCCACAGACCACTCCCAGACACCAAATGACACCAAGGGGAAGCATTACTTCCATTTTTGTTTTATTTTCCCTTCTAGACCTTATTTATTGAAAGCAAAACAAACCACGTGGCTTGAGCAAATATTATGACATTTCATTATTCACACGTGGTGTGATAAGTGAGCTGGTTTAGGGGCTGTGGTACATGATTTATTTAGCTTGCATGTGGATATAAATCCAGCCTGTGAAGGAAGCACTGTAACCCTGTAGGAATGTGGTTGCTTTCGTGTCCACTGGAGCATAGCCAGTGCCCAATCCCTAATTTGTGTTGTTTTAATGCAAACAGGGCACACAAAACCATTCGTAACATGTTGTAGGAACCAGATGATTTCAGCAGTGTCTGAGGAGAGCTGAGAAATGGAAGGTGCGTATTGGATTGTTAAATGGAGAAGGAAAATTCCATTTAAGGTAAACATTTATTTAGTGCATAAAATTATTGATTGTTCTGCCCAGGATAAAAGGGAGAAATAGAATAAATATACTTTATTTTGTTCCATTGCCTTTATCTTACAGACAGCTTTTTGGGATTTCAGCTCAGCCTGTCCACATGCACACAATAAACACCCCCAGGAGTGAGTGTCAGCTGGAGGGAGGCTGCAGCTGGGGCTCCTCCTGCTGAAGGGACACTCACAGTCCCTGTCCCACTGTGCTGTTCCCTTGTCCCACTGGTTTCAGGTGAGATGCCTCTCTGGGCAGAGCTCTCCTTGGAGCCCTCTCCTCACAGCTGGTGCCTCTCTGGGATGGGGCATGGAGTGTCTGTGCCCAGGCCTGACACAGATATAAGACATGGAAGAAGGAGCTGTGTCTAAGGGGTAATTTTGGCTCAGAGCTTCCTGGGGTCCCCAGGGTGGATACAGCTGTTCTGTACAGCCGGCTCTGCTCTGTTCAAAGAAACATTTTAGCTGCAAGAGAAGGTGTTGAAGGATGGGAAATCAGTGGAAGTTCACCCTTCAGTATGCAAGAGCCAGACCCTGTGAGGTGCTGGTTCTTCTGCCGTGGGTAGAGCCACTGGTGACCCCCGTGGGGCTCAGCCATGCTGGGATCTGTGAACATGTTCCAGGTCTATGATGCAGCTTTCCAGGAGTTAACACTGGGCTATTTGTATTTTTATGAGTGTTGCTTACTGGGGCTATTTATGACTGAACTAAAGGAATTAATATTCATAACTTCTCCTGACTTTGCCAAATAAATCAGGAGTGGCTGTGGCAGTGACCCTTGTTTCAGCCACAGCATGGCAGCTGCTCGGATGTGGCTGGACAGTTTTGGTGCACAAATTTAATTCCTGAAAGATCCCTGTCACTACCTTCAGCACTGATGAGCTGGTGGCAGTGATAGAGCCCTCGGTGAAAGCCTTGTGAGGAAGGTGAGCCTTCATCCCTTGAGCTGTGGGGATGTGTCCGTGGGCAAAGGATTTCTGGGCTATTGAATCCAGACCTGGACCTGTGCAGCTTTCTGGGCATCACAGAGGGGCTTTGCAGGCTGATTTGGGATCCGAAGGACATCATGGGGTGGACATACGTGTTGGAACACCATGGGAGTGGAGGTGGCACTGCAGCAGCTCAGCACAGCGACACGGCCCTGCTGAGGAGGGGCAGGCAGGAATTGGCACCGAGCCCCTGCCTGACCCCTGACAGGGCTGACCCGCTCTGAGGTGCCAGACGAGGCAGTAGGGGAGGCACGGGGAGGTGTAAGTGCTTCACTGCCGTGCTCGGGGGTGCAAGCAGGACAGGAGTGTGCGTCCCATGGCAGAGCAGTTGTTGCTCTGTAGGGATGTGACACCCAGATGTGGCCGGGCTGCAGGAATGTGATGTGTCCACCTTGTTCTAGGGCTGGAGCTCTGGGGTGTCCTCAGTGCCCTGATGGCTCTGTCTGCACCAGGAGAGGAGGAGCAGTGTCGGGGCTGATGGAGAACTTGTTGCTGAGCCATGCTGAAGTTGAGGCAGAAGACGGCCAAAAATAGAACAAGAAAATGAATTGATAATGAAATAATAGATGTCAGGAAAAAATAAAGAGGGTCAACAAGATCCCAGCTATGTCAGAATCAAAAGGGATTTGTGTTCGTGTGTGTAAATCCCTCACTGGAACTGGACTCCATATGTGGAAGAAAGCAATGCTGCTTTCCTCCTTCCACGCACTATTTCTGGTGCTCTCTAAAGTCATGCCCCAAGACTCGCTGGTATTTCATGAAGAACATGCTCAGCCTTCAGGGTTAGCACAGCCAGAGTCCAGAGAAATAGAGACCACAAGAGCCATGTGATTGAACAAATGTTATTCTTTGCCTTTATTTTTTTATAATAAGAATTTGGCAAGAAAGCTTCATCACTTTGAAGACTGATGTATTCCATCATTTAAGCTCTCCCCTTTAGATGTGGAGGGGGGAAGCTTGGAGAGGGGAAGCTGCACATCCCTATAAACAAACAAAGAGTGCTGGAGCCTCAGGAGTGCAGTGAGAGAGCTGGGGGAGAGCCTGGAACCTCTGAGCCGGGGTCCTGTGCCTGGAGTCACCTGTGTTGCAGGGAAGGGATGTGTGTCCTTTTGGAGAGGGACTGACGTGTCCCTGCTCCGACATGAGTCGGGATTGAACAGTTTGCCCTGGCAGTGGAGGTGAGAGCTGAGGGGTTAGGGGTGTGTGCAGTCACAGCCACACTGAGCTGCCCCTCCAGAGGAAGTGCCAGAGGAGTAAATGGTGAGTTCAACCAACCCTGTCCTTGGTGATGAAGAGTAGCCTGAAGCCTTGCTGTGATTGTTGATTTGGAGCCCTTTCCTGCAAAAAGCCAAAATTATTCATCCTCAGGACACAGTGGTTACAAGCAGAAGGGCAGCATTTTCCAACTTCTTTTTTCCCCAGGCAAATATTAACACACACGTGAACATTTTGTGTGCTCATCTTGGCCACAAGTGCCTTTTCCCCACCCAGCCAGAGCAATCAAACCCCCAGACTGATATTTTCCACTCAGTTTTCTCCAATGGTTCTGTGTCAATGCTTTGAGGGTGGATGCGGGGAGAAGGGATCACTTTGTTTGCACATCTGTTGGGAGTTTCAGCCTTGCTGCAGTTTGTGGGTGGCTCGAAGGGGTCTCTGGGCTGGGTCTCTGCTGAGGCTCAGTCTCCTTTTCTCCTGGGTTCTCACTCCATGTGCTTCCACCCTGCCCTCCTGTCTCTTTGACTAAGACAAGACTGTTTGTTAGCACCCTGCTGCTGGAGATGGACTCAAACAGCCCTGCAGCTCTGGGCAGCTTCAGGTCTCTGCTTTGGGAATTGCCCTTACACACTTTGCAGTTTGGCTCCGGTCTCCAGGTCATAAAGCAGCTGGAGCTGAGGCAGAGCTCCTGAATTGGTCTGTGCTGCTTTGGATTAAATCCTCAGCCCTGCTTTTGCTGCTGTTGCTTTGGAATCTGTATCTTTTATTGTTTGCTGTCTTGGTGAAATGGCTGTAAAATGAAAATAATAACAGTGACCCTCTGAGGGTTCAAGCCCAACACCTGCTGGAAGCAGAGCTGCTGCAGTTGATGCTCTTTGCTCTCCAGGGTTCTGTCTCCAGAGAGTTAGGGTGGCAAAGAGGCTACCCTGGCAAATCCAAGAGAGGATGGGGAGGGGAAGGGTGCTCACCTGGGCCACTGGGGTTGGTGGTGTGTTTGGAGCGTGAGAATGGTGATAGAAATCATTGAATGGTTTGAGTTGGAAAAAATCTTAAGATCACCCAGTTCCAACCCCCTGCCACGGGCAGGAACACCTTCCATTAGAACAAGTTGCTCAAAATCCCGTCCAACCTTGAGCACCTTCAGGGACGGAGCACCCACAACTCAATCGAACCCACTTTGGGTTTCCTCTCCAAGCCTAGGTGGACACAATATGGCTTTGTTCCTTTAGAAAGAGTATTTTTGGATGGGCAGAAGACCAGAGAGCTGGAGTTACTGCCAGGCTCTTGCAGGTATTGTGAGATGGAGCTGCTCTGAGACGAGCAGTGCCTGGCACTGCAACTGTGCTTGGTGTTTAAAATAGCCCCGCTCAGGTCTGGAGATGGAACAGCTTGTGCAGCCTGAGGTGAGGTTTAAAAAGAATTTGAACTGTCAAAAGCAAAACAGGGCATTTGAAAACAACGCTCAGCTTTCCCAGTCGCTGCGGAACCAAATCAGCAAACCCATGTTCATCGACAGGCCAAGGCTCCTTTTATAGTAAAAGCAAATATTGGAGAGGCTTGGGGCCAAATGCCACTCTTTTTGTCAATCTGCACTGCTGGTGTGGCTTGCAGAGCTTCGAGATCCTGAGCCCCCAGATCCTGACCTGAGATGGGAGAAGGGAGGATGGTTTCCACCTTTTGGAGGTGGGCTGTGGCACCCCCAATTCCCAGGGTCTGGAGCAATTTCATCTTCCTTGGGACTGTTGCACGGACACAGCTACGGCTCCTCTTCCTTTAGAACATCACGAATCACCTCTGACGTATCCCAAGAGACAGATGCCGACTGCAGTGTTATATCCCTCTTAAAACTATTGATTGGGCATTTTCTGCTTGGTATGGAAAACAGAGGAGGAAGAAAAACAGCTGTAGGAAGGGACTCTATTCTGCATGGTCTAAGTGCAGTGGCGTTTGGAGCAGGGGCCCTAGGAAATGGCTTTGCAAGTGTGCAGAGTAAGGTCTGGCACTTTAAGCTTTCTCCTGTGTAGAACTCTATGAAATTACCTTTGTTTTAAAAAAGCTTTTGTATAGAACATTCAAAGCAGGTTAAAGGAATGTTTCATAAAGGTGACTGGAGAACAGATCTGCTCCTGGGAGCTTCGAGTAAATAAAAGGTGATGTAATAGGTACACCAGCCTTAAATATTTTATCAAACTGGAATTAACTAGAATTTTGATTGGGATCAATGGAGTATGGGAGACTGTAGGAGCTGGACGTGGGGGATTGGATGCTATCAAAAGAGTTCAAAATATGATTTGGAAATGATTTTCTAATACAAAGTACAGGATTTTGTACTTTCCATAGCAAATGACACAAAGAGAAAAGCCTGAATATTTGACTTTTTTTTTTCCTGCTATCTAAAGGGACTTTTTTTTTTCCTAAAGATGCCAAACTTCCAAATGTTCCACCACGTGTTTCAGAACAGACCTGAGGACTCGAGGTCCCAGCTGACTCCGGAGGTCAGAGGGCTTTGCATCCCTGTCATCCCCGGGCGTGCCCTGCAGAGCAGCGCTCCGGGGGAGACACACAGGCTGGGTTAAGGATGGCCACAGCGAACTTTGGGAAGGAGGGTTTCCAAACCAGTCTTTGAAGCACGGGACAGACTTAGGATGTTAGATGCTTCTTTCCATGATAGTTTCATGGCATCGAGATTGCGCTGTGGGAGACGCATCCCCCCGGAGAGCTGCGAGGGTGAATAAAGGGGATGTTCAGTGCATCGAGAGAAACCCACGGGTGAATGCAGAGCAGGGAGCTGCTGTCGATGCTCTCCTGCGGTCTCACAGCACCATCTAGTGAGGGCTGCCCGCGACAGAGCCTCCTCCTCCTCCACTACCCCTGCCCTGAGAGCAGCCTCCTCCTTTGCCCGGCTCACGTTTACCCTGGGGAAAGTTGTATCTGGTGGATTTGCTTCCTAAACGAAACAGCCAAACTTTGCCGAGCTTCCTCAGGCCTGGCATGGGTGTTTTTTCCCCAAGAACAGGCACCGGAGCATCCCGACCTCTGCCTGCCTGGGCTGTGGGGAGCGGCTGCCCCGGAGCCTCGGGCTCGGCACGGTGGGATGGAGGGAGAAAGGAAGGCTGAGAGTGGCCCCATGGAATGCACCGCATGTGCCCTTGTCCCTTACAGTAAGAGGGGAGCGAGTGATTCCTTGGACTGCAATAATCCTGTCTGTCGTGCCTTGCACAGGGGCGTGTGCTGGCACAGCAGGCGGGAGTGCTGGGTCTGAGCAGGAGCAGAGGAGAGGTTACACCTGACCTTGGGGTGGATGGGCCCTTAGGAGTCCCAATATCCTGGGCACACTCTGTGAATGCCCCATTTTGCCCCCTCTCTCCCTGTAGCAGGCTGTAAGAAAAGGTTTTATGGACCTGAAATCGTGGAACTGAAAACAGCCTCCTGTGCTGGTGCCCAGCCCCAGACATTGACTCGAGGCAATTAAAACTGTGACTTTGAGCAGCAATGGAGAACGCAGAGCTCATCAGGGGAGACTCTAAGATGAAAGAATTTATTCTTTGGGAAAAGTGCATCTGGCTATGTATGGAATCATAGAATTGTTCAGGGCAGAGCGTCCTGCTGGGCTCCTGCTTCTTTGGACAGGCTACCTCGGGGCTGAAGGAAGCACTGGCAAAGATCCCATCCCATCCCGAGCGTTACCTGCCCTGTCAGATGACAAAGATCCCATCCCATCGCAAGCATTACCTGCCCTGTCAGATGACAAAGATCCCATCCCATCGCAAGCATTACCTGCCCTGTCAGATGACAAAGATCCCATCCCATTGCAAGCATTACCTGCCCTGTCAGATGACAAAGATCCCATCCCATCGCGAGCATTACCTGCCCTGTCAGATGACAAAGATCCCATCCCAT
>JAWWMP010000023.1:659667-694589 GCA_035047865.1 Dendrocincla tyrannina
CTGCCCTGTCAGATGACAAAGATCCCATCCCATCGCGAGCATTACCTGCCCTGTCAGATGACAAAGATCCCATCCCACCGCGAGCATTACCTGCCCTGTCAGATGACAAAGATCCCATCCCATTGCAAGCATTACCTGCCCTGTCAGGTGTCACTCATGGTGCTCCTGGGATCCTTCCCTGCTCCTTGCACATGAGGGCAATTTGTCACTGTGCTTTGAGGATGTTTCCAGGGGAGTCTCTCCTGTTGAACCCCTTGTTCACATCAGCACCAGACCCTGTCCCAGATGCACCTGTGGGCCCTGCTGACCCTCCCATGGGACCAGAGCTTGTCAACATCCTGCTATTCCAGCTGCAAATGCCAGAGCACACATTTGTTTACACTCACTGGACTGTTATTTGCAGTTCTGTATTTTTAGGAAAGTTTTTGCTGCATGAACCTGTTCTGCCAGAGTTATTTTTACTCATTAGAACAACCTGGGTTTGGGGCACTGTTATGTTTATTACTTCTTCCATTCATGGCTTAATGATAAGAAAAGATAACTCTGGCCTTGGCAAGAAGTGTTTTTCTGCTTGGGCTGATGGTTGTATTTTTATACCTTCAGATGAAGGATTGGCACTTGGTTTTGGCAAGTTTGGTTTCTTCCTGCTTGAATCAGCCTGAACTGTGCATTTTGAATGGTTAAGTGCCACTAAACATTCCCTGTACACACCCAAAGGAACAAAACCCAACTATTTGTACTCCTAGGATAAGTCATCCATCCTCAGGAACTGTAGTGGTAGCACAAGGAGTAATGGGTTCAGACTGAAAGAGGGTAAGTTTAGGTTTCATATTAGGATGAAATTCTTCCCAGGCAGTGATTCTATTGATGAAGGCACCTCAATAAATTCAGGAGTGCAGTTAGGCTCCCTAGTGCTTTCAGACAGGCTGATGGCCGTGCCTATGTCCCTTCATGTGGGATGCACTGAGATGGAAAGATAAAAAACCCAATATCACTGGAAAGGTTTTAGTGCTGACAGCTGGAGCAGAGAGTGTCAGGACGTGCCTGAAGGTCCATCATGTGAGGGGGTGCTCAGATGTTGATAAGGGCTAATATGAGCCAATTTCATGCTGAAAGTGATTCTCTTAGATCTGTAAATATTGTTTTAGTGATCTGTCCATCTGTAGTCAGCTCAGGGTTTAGGTTTTTAGCATAAATAAGCATCCAGAAAGATGACTTCAGGTGTTTTTTTAGTGCTGTGTTTGGATGAGAAGGTGCTTTTCAGCTGTTTGCAGAGGTGGGTGTCAGTGCCAGCAGAGAGGTGACATCTGGTGATGGGAATGGTCTTGGGGGCAGAGGGGCCAGGGAGATGGTCACAGCACCTTGTCCTGGCTGGTTGTGTGGTTCCTGCCAGGCGTCCACCTGGGAGAGCTGCCTGGACTGATGTCCATGGGATCAGCAACACTGGGATGATCAGAGGGCCAGTGGGTTTGGAACAAAGTGAACCTGAAACTCCCAGGTCTTATTTTAACTGCCACATCACAAATTCTTTATTTTCATTCTAAAACTGGGATTTGTTATCTCTTAGAACTCTGCTTAATCAAAATATCTGTCACACTGGAGCCTTGGTCTCAGGCCCCTGGCCGAATCTATTTCAATAGATGTTACTGTGGTGCCTGAAGAAATTCCTGTTCTGGGGGGCCCAGGGAGATGTTGCTGATGCTGCTGAGAAGTAGTTGAGTTCTGATTTCCTTAATTTATGAGAAAAGCTTTATTTGCTTAAGAAGGAATAATGATGCTGCAGAAACTTTGTTTAATCAGATGGAAAAGAGGAGTTTGTGGTTCTGGAGGTGCTGGGTGGAGCACAGGCACCCACGTTTGGTGTGTCTGGAGCTGGATCCTGATGGGACAGAGCAAAACCTGAAATACTGGATGAGGAGCAGCCTCAAAGCTGGATTTCATGGCTCTGGTCAGTCTCTTTCATACTCATTGTTGTTGTTTTAAAAAGGAGTTGTGTGTTCATGTTTACAAAATATTGTTATTTCCAGCAACATCACTGTGGCAACAACTCTGCAGCTGATTAATTTAATCCAAATCTGAGTGTTTTTAACCTGATCAGTTAAACCGTTTCCATTGGACTGGAACTTGGTACTTACACTTATATCTCCATCTTTTGTTGTAAACAGGTTTTTGTTTAACATTTGCACATTAAAAATAGGCGTTCACATTCTGTTGGTAGCGTGCACAGAAATTCTTTAGGTTTTGGAATGAAAATAAAAAAGCAGCTGCTGTGATATGAAGGTCACTTCCGTAGGCTAAAAAAAAATCAAGAATTTTGTGTTGGCGTCAGGAGGACCAGTTATTGCCAGTGGTTATTTTTGGAGTGGTACCTGAGGAAACAAACTGCCCATGTCTCACGAGCAGAATGAAAATAAGTGGGAAACTTCAAGGAAAAGGTCATCTCCTGGGTAGTGGAGGCAGGGCTGTGCCCCCCACCCCCGTGGTCGCGTCCCTTACGGGTGTGTGTGCAGTTCTAAGCTCTGCAGCTCCAGCCTCTCTTCCAGAGAAAAGCTGTGGAAGCTCCTGGAGCCTTTCCTGCTGCCTGGGTGCGCAGCCCCGCCTGGGTCTCCATCGTGCCCTGATGCTGCAGGCTGAGGGTCAGTGTCCCCATCCCGCTCCCGGGGCGCTCCCGGCCCTGGACCCTTCCCGGCCGCCGGGGGAGCTGAGGATCTGCAGGGCTTTGGCCCCTGCACGGGGTGTCAGTGTTGCTCTATTTCAGCACGGGGAAAGCAGGCTGGGAACGGACAGTGAATGCGCTCCTCTGCCTGGATGGCAGCCTTCAGGTGTCACTGTGGTCTCTGCATGCCCTGCCAGCCCCCGGGGCTTTCCTCCTTCACGGGTGTGTCTTTGGAGCCCTCCCTGCTGCCCGCTGTGTGTGCCCGCTCAGCTCGCAGCTCCCGCTGCCCCTGGATGTGCTGCTTCGGCCAGCACTGCTGGAGAGCATTCGGCTTTGACACCTGGCTGTGCCTCTCCCTGCGTGGGAGGTCACCGAGCCCTGGCCGTGCGGGGGCCCGGGGGTGGCCGTGCGGGGACCCGGGGTGGCCGCGCTGCCCCGAGAACATGAGGGGTCCCTGCTGTGGGCAGTCGGTCCCCTCCTCTGGGGACTGTCCCACTGCTTTGCTGGGGTGCCCCTGGGATGAGCTGTCCCGGTGACAGTGTCTGTGTGGTGTGGGGGATGCTCGGGGTGCATCACTGCTCACCTGGGAGTGGCTTGAGCCGCTGCGGCCGGACCTTCCTGCAGCTCTGGGCAATACCTGCCCTGGGTTCCTCCTGCCTTCGAGCCCTGCATTGCCCTTTGCCACAGGAACAAAGGCCCTGCCACCCAGTGTGGGGCGGGGGGCAGCGCAGGGACCCCTCCCTTGGCCCAGGGGAGCAGCTCTGAGAGCCCGTGCTCCAGGGATGGCCCTTGGGGACAGCTCAGAGAGCCCTGGCAGGGGGGGAGCCCTGGCTCCAGCCCTGCAGCTCACTGCACTGCTCATTTTCTTGGCTTTTTCTTCATTAAACAGCAGGTAAAACAGTCAAAAATCCCTTCTCCCGGTAGTTTTTCCCCTTTGGAATTTTGAAGGCAACTCTTGCTGCAGCCTTTTCCAGAAGCAGTGCTGGCTAATCTTTCCTTTTTTGTTAAATTCCTTTTCTGACATTAGCAGAACATTTGTTTTTTGTGACAGTTCCCATTTAGCTTTTGACAAGCTCTGTAGCTGGTCAATTTATTTTACTTTTTAAGTGAAATGATGAATAAAGAAAAAAACTACCTTCTTTTGCCAGCACTACACAGAAATTTGCCTTTGTGAAATAATTATTATTTATGACTCCTTTAATGGTTGTGCAGCACGATTTTATGGCTTTGGATTGTGTCCCGTTAGAAGCAGGATTTTGTCACTGAATTTAGATGCAGGAAGAGTGTGTGTGCATAATGTGAGAGATCCAAAATCCCCAGGCAGCTCCATGCAGGAAGAATCTCCTGCTGTCAGGACTGTCACAGATACCACGGTCCCAGCCAGTCCCACTGCGGGAAGTGGCACGGGGCAGGTTGGGAGGGAGCTGGGCAGCCTGTGTGTCCTCTTCCTCCAGGTTTGAGGTTCACCTGCACTTCTTATGAGGGTTGGGAATCTGAGTGCAGGTGCTGTTTAGTTCCCTCTTTGCCACCCTTCATCCCAAACCCTCTCATGCTCTGGCTGGTTCCTGGCTGATGCTCCTGGGTCCCGCAGAGATGCTGACTGGGAGTGCCAAATTCCTGCCTGGGTAGCAAAGGTGTCTGTCAGGGTAGCATGGTGACCCCATGTGCTGTCACCAGCCCAAGAGGGATGGTGGTGAGAGGAACAGAAGTTGTCTCTGCACTGTGGAAATGAGATGAGATACTGGGCATGAACCGCGGTAACTGGCCCAGAGCAGCCCAGGGAGAGGGTGGTGGGACGGGGCTGGATGGAGCTGCCTGGGGAAGGGGTGGTGGGACAGAGCTGGCCGTGTCCCCTGGGGTGGCAGCAGCAGACATGGGAACTGCTCCTTGGGCCAGCTCGGCAGGGCCCGGCTGGACTTTGGCAGGTTTCACGGCCAGCGCAGTCTGGAGAATTATTACCACCCTCTGCTTTATTCAAACACCAAACTTAGCAGGCTTAAAAATTATCTTTAAGAAGGAAAAAAAAAAAAGAAGGGACTGTTCTAAAACTGCTTTGTTTATGTGGCTCCATTAGGTTTGGAATAACAGAGACGGTATCATGTAACAGTGGCAGTCTCTCTAAAGCTGAGTCCTCTGGGGCTAATGATGGCTTGAAGAGCCTTAATGAATCAGTTGGTAACTGCTGCTGCACCGACGGTGCCACCGGGACACTGCGGGCACCAGCACGTGGCTCTGCGTCTGTCAGAGCATGAGCAGCGTCTGCAGGGCCACATCGCCTTCCTGCCCTTGAGGGGGGAATTGGCACTGTCCGTTAACAGATGTACAAATACAGTTTTTTACTAATTCAGCATTACTGAGTAGATGTGAGACTGGCATTGGTCATTTGTTTTTTCCAGCACAGGTAACATCCCTGGAGGCAGGGGCTGGGGAGGATGGATATGTGGTGCCTGTGCTGTCGCTGCCTCCCCGAGCTGCCACTCCAGCCAAGCTACACACACAGACCTGGGGAATCACTGTGGTTCCACAGATCTCTAAGAGCGGACAGTGCTTAAAATCTCATTTAAAATCCCGTTTTTCTGCATCAAAAGGTGCAAAGCCTGGGCTGCTGGAGCAGCAAGACCTGTGCAGCCTGTCAGGGGGAGAAGTTCCAGCCCTTCCAGGAGCTGGGAATAACCTGCTTGGCAACACAGGTAGGAGTTCAGGGCTGTGACTTTTATTCCTGATTTTATTGGAAAGCTTAGGAGCTCAGGGCTGTGACTTTTATTCCTGATTTTATTGGAATGCTTAGGAGCTCAACTGAGGTCCCCATGGGGAAGCTGGGAGTGGATTTACTGCCTTGGGTCAGGCAGAAACTGGGTCTTGAAGGGGCCGTTTTAGTCCTTATTGAGGGCAGCTTTTTGCTGGGACCTGAGGCGGGTTCACAGAGATACGGGATGGTCAGAGATGGAGCTGGAGTGGCTGAGCCTCTGCCTGGTCTGAGTCCCAAAGCCCCTGACAACCAGGGGTGATGTGGGGCTGTTCCTGGGCTCCTTTTCCCAGGGCTTCAGTGACAGCACCAGGCTGCTGCTGCTGCTGGGGGTGTTGCTGTGGCATTTCCATTTGGGAGCTGTGATTCAGGAGATCACAGGTGGGACTGGGAAAAATCTTCAGCAAAAAGCCATTACCTTCCCTGCTGTGCTTTTCCTGGGGACTTCCCATTTTTGTACAAAGCGCCTACCATTACCCTGTGTGAAGACTTTCATTTGTCAAAACATCATCTCCATCCATCCTGAGAGACTGGAACTGGCCGGGCCATTCCCACCACCCTGGTGGGGGTCCTGGGGAGCTGCACTGCACCAGGCAGGCACAGCTCAGCCAGAGGAGCCCTTCAGTTCCCTTGGGGGCCACCAGCCATGGCCATGTCCTGCAGGTAATGGAGCAAAACGGTTCACTGTGCCTTTGGAAAGGGAGCACAACACCCCTCCTGCTGCCAGGAGCCAACAGGAGGCTCTGGAATCACGGTGATCCCATGGAGGTCTGATTTCAGGGCTTCTTATGCAAGAGGCATCTGTGGTTATTGCACATACCAGGTTTTTAAGAAGCTAACGTGGGAATGCACAGAAGTTAGGCAGGATTAGCTGCTGCCCTTGGAAATTAGGAAGTATTTGAGCATCATTGGAAAAGAGCCTGGAGACAGCTTCAGAGGGTTCAAAAAAACCTTTCAGGTTTAGCAGGGGGAGAAGTGGCTGCTGGGGGAAAATGCCATTGGATCCTGTAGGGGCACAGAATCCCTCAGAGCTGGTTTTTAATCCAACCTGCCAGCCTAGGACAAGCAGCCTTTCCCTGTGTGTGCTGGTTTTGACTGGGGTAGGGTTGATTTTCCTCACAGTGGTCAGTACAGGGCTGTGTTTGGGATCTGGATTGTGGTAGAGTGCCTTTTTTTTGTTAGTAGCTGGTACTTAGTTGCTGGCTGGGGTTAAACCACGACCCTGAGCTGTGCCACTCGTCACACGAGGCAGAAGTGCCCCAAACAAGGCTTGTGCTGCAGGCAGAGGTCAGTGCTGCCATGGATGGAGGCAGCTCAGGCCAGCACTACCCTCTGCCTGCAGCACGGGCCCTGGTTTGGGCACTTCTACACTGTGTGGGTGGGATGGGCATCCTTTGGAACCTGGAGCTTTGCATTTATTCTGTGTATTGCCCAGGCCTGGCCCTGATGGGTGGGCTGCAGGTGGAATGAATGTGTTTGTGCCAGACAAACAGGGTCACTCTTGAGTGGCTGGATTTGTTTCTTTCTCCCCATCATTGATTTTTGGAACCCGAAATCTCCCTGGCTTTGCAGGGCAGTGCTTGGCACCTCCTCCTGCATCCTCCAGCAGGTAAGGGGGGTGTCCTGTCCCCTCCCACCTGCTGCACCTGGAATCAGCTCACAGAGGGTGATTAGTGAGCCTGGGTAGACACAATAAAATGTTGAGAATAGTAATCAGTTTCATTTTTTATTTGGAGATGATCTTAGCAAATGAAAAAGAAATTCTAATTATCAAAGAAATCTCAATTACCAAGTGAAATACCAGGGAAATAATTTTTCAGAAATATGTTGAAAGATGGAGGCAACTGGAGTAATTATTGTTCCTTTTACCTTTTCAGAGCCCTGGCAGACGTTATTTATTATCACTATTTTGATTGTACTAGCTAGTTTTGAATAAACATTAGGATTCCACTCCTGATCCATGCTGGAGTGTTGCAATCTCTGTTGCTGTTGTTAAAAATGTGATTGCAACTGCAAGAGCTCAGCCAGAACATACTGTCTTCACCCACAGGAAGGAGAAGGTTTCACAGGAAAAATGTGAGTAAATTGAAATACCAAAAAAAGATTTCAAGTGAAATGGTTTTATTTTCCATGTGGTCCATCAAAACCAGCTCTTCTGCAAATTTCTGACTTCCACTTAATGCCAGGCTATAATTTCCTCTTCTTGGCAGTGGGGGCAGTTTGTGCCTTGGATGAGCATCCCCCAGCTCTGTGGGGAGCAGCTGCTGAAACTCTTCCACCCCACCAAACCGCGGGCACCACGCGGGGCTCGTGCCAGTCACGGCTGCTCCACCTGTGGATTTTCACCTTCCCCTTGTCCTTGGCTGAAGTTCTTCTGCTTCATAACCAGCATCTTTTGGAGAGGTCTGGAGGGTGGTTCTCTGCTTCTTTTTTTGGCAAACACTTGGCTTCAAAGCTTTGGGACTCCAGAGCACAAAGGAGGTGGGGGCAGGTTTTCCTAAACAGCGCAAGATGCTCGTGCAAAATCATTCCTTCCCATATATTCTTATATATCTGCATGAGCATGGATACGTGCATTTAAACACAGATGGAGTTGCCTTCTCCAGGGCCCAGAGCCTGCCAGCAGGGCACATAAACCCCATGGGCTGCTTGGCAGTGAGGGACTGCTTTTGGTAGCTGCATCTGACGCAGTTCTAGCCTGGCTGTGCTTGGCTTAAGCAAAGCCCTGCCCTGTGTCAGGCTGACAGATGACCCAAGGGGCTGACCCATGGCTCATCATGCTGGGTGGCCCTGCATGGGCTCTGACAGTGTGTGTTCTGGGGTCCCCTCAAAACACCTGCAGGACTCAGGGTCCCACCAGCCGTGGTCTTGTGGACATCATGCCACTCACTGCAGGAGCTTTGTTCAGTCTCTGCAGCCACAGCCTTGGTTTGGTATTCAAACCTTTTGTCTTCTTTGAAGGGTTAAAGTCCTCCACCCCCTGCACTGGGTGAATGAACTGGGCATTAAGGTTCAGGGACACCTGACCTGATGCCCACTGGCACAGGAACAGGTGGGACTTGGTGCACCTGCAGAAGGTGAGTTGTTGAGAACAACAGAGAGCATAGAGAGAGCTGGAAGAGACTTCCATGGCTTAGGCAGTGAGGGGTGGTGAGGAGAAGGGAGGTAAAGGAGTGAGGGGTACTCGCCCCGGGGATGCTGTGAGTACAGGGACTGGGACTGGGAGAGTGGCAGCAGCCAGGCTGAATCCCAGGGCCCCATCCTGTCCCATGGTGACCAGGCTAGCAGTGAAAAGCAGCTCCCAGATGTCCTGCAGGCAGGGTCCCATCCCCTGTGGAGGGCTGGACCAGAGGTTGTCCCAGGGTATATTTGCCATTCAGGGTGACCACACAACACCCTCTGGGGAGAGAGGAAAGAGCAGGGTGTTTTTCTCCTGAGCCATCAACAGTGAGGGCCCCGACAATTTGGATAAGCTTTTGAAGGAATCCAAATAGCCTAAATAATCATCAAGCCAAATTCCTGCTGGCCCCAACAGTTGCTAGTGGTTGTTCCGAAACAAATACAAACCCAATTTACTCTCATCGAGTCATGCTTGAAGCACGAGATAAACTTCATCCTCTTTGCTGCCAGGGGGCACACAGTGACCCTTTAAGCAGCCCTCAAGTGCTCTGGTTCCTGCAAAATGCCCAAACCTGCCTGTGTTCCTGTGCTTGGGGCGGTGCTGCGGCCACCAGTGTCTTACTTGGGCACAGCTGGAGGCAGGGGGACCATCACCCCTCCCCACATCCCCCCTGTGTGCCAAACCATCTCCCAGGCAAGGTGGGATGAGCATCCTGCGATGAAGGCACATATGGGAATGAGGGACCAGCACCCAGAGCCAGGTGTCGCCTCCTCTGTGCCAGCTCTGGGTGGGAGTCTGGCCATTCCTGGTGGGTCTTAATGGAACTTCAACTATATTTAGATGAAAATAAAGACATTCTTGGCTTGCACACACTTTCTGATGCCTGATGAATGAGCAGGAACTCTTTCACAAGAAAGTATCACATTCCTGGGGCTCTGCTGGGCATGGGGCCATGGGACCCTGCCAGCCTGTGCCCGTGTCGTCACCACAAAGAGCACTGGTCATCACTGTTATTAATAACTGCACTGTGTATTTATTATTAGTGCTGATGGGAATGAGAGAGAAACTTGGTCATGCTGAAAACCTTATTCTACTGGGTGAGGGCAGAGGGACCCCGGCCAAGGTGTATTGTCACAGATGGGGACAGCACCTGAGAGTGGCTATTTCCAGCCATCTCTTCCCAGCACCATGCTGGGGATTCTCAGGGCCTTGGCTAGTTCCTTAATTTCTCCTTCTGGACTTGCTGTCTGGGAATTCCCCCAGCGTGGTCCTGAGCACACCCACTCCATGTGCCTGTGCAGCTGCCTGGAGTACAGATGCCAGCAAGGCAGCTGCAGCTGTGACACAGCTGTGGCTTTGCTTAAATTGGCTCTTATTCCAGCCCTTCAGTGTCTGAGCAACCTCTTGGTGAGGCCCCATCTGTTCCCAGAGGACCAAACTCTGCCAGGTGAGTCCAAATCTCTGTCACCTCTGGGCCCCTGGTCTCTGTTTATAAAGCAAGTTCAATCTCTTGACACAGCAGATCCTAAATGCAATTTCATCCAATAAATATGATAAACTGGTGGCAATGACTGTGCTGTCAGCTTGTCCTCTCCTGCTCCTGGTGTCAGGGAGTACAGCCTTGCAGAGGGATGAACAGGTGTGGATTCCCAGGGGGTTTGGCTCGAGTGCCCTCCAGAATCCCTCCACAGCTCCATCCTTGCCCAGGGTGCTGAGCACACCAGGGTAACCCAAACAGCTCCTCCATGCCAGGAGGGATGGAGTCTTGCACTGAAGCCCACCAGCTTCCCAGTGGCTCCCTTGCCAGGGGGCACACTGGTTACTGCTCCAGAGCTGGTGTGGGATCTGTGGGGAAGGGTCCTGTGCTCCCCTTCCCACTTCTTCAATTCCATCCAACTTTCTCCACTGTGTTTTGTTTTAAGCACCTTTAAAATCACTGTTCTTCTATCACCCAGATCACATTCATTGCTTTGTGTTGAAAAGCTAAAATCTTGCTGAAAGAACTACTCAAAATACAGTCAAAATTCCCAGAAAAGAATTCTCACAGCATTGATGTGTCCATCTACCCCAGCACCGGGATCCTTCCCACGCTGACCTCCAGCCCAGCCTGCATTTGGGGAGGAAGATCTCTGACTTCAGCTGATTTCCTCTCATGTTTCTGGGTCCTGGAGGGATTTTTCCACCACTGGGACAGTTCAGGGCTCTGGATTCTCAACATGGTAATATCATATCTGTGTTCTCCATTTGCTGGTCAAGGGTCCAGCTCCCATTTTAGGACATATTTTCCCTAAAATGCTGCCTTATTTGGCCTTTCCCTCTGTGATTCCAGTGACATCAGCCACCAGGCAGTCAGTTCCACAGCGACCACCCAGTGAGACCCTGCAAGGCGGGCGATGGGGGTGTGGGGTCCCCTCCCAGAGGGGCAAGGGGGCAGCAGGAACACGAGCCTGGAACAGCACGGACACAGTGGGGCAGGTTTGGAGAGAGAGAGAAACCTCCCTGCACAGGAGATGCAGGATGCTCTGGCTCTGCTGCTGGCACAGGGTGAGGGGGCCGTGTCCTGCCTGGGCACTGGGGCACCTTTAAGGGCCATGTGCCCCCCGTCACCCTGGGACCCCCCCACACGTGCCCCTGTCCCATGTGGGATGTTCCAAGAGTGTGGGGACCATGGGATGCTGCTCTGTGCTGGTGCTCCTGTTCCAGTTCCAGCACCACACTGGGGTGTCTCAGCTGGGATGGCGTGGGAGAACCAGCCCAGTTCCCAGGGACACTTTGGGACAACGAGCTTCATTTCCCTGCTCTGAAACTTTCATCTTGCCATGACAGAAATTCATGGTCCAACTCATCTCCTTTTGGCGGAATCCCCACTATAAAAACCCTCTGTGCCAAGAGCTAATTAGAAATAAAAAGATTAATTTTGAAAAATCAGATGAAGGGGGATATTTCTGGGTTGGGGAATATTTCTAGGTTAGGGATATTTCCTGATTGCATAAACCCAATCAAAACAAAACTCGCATGCTAATGACTCTTCAGAGATAAACCAATTTATTTTGCTAGATTTAAGAATGAATCTGAGTAATTTTATTACCAGAAGTGGTGCTGCCAGCTCGTGCTACTGGTATTTTTGGAGATAGAGTAGCTGAGGACTGTTGAGTGTGGAACAGCTGGGGCCACGGTGCCACATTTTCCTTTGGAAGCTCCTCTGACTGTTTATGATGAGAATCGACTCATAACGATAAGAGAACTAATTTATAATTTTAGATGCTACTTTTATGTATAGTTTTCAATATTATTTATATTTCTACTTTTCCGTATTATCTATAATACTGACAATAATTTAAAAAAATCCTTATGTGAGATAACATTCATGAAGCAGCGGTAGGAATTGTGGCAACTCCTTCGGTAACTGCTTGGGAATTGGATTCTCCCTGACTTCTTGCATTAATTTTTGACATGGAACCACTCAGATGGCGAAGACATCATCTGCCCATGCTGATTCTTTTCTATGGAAAATAAAGAAATGCCTCTCTTAGGCAGGAGGGGAAGGAAAAAAGCCCTTACAAGTGACTGCAGGGGTACACTAATTGTTCAGGCACTACAAACGTGAAAGAAGTTGAATTTAATTTTATGATTAAGGAGCAAAAGCTAGGGAGGCACTGAGACAAATCTGAGGCCATGTGAGAGTTGCAGTTAATTGACATGTTTCAGCTGCACATTTTTCTTAACAGTTTGAAGTTTCTTTTCCCAGGATTGGAATCTCTCCAGGAGAGCTGATTGGGATTCACACATATCACTTTGTGTTTGGTACTTCAAAACTAGCTGGGATGTCTCATCTGGCTGCAGCTAAATGCAGTGCCAGGATATGTGGATTACTGACAGTGTTTTGGTTTTGCAGGGGTTTTCTGCTTGTTCTCTCTTCCTTTCTGGCTCTCCACTGGCTTTTTCCCAGTGGACCAAGCTGTTGGTAGTGCTGACAGAGGTAACCCCCCTGAGAACCCCAATTCTCCAGCGCCCCAGCCTGGTGCTGCTGTGGGGCTGAGCCGTGGCCGTGCCCCATGGCCCAGCAGTGCAGCTGCTCAATGTGCTGGGTTTGAGTCGGCATTTTTTAAATTGTGCAAAGAGCTGACGTATTCCACTGCCCCACTCACTTGGCAAGAAGAATTCTCCTGTGTCTTTTCTACAGCCTTTGCTAGAAATCAGCCTCGCTGCCTCACCCGGATGGCCTGCACCCATTCCTCCCAACTGGCCATAGAGTGAGGAGCCCGTGTTGGTGAGGGATGGGGGCAGAAAGGGGGCAAACCCTCCCTGGCAGGATCCCAGTGTGCAGGACCCCACTGCTGCTGGTGTGCTCACCCTGCAGCTCCCAAGGGAGCAGCTCCAGAGCGGCAAAAGGGCTTTCCATGAAGCAATTTTCATCCCAGTGCAACTTCAGCCCGTGAATCATGCCAGATCTGGGGTAAGAAAGCACACACAGCAGGGCTGGCTGGTTTTTATTGCATTTCACTTTTACAGTTGCATGACTTATCTGCCCTCACACCGATGTACTGCTAGAGCTGCAGCCGCAGCTGAGGGCACGGAATGCCAAGGTGCCTGTGTGGCTGAGGGCACAGCACCTCAGCCCCCGGAGTGGGAGGGTGCCCAGGGCAGCTGTGCTATTGCTGAGCCAGATGTTTCATTCCTGGCTCAGCGAATTCCTCCGGGGCGCTGTGGCAGCGTGGAAATGTTCAGAGACAGACATCTCTGTGCGTGGACTCCACCAGCCCAAGGAGACACAGGCCAGCTCACAGGCCAGTGAATAAAGGGCTCTTTTATAAAAGAAGCCCATTAATGCTTTGCCAAGACCTTCCCTTGAGGCTGCCTAAATAAATTCCCTCAGACTGACAGCACTTGCAGACCAGCCCTGTGAGTGAGAGGGGGCTCGGGGCCGCTGGGCTGGGAGGCACCCGCCTTCTGGGTGTGCAGCTCTGAATTCACTCAGGGAAGAAAGGCCATTCTTCAAATCCAAGGAAAACTTGATGCAGCAATTTTTTTCTCTGGTGATTTTACAGGGACTAAACAGTCGCATACTCTTGAAATCTCCAAATTACTAACAAGTGGCCTTTAATTAACTACTCTTGATAAATTGACTGTGCCTAATGTTGAGCGTGTTTCACAGATTCCCTGGGGTTTGGGATGGACCTTTCTGCAGCTGGAAGAGCATGGGTTGTGACAGGCAGCTTTGGTGGTGCCTCTGCGTAAGGGGAGAGGAGGGATCATAGAATTATAGACTCATAGAATGTTTTGGGTTGGAAGGAACCTTTAACACCATTTTGTTCCATCCCTTTGCCATGGGCAGAGACACCTTCGACTAGATCAGGTTGCTCAGGGCTGCTGGATGTGGGAGCACAGGCAATGGGAAGGAGTGGTGCTTCCCTCTGTAAACACCATCAGTTTATAACAGTGTGAATACAGGGGTTTTCTCATGTCAGCACCAGAGCTGTGCATTAAGGAGTCCCCTCATGTTCCTGAGCTTCTCCATGACTAATGCCTGGTTGTTCCCCAGCTGCTGTGTCACAGACCTGCTGGGTCCATGTGCTTGTCCCTCTCCAGGTACAACACTGTGGATCCTGTGCTGACAGCAGCTGCTTTAACCACGGGATGAGATGAGACGAGACAGGAACAGACAAGAAGCGGCAGGTTAGGATGGAGAAATACCTGCTCCAAAGAGCTCTGTGTTCCTGCCAGCTGAGCTGCACACCTGGGATTGCACGTGGTTGGTTGGGGGATGCAGCAGCCACCCTGCACATCCTGGGCAACATCACTGCTCTGCATCCCATGGGCATGGAACCTTTGCCTCCCCAAGCAGGAGGGGAGGCTGGTCCCTGTCCCTCCCAGTCCAGCACTGGGCAGTGTCCCAGCAGGTGCTGGGCAGGGGCTGTGTCTGGGGTTCGTGTTTGCCTCATGGAATGTGCTGAGAGCAGGTTTGTTGTACATTGTGTAAGGTGCCTGCACAGCCTTAAATGAGAATGGTGTGGAGTTACACCCCCATTCTTGAGGGGAAAGAAGCCAAACAGCCCTCTCCGTGCTTCCTGCTGCCCTTCACACATGCACATGGCCACAAACCCAAATGAAACGTTTTGCTTCTCAGTCTGTAATTCCCCAGCCCTTCCTGCAGCCACAGCTGGATGGGCTGGGCTGGGCTGGGCCAGACACAGCCACTCCATGCTCGGGTTCCTTTTTCCATGGCTGTTTCCAGGCCTTTGGATGCCAAACCAGAGCTCCCAGTTGAGTGCTGGCAGCAAGTGCCATGGAGGGGGAGCAGCCCAGCGAGGGGACAGGACCCGAACTGGGGGGACAGTGTGGCCCTGCCCTGTGACAGCTGTGTGGCTCAGCAGGTGCTCCAGCAAAGCTGTCCTGTGCCACAGGGGATGTGACCAGAGCTGTGTGGGCCACTCTGGGGATGTGGGAAAACCCTCCTCTTCTGCCCCAGGCTCACACCCAGGCTCTCAGGACATCCAGCGTGATTTCGCGCTGTGTTATCAGGACTGATACACCATGACTGCCACATTCAGGCTTTTCCAGCCTGTTTCATAGTGTGCTAATGTGGGGAATGACAGACTGAACAGGGGTGAACAGCTGGAGGCCTTCCTTAGCCTCCTGCAAGCCAGCACTGCCTGAGGACCAGCAGAGCCTCATGAATATTCAGAGCACAGCTCCCAACCTCAGGCTCCTTTATTTTCGAGAGAGAAAAACCCAGTTTTTGCAGAGCCTCTTTCCTAATATTTTGCCTGACCGGCTTAATTGTTTTCCTTCACAGCCCTTAATCATGCCTGTTCCTGCAGCCACTGCTCAGGCACTCCTTGCCCAGATATTAATGTGTGTTTTATTTAACTCCAAGTGCGGGTGCCAGGCCCTGCGCCCCGTCCTGCCCATGGAGCAGGAGGGGAGCCAGGCAGTGCCTCCAGGTTGGCGAGGGCTGGGGCACAGCCAGGGCCAGAACGAGCTCGGGAACGCTGGGTATGTTCCAACATTGTCCAAACATGAACTCTGCCCAGAGGATGTGAAGGTGTTTCCTTGACATATCAGCATCCGGAACACCACTGTCCCTCGCCAGACGCTGCATCTCTGTGACACCTCTTTAAATGCAGGGCTTGGCTGTAAACTCTGCAGAAGGAAAGGCTGGGAGAGAGCAGGCAAGAAAGCCCTTGGGGCAGTGGTGATTTCATGAGACTGGGTCTGTTTCTGAGGGCTTCCACTGCCACTCGTGGGACATCCCTGTCACGGCATGTCACCGGGAGCGGGTGGGCTGTGGCAGCGTGGCACTGGCACAGGGCAGCCCCCGGGCTCTGCCCCTGCACCAATACTCCTCCTTTGGGGCCATACCTGACAGATTTCCCCTTGTTCCCGGTTTGCTACAGGTGATGTTAGCATTTATTGTCATGGAGCTCTACAGTTTGTAGGTTGAAAAGTGTAAATCTGTGACACTTAGAGACATTTCCACACTTTATAGGGAATTTCCAAGCACCCAGAGGACCGACACCCGATGGGCAGGGGCACCAAGTGCCGCCGCAGCAGCCTGAGCCCCAGCTGTTGTGGGGGGCTGCTGGCCAGGCTCCAGCACACTGAACGTGATTAAAGAGGGAATACTCCAACCCCCCAAAATCGGCCCCCAAGGAGCTCCCAGTGATTTTGGATGCCACAGCAGCTTCAGCCGGGAGGACAGCGTTTGTCCCCCTTGGCACGCTGGGGATGCACTCGTGGGGTCACACCCAGAAACAAGAAAAGCCCTTGGATTAAACTCACTGGTTTGCCTTCCCTGGTGGAATTTGCTGCAGCCAGTTGAGTAGCAGCAGAGGAAACCTGGCCCGCTGTCTGCTGGGAAGAATTTTGGCATAAGGTCTTGGAGGCTGAATAACAGCCTGGAAAGAGTGGGGGGTGCTGCAAGCACAAGTCCTGGAGAGATGGAGACTAGTCAGCACTTTTCATAGCAAAGCACAGGGGATTCAGGGAAGAATGTCTATTACAGCACCAGGAATTTTGGCCCAGGGTCTTTCACCAACAGAAAGCCAGGATTATTCCAGGGGTTTCCTACAAATGCTGCTGCTTGGGGAAAAAAGCGCCTTTTTTACTTATTTATTTATTTTTTAAAGCAGGACAAATTTTGAAATATCAGGTGCTTCTGCAAGACTCTAAAGGTGATTTGTGACCAATTTTAATGAAAATGTTCTATCAGGATAAATGTGTCTTCTCTGCAGCAGCTGCTCTTTATGGTGCCTTAGTCACCAAAATGTGACTTGGAAAGGCTGCCATGAGGGTGAGCGTTAGTCTACTGATCCTCTTCTAAGGACTAAACATTGCAGCAGAATTAAGTTCTGGGGTCATCCTTGGTGCTTGACTTCACTTAGTTTGAGAAAAAGCTCCAGGTAGAGGCAAATCAGAGGCTGGGAAATTAAAGAGCTCTAGCACGGAATGGGTGGGTTCATGGATTTCCACTGTGGGGTCTGTTTGCCCGGGCATGTGAGGTCAGAGCAGGATGGGGCTGGGGCTCCTGGTGCCAGCCTGTGCCCAGCCATCATGTGCCATGTTCCCCAGGTCTGTGGTGCAGCCACCACCCAGGGACAGGGCAGAGGGGCAGATCTCCATACAGGTATCTGGGAGCAGGTTGACGTTAAACATTTTGGGCTGGTTTTGAACACCATCCCATTTTTAGCCCATACCATCTGTTTACAACTGAGACACAATGGGTTGGCAAAGCACAAGCCCCCTGTGGCAGGAATCAAGGGATAAATGTGAAACCCCAAGCCAGATGTGTTTGGTTGGAACCGGGAGCTGTTGATTGTTTGGGGCTTCAATAAAGTGTATTTTCAAAGTGCTGACTGTGGCCTGGGGCAATGAGCCTCTGGGATTAGATGCTGCTCACAGACCCTGCAGAGAGTCCACGGCCTGCCCAGGCTGCTGCTCCCAGCTGGTGGAATGCTGAGCCACCACATCTCTGCAGGAACCCTGCCCCTCGCTTGGAGAAGTGGAATTACAGTGCTCTTCTTGTTTTGGCTGCTTTCAACAAAAATTCAGGAGACCACTGCAGAGAGAGCTTTTCCTGGGGCTTCTGCCTGAATCCCAGAAACTTCCAGCAGTGCCAGCTCCTTTGGCAACCCCAGCCCCGCTCCAAAGGCTGTGGTGGAGTCACCATCTCTGGAAGCATTCACAAAAATGAGTCTATGTGGCACTTTATGCTATGGTTTAGTGGGTGTGGTGGGATTGGGTTGAAGGTTGGACTCAATGATCTTGGAGGTCTTTTCCAACCTTAATGAGTCTGTGATTCTATTCTATTACTCTGAGGGCCACTCCACACTGCGCAGGTGGGTGTTCCAGAGAGGTGCTCCCAGGCCATCTCTGGGTCCTTGCAGGAGCATGAGAAGCCATCAGGGATTGGCTTTCCACCCTCATCTCCATGTTAGGAGATGCTGGAAGATCTCACTGGTGTCTGCAAGGTGGTGTGAGCTGGCACCTGGAAGCTGCTTAACCAACGGCAGGTGCTATTTGAACACCATCCACTGTGACTTGTACAGAAGGTTCTTCACTTCCCAGGCAGACAAAACTGGTGCCCTTCGCCCTTCCTTGCCAGAGTCATGGAATGGTTTGGGTTGGACAGGACCTTAGAGATCATCTCCTTCCAAACCCCTGGCATGGGCATGGATACCACCACTTAGTTTACTACAACTCCCTGCAGTGCACGGACATGACAGGACATCAATCAGATATTCCTGTGGGGAAGCACCATGGGATGAGCCCGAGCATCGGGGCTGCTGGGGATCCTCACCTGCACCAGCTCCTGAGGTCAGGCAACAATCCACAAACCCCTCATTGTGGAGAGGTTTCCTGTTTTGGTGCTGTGGCTGAGAAAGGGGAGTTAACACGTAAATAAAAGCTCAAATTAGATTATATAGGCACAATTAACCTTGCTTTTTACAGAGTAACACAGAGCCACATGAGCTTTCTTTGGCTCAGCCCTAAAACAGCAGCTACTGCAGGTCTCTGGAAGAGTTTCCACTGAAACACACCAGCACTTCATGAATACTTGTTTTTGTACCTCTAAATTTTTCTCTCTGGGGCTTTTAAGCAAGTTTTATTGTAGTGTTTATACAGCCACCTCACTCTGCTTTTGGTTTATGTTTTTCTCGCCTGCAGCCACTGAATTTTGAGGTTTATTAGTTATGGGTATCTGAAATCACATTCTTTTAAGAATTGACTGCACTAATAAAACCCCTTAAAAGTTTCTAAGGCAATTGTCCTCCATCCGGGGATCAGGTTTTTACTGTTATACCCAGGACCAGCAACTTCTCTATGGCTGTTTGTTACCCCTGGTGTAAATATGAAGAATGCATCAATTCCAGCAAGTCAGGACTGAGTCTATTCATTGGAGAAGTATCCAAGCAAACGGGTTTTTCAGAAATAAACTGGAAAGGAGAATGCGGATCATTTTTCTTGCCTGGAATGATGCAAACTGCAGCCCAGTCAGCATCAGTCCCAACTTCCACCCCTGGAGGAGGCAAGAGAGGCTCTGGCACCCACACCCTGAGGCAGCTGGCTGAGGGCTCACAACTCACCTGCTCCAGCCCTGCAGCAGGTACAGCACCACCCAACTCTCATCTCCAAGTTATTTAATCACAGGCCAGCAAGCACTCACTGAACGGAACAGGCTGTGAGAAGAAACCAGTGTCTTCTGAGCAGAAAGAACCTTCAACAGTTGTGAGTTCCTTGCACACTCACCTTGGTGAGAAAACACTCCAGGTCTCTGGCAAATAATGTTGATATTTAATATAAGAAAACAGACTGAGCACACAGACACCTGCCAGCCTGGAGTGGCTCATGTATTCAGTGACATTGCTTGATGTAGGCAACAAATATGATCTCCAGGGACTCAGTGCTGGATGCTGGGATAGTGTCACTCCCTCAGATCCAAGAGGGGACAGGAGAGCTGTGGGACAAGGAGCAGGGCAGAGCCCAGAGCAAGGTGCTGCTGGCTCTGAGGGGAAGGTACAGCTCCCTGGCACTCAGAGGGGTCACCGGTGTATTACAGGGAGAAGTTAGCATTGCAGCATCTCAGGGACACACCTCCCTGCCCCGCAGGACAGCTTAGGCTGGAAAGCTGTTTTCCACACAATTATTTGTGTTCCAGTTCTGTGGCTGGAGCTCCATGTGCTGAGCCAGTTGCTGCACCTCTCTCTCGGGTGAATCCATCCCCCTGTGTACCCACTCCCTGGTTTTACACCATTGCACATGCAGAGGACAAAGCTACAGCTGCATGTGGCTGCAGTTTTACACCACTTGCTTTCAGAAAGTTCATCAAATCTCTCAAATTCCCTGCCCTAGCACAGTGTCAGCAGCCTTTCAACCTAATTCCAGTAAGGATTTCAAAAACCACAAACACCCCTTGGTTTTGACCATGACCGTAGGTTTAGTATGCCAGAAGTTACTGTTGAGATGTGTTATTTCCAAAACACTATTGCAAGATCTTAGTCATAAGAAGCTTGGACAGACTTGACAGAAACCAGCACAGCACAGACCCTTGTTCCAGTTCCTCCTGGCCAGGTATGGCATGCACCTCCCACCTGTGGGCATAAGGGTTCCCTGTCAGATCCAAGGGGACCCCAAGGAAATACTCCCCTCAGGCTGTGCTGGTTGCAAGTGAATACTCAGGCTCTAATTTCTTTCACCTTCTCCCGTACTCGCCAAATGCCCCCAGTCCTGGTGGGACCTCGTGGGGCCCCGGCTCAGAGGCGCTTGCTGTGGCTGCAGATGGTGCACAGGAGGCTGGTGTTGGCCAGGGCAAAGGGTTTGCCTGCCAGCGGCGTCTCACACTCCAGGCAGGCAAAGTGCTTCTTGTGCCAGGCCAGCCCTTCTGCCTGCTGGTAGTCCTCCGAAAAGATGATCTATGGGACAGACAGAGAGACAGACAACTGCTTATTTCCACCTTCTTGCCATGCTGGAGTCTGGCAGGAACAGGAGAACCAGCCCTACACCTCCCACCAATCCCATCAAGCTTGGAGGCCACGCTTTGGGAATGCGTACATAAAATAATCAGAGTGGCTTGGGTTGGCAGGGACCTGTAAAGGTCACCTTGTTCCAACCCCCTGCCATGGGCAGGGACACCTTCCACTAGGTTGCTCAGAAGGCTTAACTGAGCCTGCACCAGGACCCTGGCACTGGCAGCAGTACAGAGAGACCAGCTGGTTCCTGCCCTGGCACAGGAGGGATCAGGGGGTCTCTGGGTGGTCCCTGTCCTGGCACAGGGGGATCAGGGGGTCTCTGGGTGGTCCTGCCCTGGCACAGGGGGATCAGGGGGTCTCTGGGTGGTCCCTGCCCTGGCACAGGGGGATCAGGGGGTCTCTGGGTGGTCCTGCCCTGGCACAGGGGGATCAGGGGGGTCTCTGGGTGGTCCCTGCCCTGGCACAGGGGGTCAGGGGGGTCTCTGGGTGGTCCCTGCCCTGGCACAGGGGGTCAGGGGGTCTCTGGGTGGTCCCTGCCCTGGCACAGGGGGGTCAGGGGGTCTCTGGCCAGCTCGTACCTCGTCGCAGCCGGCGCAGCGTGGCCGGAGGCTCTCGCAGTAGTGGCGCCCGCACCAGGGGACGCCCCCCTTCCAGAAGTAGATGAGGTCGACGAGGGGCTCGGAGCAGCGGCAGCACACGAAGCAGGCCGGGTGCCACTGGCGGGAGTAGCCGGCCCTGTCTGCGTAGACCACCGGGCAGTCCCCCGGCACCGCCTGCTTGCAGGTCTCGCAGCGCTGTGAGGGACAGGCAGGGAGTGAGTGTGGGGCTGGGCAGAGCATCTGTCCCAAGCCTCAAAAATCCTGCAGGATTGCAGCCACGAGGAAGGCTCTTTGGGATAATAAAAGCCCCTTCGGTTCAAGGGCACGGGGGAAGACAGGGTGCTGAGCAGCTTATTTTGGAGATCTTGGGATGGATATTTCCTTCCCAGATGTGCTCTCTGCATCATTCTGACCCACACAACTGGTCAGAAGCCCCAGCAGCAAAACAGAACAAACTCATCTCCAAGCATGTCCTCAATGCTTCCCACTTCTAGACATCCTGGAGCACCTGCTGTGCTGCTGCCCCCCATCCCACAGCCCTGAGGAGGACAGTGGAAATCAAATGGAGACAACACCGGCACCCACGGCCAGCAGGACCAACCCCCAGGGCCATCTGCCCACATCCCAGGCAAACACCCGGCCCAGTGCGACCTATGGACAGTGTCAAGTCATAATATAATCAGTCATTATAAATATATATTTGCCAGGACTACTGCTCACTTTCTTCCAGCCAGATCCTTGGGCAGGTAAGAGCAGCACCACTCACCACCAGCCAAGTGAGTGGCCTTTGGGACACCCGCAAGCTAAAACCTTCCCTAAAACCCAAAGGTCCTGCAAGAAATAGTTAACAATTCCTACAGTGCAGGGCTGCAGCACATCAAAGATGTAATTTTGCAAAGAGATAAGGAACTTTGGTATTTTCTCACTGTTTTCTGTCTGTGCCTAATTCAGATGTCACCCCACAGGTTTCAGAACAGCATTTTCCATTTCCAACAGGCCAAAGAGCCAGAATTAGCCGTGGCTAATCTCAAGATTAATGGCATCCATGCACATTACACATGAGAGCCACAGTTGGCTGTTTATCTGTGCCTGCAGAGCGATCCCACAATTAGTGAAGAGCCAGCTCTAAAGCTCCACTCAGAGCCTGATGGGTTGCTGTTCCAGTTCCCATTGATGCTGGATAGTCCAGGTCAGGGTAAGAGCTTCTGAGTCTGGGCTTTGTCACTCCCTACAAGAAACTCTCTTCAGCAGCAGCTGGAATCTCTCACAGCAGAGCCTTGGCTGGATTTCTACCAGCAATCCCTCCAGCAGCCTGGCCGAGGCCCTTGTGCACCCAAGAGGCAGCTACCTGTGTGTCACACGTGTTGTGGTCACACTGCTGTGCCCGACCAGAGCGCTGGCACCGCAGTGTCCCTGCTCCAGGTGACACAGGGTCGGGGACTGGGAATGTCCCTGTGCTCAGCGGATGACTTCACTTACAGACACTCTGATCAAAGTCAACACCTTCTAATAGGTGGGGTTGGAAGGGACCTTAAAGATCACCTAGCTCTGACCCCCTGCCATGGGCAGGGACACGTTCCACTAGACCAGGTTGCTCAAGAGAAGAAGAGGAAGCACAAAAATAAGATTTTTTTCAGTAGAAGGTAAACTAACAGTCCCTGAACTGGAGGACATCAGGGATAGGGCAGGGACAGAGGAGGGGACGACTTTCCACCACCACCCCCTTCCACCTGCTGGCACATGAGAGCTGGAGACATGGACATTTATGCTTATAGCGCTTCCTTACTCTCATCCCTCCCATTACAGGACTATCTGCATCCCGCCAAGGGCCTCTTCTCTGTTTGATCATTGATATTTCCAGCATCCTGTGTGTTTTGCCACCACCTCCTCCACCTCACCCAGCTGGATTTTCAGTAACTGCCTCACTGCCCTTGGAGCAGTTCCACCACGCTGATGGGCATCTCTTATGTTCCCAGGAAATCCAGACTGAGGAGAAGAGGCAGCACAAGAGCACAGACAGAATGTTTCCTGGCTTGGCTGTTCTGCTGAAAGGGGATATGTCTGCTGACACTGCTCCTTTCACCATGGAAGGCTCCGACACATTTCCAAGCATTCCAAGCCCCACGCCAGTGAAGGGGGAAACTCGGCACAGCACAGAAACTGTAGGGTTTCTGGTCTGGATGAACAGGAACAGTATGGGGCGACTGGCAGAGAACACCACTGCTGGCACTTTGGCAGTGTGGACAGATGGGCACCAAGGAATTCTGCACCCATTGCACAGGACTGAAGCCTCTTCCCTATGACCCCAGTGCCTCCCTGAGGCACCAAATCTGGGTGACTTGGGGCCCCCGAGCCCAACCCTGCAGCTGCCTCTGCTCTGTCAGCCCCAAGAAGCCACAGACCCACCATCCCACCCTGCTTATCTTGCAGGATCTAAAGCAAGAACAAACACTGCAGTTTCCAAACCCAAGCTCAAGTTTCTTGCCAACAAGAACTGTTAAAAAACCAACTTATTTTGCTCTTTCTTTCTATGGAAATTATTCACAGGGCTTTTCCCAAGCATCGTATAACCATCATCCCCTGCCATTTGCACACTATGTAAAAGGGGTTCTTCCAATTTGAGATGGGATTACAGCTTGGTGCTCATTTTACACCTCCTTCATGCAGGGAGAGAAGCGAAGACTTTATTAGCTGAATTACAGAGGTGTTGGCCAAAAAAGTGTCCCGTTCTCCTAAGCTTTTCCCAGCTTGCTCTCTCCAGCAGCTCCTGTTCCACAGTGCCAGCTCCCAGGGAATGAGCTCCCAGACACCACCAGCCTTCCCCGGAGCACTCACTGCATTGCTGGCCTCAAGGTTTTGGGAACAATGGCTGATTTAGATCAACTGCATTCAGAATTCAATTTGATTCCAGTGCAGTGAACTGCAACACCAGAGAAGTTCCCACTTCTGAGGGGGTTAAGGATGATTTTGTGCTCTGTGAAGAACACTCAGCTCGTGGGACACGCAGAAGTGATGGCCCCTCTCTGCAGCCCGGAGAAGTTCAGGAACTGCCTGAGCTCAGCTGCCTTCATGGAGACTTACAGTGGCCCTGGCTGTTTTCCACACAACTGGCCTGAGTGTGCGAGGGGAGATTCAACAGCGTCAGCACAGGCACTGCACAGACACCCAGGGGAACCACCCTGGCCCTTTCCTCGGGGGGCAGCTTTGGTGTTCCCTGGGTTTATTCTGCTCTAGACCAAGGGTAGTAGGTTTGTATACTTTTTTTCCCCTACCCACGTCCAGACTAATTCCTGCACAGGAGATCAAATTAACCCAGGGGATGCTCCCTAGAGAGGGAGCAGGAGGTCTGTGATCACCATGGCCAGTAGTGCCAGTCCTTCATGGGTCTGCCATGCACTGGGCTGCATGTCGTGGCTGTCCCAGTGGATCTGCCACTGCTTTGGAAGCTGTTCCATTTTTCAGCTTGGTGCCTGAGAAAAATGTTGCTTTGAACCAAGGAGAGTAACATCACAGTTACGTATTTATTTATTTGAAAGGACAAACTCGCAGTTTAAGTAAACCCTCATCACTAAGATGACTTATTGATATGTTTAAAGGAAACCTTCCTTTTTTGGCTATTTTTGTAGCTTAGAATTCTTTGTCCAATTCAGTGTTTTGTTGCAACAGTGAAAACCTTTACTGTGTCACAGGACTCAAAGTCAGATCCACATTAGCAGGCCATGGCAGAGGAGAGACATTACCCAATATGGACTGAAAATGAAAACTGCTCTTAACATGTACAACCTCAGTGCAGGAATGGCAGGAAAAATCTCTTAAAAATACTAGGACACCATTTATTTTTGCAGCTCGAAATCCTCTGCTGCAAGTCACCCTCACAAGGGCCAGGACAAGATATTTCCACTCACCATATTTTATGATAAGCATCTGTTCAGCAGCCAGAGGCCACTCCAGACAGCTCTGGGGGAATATAAATCTTAAAGGGTGTTGGGGAATCTCAATCATTTCCCTGTAGAAATGTAATTGTATTCCAGGGACACAGGGTGTCTGTTTAAATCTCTCCAGAGCAATTACAGTCCTGGGAGCACTGTCTCTGTGTTCACAACTCTGTGGTAATTGGACTGAGCCATCACCTCCTGTCACTTGTGGTCCTTTCACTCACTCTGGGCTGGAAGCCCACCTGGAAATACTAACTCACAGTAAAACAGTTTCTGATCGCAAGTACCTTATTGACTCACATCACAGAACCACAGAATCACTAACGCTGGAAAAGACCTCCAAGCTCATCAAGTCTGACCTTCAACCAAATACCACTCCCTCACCTTGGCCTTTGCTGTGGAGGGAGGTTGATGGGGAAGAGCAGAAACCCTCTGTCACGCCCGTCAGACAGACCCCTGTGCTTGGCAGGGCTGGCTGCAGCACAGGGTCCCTCCAGGTGGTTCCTGGTGCTGCACCAAAGCCCATGGTGATGTGGCTGCAGCACAGGGTCCCTCCAGGTGGTTCCTGGTGCTGCACCAAAGCCCATGGTGATGTGGCTGCAGCACAGGGTCCCTCCAGGTGGTTCCTGGTGCTGTACCCAAAGCCCATGGTGATGTGGCTGAGCACCTGCAGCAGGCGTGGAGAAGCCCACAGGAGCAGGATGGTGACAAGGGACAGACTGCCCTGGCTGGTGCCATTTTTCCCCCACCCCAGCTGAGACCGGCTCTACTCCCACAGTGCCCCCAGTCCCAGAGCAGCACCCCAGTCAGTCCCAGAGCAGCACTCACGTAGTGCTCGGCCGCGGGCGTGCTCTCCAGGGCCCCGTTGGTGGACTCGGCGGCTTTGCTGGGGTCGATGCTCTTGTCCTGGGGCTTCCCCTCGTCCTTCCCACCGCCCTGGCCCGGCAGTGCCACCTCCCCGACGCCCAGCGCCTCGGCCTTGTACTTCTTCACAAACTCCTCCATCAGCCTGTGCTCGCCCTCGGCGAGGCCGCGGCACTGCCCGGGATCCTGGTCGTACACCGGGAGCTGCCTCGCCAGCCGCCGCCGCCGCTGCAGCGCCCCGTCCGTGCCCGCCACCGGCTGCAGCTCCCTGGGGATCAGCTCCATGTACTGCATGGCCTGGGATGGGAGAGCATCAGTTATGGCACGGGCTGGGATGGCAGAGCATCAGTTATGGCACAGCCTGGGAATGGCAGAGCACCAGTTATGGCATGGACTGGGAATGGGGGAGCATCCAGTTATGGCACGGACTGGGATGGGAGAGCACCCAGTTACGGCACAGCCTGGGATGGGAGAGCACCCAGTTATGGCATGGCCTGGGATGGGAGAGCACCCAGTTATGGCATGGCCTGGGATGGGAGAGCACCCAGTCACCCCAAGCTGCCCATGGCAGGGAAGCACGAGCTTGGTGTGAGATGCTCCACTCACCTTATGGAGTGGTGGCAGAAAACGAGCCCCTTCCCTTCCCCTCCCCACTCCCTTTGAGTGTTTTAACCCACAGTTTGGAAATACAAGGCTGGACTCACTCAGATGACAGTGGCAGCCAGGCCACTTAATCACTTCAACCTCAGAAAACAGGTTGGCTGTTTTCGGGAAGGTTTTGGTTTTTTTGTTTAACCACACCCAGCCTGCCTAGGAAAGCAAAGCAGTGCAGAGAGACCTGGTCTGCTGGCTCACACCCAAATCCAGCACACCCTCCCTTGCTGGCACTACCAGGACACTTTTCCATGTAATTTGACAACAAGGTTGCTGAAAAGTCTGAAAACCCATAAGCATCAAAATCCAAGACCAGTTTCCTACTGTGCTGAGGCAGGGAGAGCTGCAGGGTGTGGGCAGGGAGCTTTACTGGGACCATCCCAGAGCTCCCCAGGACTGCACAGAGCAGAGTTTACAGTAAAGGATTCCCTTTTATCAATTAAAAATAATACCTTAATACAGAAAAAGGAGTTAAATAGTTGGGTCTGGAACACCAACAAGCACCAACTCCACCCTACTACTGATTTCACAGCAGAGGGAAGGTATCTGGTGACCAGTGCTCTTTGACATGGAAGGGATATGCCAAGAAAATAACCAACATAAAGTCTCTGGCCACTGGACACTACCTTAGAGTAAACCCATCTCTGTCCCAGGCTGGGTTAACGCTCATGGGACTTGGGTCTGTACAGTTAACTTCTCCTGGCTGGGGATAAGGGAAGGGAGTTTCCCAGTCCAGCATTTTTCCTATTGTAGTGTGAAGAGCAACAGGGCAGCCAGTTGGCTCCCTGCCATTCCCTGTTAGACCAGCATCCAGCTGCATTAGATTTACTTCTTACTGGGTCAGCACTTGAGAACTCCATTAAAAAAAAAATTAGCAAAGAGATTTAACTGTTTGTGGCACATGGGCTGGTTCAGGCCAGGCTTTTAAATGCAGAAATGCTTGCACAGCACTGAACAATTCATCACCTGGGGAAAAGCTTCCAAGTCCCTTCCACCTTCGCTCCTGTGAGCCAGAGAGCAGTGCTGCAACAGCACCAGATAAGGAGTTAATGGAAACAGGGCTTCTTCCCTTCATCTCGGGGTGTAAGTTAAAAAATCACTGTACACTGGGATATTAGACATCAACACTCAGTACATCACCCTTGCACAATGTCCAGTTTTCTGGGCAGGCTGGTGCCCTGTGGAAGAAGGTGCTGCTCAGGGACAGCAGACTGGAGAACTGCAGGATGCTGGGGGGTGATCTGGTGCACTAATGGCTTTGACAGAAATGGAATGATAAGAGAACGAGACAAGAATTCTCTGACAGCTCCTCCCAGGCTCACACAGGCACTGCCAGTGGTATCCAAAAACTGGAAAGGGAACAACCAAACCCAGTGCTGTGTGACCAGGAACACCAGGACAGCACGTGCTCTCAGCCTGTGCTGCCCTCAGCCACAGCACAAGCTCCAGCACAGTAGTAAGGTGGTGGGATTTTAATGGGAAAGATTCTTAATCCACTACAAATGTGCCAAGACTAATGAGCACTCATACAGAGTGAGAACAGTGTGGGCACCTGGAGCTTCCAGTTCCACTCCAGCCTCTCCAGTCCCAATACAAAGTGTCTCTGCTGAGAGCAAGAAAAGTGAAGCCTCGAGCCTTCCTTAAAGCCTGCTCAGGGCCAGGTTTCAGTATCGTCCCTGACACGCGGTGGGATGTCACCCCCTGATCAAGGGAATGCTTGCAGTTACTATTGCAGATGTCATCAAATGTGTCCAGAGAAAAGATAAGGGGAAAAAAAATCCAACCTGACACCAAATACTGACATGAAGAATAATAAAAAGTTGCTACTTCTGCTGCCACTACATATGGTTACAGTCAATGCTGCACTATGTTGTCTGAGTGCAGGTAATTTTGAGGAAGAGCATTTTAGGTTTTCACTGTTCACTACTGATTTTGGAGCTATTTTACAATCTGTTCTTTTCAGTCTCCCCAAGGACCCTGAATATCTACTTCATGACTTTTCCAGGCACAGCTTAATGAGAACACGCTCTGAACTTCCTCCTATTATTGACCAAACACTTCAGCACAACAAGGTTAAAAGTCATCCCAAGTTTCCAGCCTGCCTTCAGAAGGAAAGCACTGGAACGAGGCATTTATGCACTAACAGCTTTTTGGCCCAAATCTCTTTTAAACTACCCTGAGAGTGGCTGACATCCAGCTCTTCTCCTCAAAGTTTGTCAAGTTGATCTTCAAGCCAAAATTTATCAAGGTTGTCTCCAAAGCTCCTGAACGTTGTTTATTTGAACCAAGATATATTCCAGCACATCCAGGCACTATAAAGAGATCAAAAGCTTTCATAAATGTTTTGACCCCCCCACCTTCAGGGAGGTGGTTTTGAGTGGGGAGCCTGTTTTCAAACACAGCCCTTGGCACAGGATCATGCTCCCCATCTCCCCTTTGTACCCTGAGTTCTCTTTATAAAAGCTAAACAGAAATATTTTGTACCCTTGGAGCTGTCCCTTGCCAGCACCACAGGGATGGAGCTGGGTACTGCAGGAGGGGGAGAGCTGGGATCTCCAGTGCCCCTGGGCTCCTATGGGCCTGCATTTAGGGTCACCCCAAACAGGTACTCCCAGGGGGGACGGTTCAGGGACATGGAGGACAAAAATCAATCCAGAAGCTACAGAGTTTGGGCATCCTTCAGGGCAAGGAGCTGACCCTGCCCAAGGCACTGGTGGCACTGCAGCCACCGTGGATCCCGCTTTCCTGATAAACCCCAGGCTGGCAGCGTGCTCAATGACCAGGCTGGTGGAAGGGTGCCATCATTGTTCTCCCTATCCCTCAGCAGTTACCCGATTCCCCCTGGGATCTGTGGAAGGCAAACACTAGTCACACAAACACTGCTGCTGGGCCAGCTCCTGCCAGAGCAGAGGAAGGGAAGAGGTGGCTGTGAGCACCACGATGGAGCTGCTGGGCAGGGGCTGCACCAGGGTCAGCCCAGTGGCTCTGCCCCAACTAGCCCCCAGTGCTTCCCCAGCACAGAGCTCACACCCTCCAGTCAGCCTGTCCAAGAGGCTGAGGGCAGCTAGGTTTGAAGGAGAATTAGCAAGTCTGTCCCTGGGGATCACAGCTGCTCTTCCACATCTGTATCCCCAGCTCTTAAAAAAAAATCTAGTCACAGTTTCAGCAGCTTTAAGCTATTTGTTTAATCTGAGGAGCAGAAGCTCTTCCCTGCCCACTCCTGACAGTGGAATACAGAGTGGTTTTATACTACAGCACAGGGAAAACCCAGTCAAATGCTTTCCTTTAAGAAATTCTCTGCTGGCTCACACTTCCATATGCCGAAAACCACTTCCATCCCTTCGCACACAGCTTGTCTGGAAGGAAACCGGGCATGGGAGGGAGGTGGAGCAGGGCTGGGCGCTTGGTTTCAGATCCAGGCCTTGGCACAGGATCACACTTCCCATCTCCCCTTCTTACCCTGAGTTCTCTTAACAAAATATTTTCTATTTGGATCAGATTATGTTTAACTGTAAGGAAAAAATTCCTAGCTCCATCCAGAGCTGGATCTGGGACGGGTTCCTCTGGCAGCAGTGGTGGGCAGAGCTCCTGCCCATGCAGGCAGGATACTCCCAGCAGAGAGCTCAGCTGTGCCCCAGGCTTGCATGCCCTGGCACAAGGAGCCTTCCCACTCCTGTTCCCAGGAGCAGGAAGCTCCACAAGGCAGCTGGAACATGGATGGGCTGCTGCTGCTGCTCTTCACCAAAGGGAATGCGAGGGACTCAGGGAAGGGACATCCTCCAGCAGCAAAGGGGTGCCCTCTGTGAGCAGGAGATGGGGAGCCCCGGGGCACAACCACCCAGCTGCCCACCACCATGAGAAGTCAAACCCCCCTTCCTGCTCCTCCAGTGGCCCAGGGCAGACACCCCAAGAAGGCCCAGAGGAACTGCTCCCTCATCCAGCCTGGGGCTTTGGAGCTGGCAGATGCTGGCGTGGGCTGCACAGGGCTGTAGGACAGCAGGGGTAGCATCGGATCTCTCCTCAGCAATGCTTTTACTGAGCTTTACTGAAACACTGAGCCTTCTAGTTGTAAAATCCATTAAAATCTCTCAGAGAAATGTAAACCAACCTATAAACCCCTCAAAAGCATTCCATCCCCCTCTTCTACCTACTCTGCTTATTCACATGGTTTTCCAAAACACAGCGTGCTCCGTACATTTCTGCTCTCTGAGGCAAACCATGACTTACTGTTTTCCCCCATAACTTTATTCCAGAGCTGAGTTCTGTTCCCAATTCAGTGACCCACCCGACAGGCCATGGATCACCTTACCAGCTTCTGGGCGAGCCCCGGGGGAGCCCACTCGTAGGTGATGGTGTCGAAGGTGGGGTCCTTGCCCGAGATGTTGGGGTTGGTGACGATCATGCGGTTCCTCTTGTAGATGCGGACGCCGTCGCCGCCCTTGAGCCGCGCCGTCAGCGTGGAGTACTTGGAGTCTGCCAGCAGGCGCCCGATCTTGCGGTCATCCTCCAGCTCTGAGCTCAGGCTGTGCTCCTCCTGGCTGCACTTGCATGACTTGCAGATCTTCCTGTGGGCAACAAGAGACATCACCCTCTGCATGTGAGCTGGGCTTGGGAGGAAGGTGGTCACGCAGTGGGTTAGACACAGACCAGAGGTACACTGCAGGACAAAAGCCCCAGTACAATTCATGGAATGGTTTGGGTTGGAAGGGACCTTAAGGATGATCCAATTCTAATCCCTGCCATGGGTAGGGACATCTTCCACCAGCCCAGGGTGCTCCAAGCCCCGTCCAACCTGGCCTGGGACACTTCCAGGGATGGGGCAGCCACAGCTTCTCTGGGCACCCTGTGCCAGGGCCTGCCCACCCTCCCAGAGATGTCTGGTTCAATGAATATTCACCATTCTGACACAGGAATTTAGAACGATCCTTAAGCAGTCCCAGTCTGTCTCAGCTTGAGAAAATTCCTTGTAAAGTGATTAAGAGAAACAAGAATGAAATTACTTTCACTGACAACTGATTATTTTCTCTAATAAAGCAAACTCATATTATTCTGCTTGCTGAGTAAAGGCTGAGATCCTTCATCATCAGCACCCAGATCACTCCAGACAGGGTGAAATTCATTGTCATGAATTCTTTCTGAGCTGGCACTGTAGAATTTAATCTCTCTGGGCTCCTGCTGTGTTCCTCTTTGCATTCCAAACAGCAGCATTACATGCAACATTTCTGCTGGTAGAAAAGAGAGAAGTGATGCCAGTAATATTTCAAAGGAAGTTCTAAAGTTTTATTTCACTATCTACTCAATTGTCACTAACATAAACTGCATTAGTATCTGCTGGTTTACTTGCTGGGAGATTTCCCAGCTGAGAACACAACCCCTTAGTGCATTTTCATTTGGTTTCTCTTGCCCTGGTCACAAAGCAGGCTGAGCCATTGCCCTTGTCCCTCACCCCAGCTCTGAGGGAGGGGGACACCTCACTGATGGCAGTGTCTGAATTGCTTTACCAAACACTGCCCTCCTAAATGATTTAATTTAGTGTAATCTCAGTGGGGACAGAGCATCCACTTCCTGTCAGGTAAAAATACCTTTAATTCTCCACAGAGGACAAAGATGCTCTTATACTGTGTTGGAAAAGAGCACTTCCCTGTGCCCTGAGTGTGGGAGGGTCAGCCCCGAGCAGGGGGCAAAGAAAAGTGCTGAGAGGTTCTGTCAGAGGGTCCTTGGGAATGTTTCCAGCCAAGACTCTTCCCAGTCCCACATTTGCTGATGTGTGTGTGGAGGATCCGTGAGAGTTTGTGAGGGAGAGCGTCGTGGAGGGGACAAAAACTTGGAAATGTTTGTTTTCCAAACGACATCTCTCAGTTTCTGTTCATCTCCCACCCCAGCAGCCTTCTGGTACAGCTTAGGAGGGTCACCTGGGGCAATACTGTCCCAACAGGGGACTCTGCCCTGCCTTATGTTGGTGTGGGGAGAGAAAGATTAAGAAATCACGTATTACAGATATTCAAATTATCAGAGAATCATAGAATCACTTACACTGGAAAAGAGCTCCAACATCATGAAGTCCAACCCAGCACTGCCAGGTCCACCTGGAGGTACCTCTGCCATCTCTGCAGGACACAGCACTTGGCATCAGACCACAGGACAACATTGCTGATGGAGCTCCACACTTCAGCAAGGCTGGAAACATGGCCATGTTAGGCCAAAGTCTCATTAAAAGTATTCCTAAACATGTAAGACTAGAACATCAGGGACCACCAACAGGCCCAGCATGACCTCTCTCACTGTCCAACTATCCTCCTTCTCTCCACACCAGCTGTTGCTCAATTTACACACAGGAAGGGAGTGTTTATGTTGCACAACCACTATGGATGAAGTTGTTTTCCACCGCAGGCAGGATGTGCCTCATTTCTCCCAGGAGATATTAGATGTTCTGTTAAGGTTGGCACCTGATTCCCAATTTTCTTCTTCTTGGACCTCTGGTGGGTCACTGGAACAGGCTCCCCAGGCAATGGTCAGGGCACTAAGATTGACGGATGTCAAGGTGCATCTGGAAGCTGTTCTTAGAGTTCTAGGTAGTCTGGTGGGGAGCAAGGAGTTGGACTTGGTGATCCTCCTGGATCCCTTCCAACTCCAGGCATCCTATAACTCTGTGGTAAACTGCACTAAGCCTGGTTAATCTGCACAATTAGCTGAGAGCAGCTGCTTTAGCCCTGACACAGAAATCACTGTGGGATCACCCCGTGTGTGAGTGAAAGGATGTGACACAGAGCTCCAAGCACTGAGGAACTCTCCATATCCTTCCTCAGCTGCTGGGAGAAGTTTTTGTTCCTCAAGGGCATTGTTGGATGTTTATGAGCTGTCAGTGACTTCTCCTTGTGTGGCTGGAACAAGGCAGTGAGCGTAGCCCTCAGGGCCGTGTCTGGGTGGCACGGGTGGGATGAATCAGAGGCAACACCACAGAGCAATCCTGCTGTATTCCACCCTTGGAGCTTCTGTCCTGGGAAGTTCTCATGTCATGCTGATTGAGGCCAATTTCCTGTGCCACTTTGGGGCTTGGTTTTCCATCCCAGAAGGAAGGAGGAGGAGAGGGGGGCCAAGACAACAGTGTCATGTTCAGACCTGTTTGGGGCTCTGCAGCTTTAATTATCACCTAGCCTTGGCTTCCCAGGGACAAACTCTGGCTCCCAAGGGTGTCCAGTCCCACTCTGTCCACCCCATGGAGGTTTTCAGGGTTTGTGATGCTGAAACAGCCCCAACAAAACCCACACACATTTCTTATTGCACTGAGACAATCACTGACCATGTCAGAAATGTTAGAAAACGTTCTATGTGAGAAAAACATGTTGGAAAACCAGATCTATGATGAGGGAAATGTTTCAGATCCCCTTTTACATCAGGGTTGCACTTGAACATGGGTATGCCCTGCTCCCAGAATAACCAGCCCTTCTTTTTATTCTTTCAGGCACCAGATCCTGCTATGGAGGGCAACAAAAAACCCATCAGGATGGGTAAGACACCGAAACAATACATGTGATTTGTGTCGTCTGCAATGCAAATACTGCCCAGGGTCATGAATGAACCAGTTGTGCACATCCTAACATTTTACATGAAGTCTCCTCTTGGTGAAGAGCCAAAATAATGGGGGAAAAAAAATAATCAGAAGAAAATATCTTTCAAATTAGTGGGTATGTCCAGACGCCAGTGCACAGCTGGGGAAATAAAAAGTAACTCTGGATGTTTCCTGCAGTGTCTTTGGAAAAGAGTCTTTTTGCCAGATGATGTGAACATCACTCTGACTGTTAGGTCTTATTTTAAGGGCTGGCTCTTGCACATGTGTGTGTAATGGTGTAATGGCCCTGTCTTCTCGAGGCAGGGGGGAAATGTGTGGTCATATATTTCAAAACAACTGAAACTCCTCCTGTGCTCCTCTGGCCTGGAGCAGTCCCGGGGTTCCTACTGCTCTGTGGGGAAAAGGCAGGAGGGAATGGGTAGGTCCAGAAGGGACAAGGAATTCAAACAGGCAAAGTATGAGCACAGGGAGCCCAAAACAGGAAAAATACTGTCCAATAGAGACAGTGTAGCACAGTTTGGCTTTTCCTCAGTGTAAATCAGGAGAACTATTCCTTTCACTGACATTGGCTTCCTGTTACACAGCTCTTGTATCAAGAACTTGATTGCTTGTAAATACAAGCCCATACCCAGTCCCAGACGACGGGAGATGCCACTGCCTCCCACTGCAGATGGGAAAAGTGAAGGACATTTGTTCACCTAGAAGGGGTGGCAGAATGGGAAACTGAAGGTCACTTGGTTGTTCAGCTGGAGAAGAGGAGACTGAGGTCAGACCTCACCAGGGTCTGCAGCTCCAATCTCTGCTCTGT
>JAWWMP010000023.1:694689-707634 GCA_035047865.1 Dendrocincla tyrannina
GGGCAGCCACAGCTTCTCTGGGCACCCTGTGCCAGGGCCTGCCCACCCTCACAGGGAAGAATTTCTTCCCAATATCCAATTTAACTCTGTTCTCTATCAGTGTGAAACCCTCTCCCCCTTGTCCTGTCACTGCAAAAACTCCCATCTGTGGGGAGCTGCTTCTTCCCCTGGATTTCAAAAACCCCTTCAGGCATCACTAAACTGGAGATTAGTCTCCTCACCAGACTCCAAGAGCCCAGCACCAGCCTCGCCTCTTATGAAGCTTTATAAGTCATTAAAAAAGTGACTGCTAGAAGGAACTGATGCTTAATTGACTATAATTTGAACTGTAATAGCTATAAATCACACAGACAAGTATCTAAGGCCCCTCTCTCTTGGCCAGCATTGCCATCAAACACTCATAACAAAAGGGACAAAGTAACCCTGACACAACCCTGAGGATTTCAGCAGGATCCCTGAACAAGAATGAGTCAAACCAGCCTTTAATGGAGTCAATTAAAAAAAAGAAAAAGTAGTTCTCCACCAAGCGAGTGTTTTAAAGTTTGGATTTCACCCAGCTGAAGTATCAAAACTGGGAGCTGAAGGTGCCCAAGGCATTCCAGCTGCAGCCAGCACAGCTGGACTGCTCCCTGTGCTGCTGCTACAGACCCACGCAGCCCCCGGAGCTCTCCAGACACACAGAAAGGAGCCCAGTGTTTGCAAGGCAGCTCAGGGGGCACTAATTCTCTTTTAATTAGTGACATCTGTAGGGCTGGCTTTCATTTCAAAGCCCCTTTGTTGTCCTGCTAGGGCAGGGAGCAGCCCTCCGCCCCGAGCAGAGCATGCTGTCCTGGGCAGCTCCCACCAGCTCCTGACATCACTGGCTATTCACTTACATTAGTGCTTTCAAAAGGAAATACTGAAAATAAAGTATCAAATGAGACGTTCTGGCAGTAAGCACAGCATTTCAGCTGTGAGGAGGCAGGACAGGACTGAGCCCAAGCCCACAGCTCTTGGTCACCCTCCAGCTCTGAGCCCATGGACAAGGTGACAGCCAGGCACTCAGCACGACTCCTACTCACCATGTAGGATCATCCTCTGGATCAGCTCTTCCCTGCCTCCACAACAAGCAGGGCTCTGCTTGTTTCCACTAGTCCCAGACAAGCTCAGAAGGCAGTGGGCAGGGGTCTGGGTGGGCAGGGGGCTGTGCTCTGGCACTGCAGGGCACTGTGGGGCTGTCCAAGCACAGCAGGCTGCAGAGCATCAGCAAAAGTGGGAAAAACTCTCTGCATGGAACTGGAGCTTCGTTTAAGCACTTGTGGATGAGATTTTTTTTTTGAGATAACTCAAAGCATAAAAGAGCAGGAGCAGCGAGGAGGGGAACAGAGAGCAGAGGCACGAGCATCCCCTCAGCTCGGCAGCTCTACTTTGTTCTTAAAGTTACCAGAGGCTGAGTACCAACAGGACCAAGGGGCAGTGGCCAGGCAGGGCCCCTCCAGGACAGGGTGTTACCTCCAGGAATGTGGCTCGAAGCCTGCGCAGCTCCCTCGGCAGCGCAAACAAGGCACTCCTCTCCCCAACTGCGGCTGGTTCCCCGACATCTGGAAAAGAGGACACCGAGTTGGAAAGGCACCTTCCAGAAGCCAATTGACCATGTTCATGCAGACCTACTACAGGTTTATTTAGGGATGCTTGTGATGGAGCTGTTCACCTCAGAGTGGGGGAAGATAGAACAGTGTGAAGGGGATAGCACATCAAAGCCAGTGAACACACCCACGCCGGGCAGCCACCTTAACCTCATCCACGGAGACCTCAGGTCTCATTTAAAGGTGATTTTGCTTCAGTTTGTACAGTCGTATACTGCACGTGGATCTGTGAAAGTCAGAAGATCATGCAGGAGACATGGAAGTGCATTGCCATAACCTGAGGCTAAACTTGCTTTACTGCAACTTGGACTTCCTTGGTCTTTCTCCAAGGATATTCTGGGAATGTGGCATGTTTCCATGCCTCTGGCACTGGGTTTTATGGGTGGTTTCCATAGTGAACAAGAAACACAATGGGGAAAGGGTCTGGGGAGGTGGTGGGGAGGGGACACAGGGAATGTGGGGCTGTGGTTGTGCTGCACTTTGTGCTGCTCACTGAACACAGAAGAAACTCACTCATATCCATGAGCACTCACTGCTGCAGAGACAACCAAACAACCTCCCAACAGGAGAAAGACTACAGCAAAAATCCACACCAGGAGCCAATAACATTGGAAAATAAACCTGTTTTAGTGTCTGTCCCATGAATTTATCAAACATGGCTTTCTGAATGTGAAGAATGCAGGAGGGTATGGCAGGAGACAAAAACAAAGTGCTGCAGAAGGCACCAGGATGAGGTGACACCACGAGATGCTGAATTTCTCTCAGCCTGGATGTTTATACACGAGCTGTCAGGCTCCTGCCTGAAAGACACGTTTGTTCCCTGTAAAAATGAGCTGAAGGAAAACAGGGACAGTCCCACACCCGGCAGGAGCAATCACAGGAGCATCACCCCAGCTCAGCAGATCCAAGTCTGTGCAGAGATCGAAGTACAGGGTTTAACCCACCATTCCCTTCTGCAAGAAACAACACCTTCAGGCCCCAAGCATTGCCGAGCACTGTCCCTCCCGTGCAGGTTTCTGGCCACTCTGTACCTCACGGTCTGCATTTCCTACGAGGGGCTGTGACAGGCACAGGGCTCGCACCTCCCAGCCCTTTTTGGGGCCTGCTCCTATTTATCATGCTTTTGTGGGAGCTCTTTAATTCTCCTTGAGACACGAGCTTGTGCTAGGCACTGACTGTTCATGGCTGAGAGCCTGTCTGAACCACTGAATCATAAAATACCCTGATCTGGGAGGGACTCAAAAGGGTCATCAAAGTCCAACTCCCTGGTCCTGGGACAGGCTCAAGACCTGAGACTCCAGCAGAGCAGGAGCTCAAGACCTCAGACTCCAGGCAAGGCCACAGAGGTTTCCAGTGCTGGAGAAGGCTGGTACCTGCCCATGGAATCTGAGCCCATCCTATGTGTGTCTTTGCGACAGTCTTTCATTACAACATCATACACTATTTAAATCACTATTAGTTATGCTGGCAGAGGCTGTCCTTGCCAAAACCTATTTTCAAAGGGAGGGATCAACAGCAGTAAAAGAACAGGTGAAAGAACAGACGCTGCTCCCTGTCCCCGTGGGGACCTTGGGCTGCCCTGGCTCTGTCCAGCAGCTCCAGCCTCGGCAGCTCCGCCCAGATACAGAGCCAGTGATGATGATGGCAGCCTTCCTGCCTCCTGCATCCACCTATCCCACTTCCAGCACCAGCTCCCAGGCGTTCTGAAGGTCTCTGTTTGGAGGAGAATGTTATTCCTCACCCCCTCAGAAGCAGAGGGGGATTTGAGGCACTCTCATTCCCATCCCTGTGCAGGGGCCAAACACAACAGGCGCTGCTGCCCACTCAGCAGCACGTCCTCCCAGATACAGAGCTTCTCCCCACTGCTCTGCTCCAGCTCCTCACATAGGCATAAAAGGAGATTTCATAAAAAAAAAAGGGCAAGACACTGCAAAAAGCCCAAACCCAGTAAGATAATGTGAAACAAATGCTCTGTCTCAGGCTCCACCTATGTCCAAGCCTATCTGGGAACTGCAGCTGAACTCTGGCATCACCTTAAGATAAAGAGTTTGAAGACGTTTGTAATGCTTAAAAAAAAGCCAAAACCAGGCCTGTGTCAACAAACTGCTTAAAGAAAAGCAAATCCTGCTCACCAGGACTAGATAGACACTCCTTGCAACATTTCTGTTTTGGCTTTCTGTGCTTTAGAGCATTCTTGCTGTTAGAAGAGAGAAAGCAAGTCAGGGCAGAGGAAATTCTTGGGAAGTGAAATGATTGGAAACCGAGGCCACTCTACCCACAAAAACATCTCTGAACAGTCTCAGGAACACACCGGTAATACTATGGTTTGCTGTTCCACTGGCCAAAGGCAGGGACATCCTTTTAGCTGAACAGCAGGAAAATAGAGAGCCCATAATGACAAGTGACAAGGAAGAACACAAACGTGGCTCCCCCTTGGTTCAGAACTTGAGGACTCCTCTGGAAAGGAACACTGAGCATCCCAGGAAGATCTGGTGAGATGGATCTCTGGCTGGGAGCCATGAGCAGGTCAGGGTCCAGCCCCACAGCCTGCTTCCTGTGCAGCTCAGCTGAGACTCCAGAAGGTTCTTCCTGTGTTTTGCCACCCCCAGCCCAGCCCAGCACACTCTGGCCAAGGAGCCTTTGCCAAGGGCTCTGCCAAAGCCAGTCCAACAAGTGGGTCTTCTCTCTTTGGTGATGCACAAGGCACAGGGTCAAAATACACTCAGTGAATGAGTTGTGCCCTCAAGCAGGAGCATGTGACATGTTGGGAGAGCACAGAACAGACCAGGGACCTGGGGAAGTGACAAAGGTGGAACCAGGAGAGCAGAGCCAGCTCCAGCTGCTCCATCAGTCACTGTGACAAAGGGATAAGAAGTGAAGCAGGGAGATCCTTATCCAGATGCTTAGTCCACACTCCCTTGGAAAGCCACGGTATCTCTGAGCAGGACGGGCTCACCATTGGCTGCACACACACCATGGAGCACAAGGGAACACAGGGTGGCTTCAGCCTGGACACCCCTCTGGCCAGCAGCAGCACTGGCCACTGTGGAGGGGACCCAAAGGGTCATAAGCCCAGCTGGCAGGTTAATCTGGACTTGCATTCTCAGAGGAACTCAGGCCTGAAACACGGTTCAGAGTTTTGGCAAGTTTGGCCAATGTGGTCACTAATTAAGGACTATCAAAGGCTCATTACACTTCCAAGACAGTTACACCCCCTCTCCTGCACGAGCTGGTACCACAGACACTGATGGGACACAAGGCTGGACTCAGCTGCTCGGACTCCTGTGCTCAGTGCCAGTGGAGAGCATGAGTGTCATCGGGGCAGATCCGTGAGTGGGATGAAGGGTGTCCATCCCATGGCAGCTTATCCCTCCTGGCACTGCTGCCTGAGTCACTCACGGATCTCCAGGCCCCAGAAGTGCTTTGGGGACACCCTGCCATGGCCACAGCTCCGTGAGGGATCAGGGAAGGGAGGCGCTCCTGCTTCCACAGAGGCTTCTGGATCCCAAAAGCACTTATTGCACAACACCGTATTTGGAGACTGAAAACGGTGCTGGAGACACGTAACTACCTCAAGTATGTTTTCTCCTCCTTTTTAGGGAGGGAAGAGGAAAAACTGGTTTCCAAAAAGTTACTCCAAGTTCACAACAGCCCTTCATAGCCGAGGTTCTCGTTTCACCTCTCCTTGCAGTCAGAGCACTCCCTAGTACCCATGGCAAGCTCCATCCAAACCCTTCCCTGCAGCCTCTGGAAGACCCTCCTGCAGCCTTGGCATTGGATGCTCTACCCCTAAATAAGAGCCATGGCAGAAGAGAGCTCAGGGTGGCTGTGGGATCACATGAACCCTTTGGGTGGGTTCCTCCAGCTGCGAGGAATTTTGGAGATTAACAACTAACTCTGAAACAGACCCTCAAACAAAGGAAACGGGAAAAGTCACACAGTATTCACATGGGTGGGACCAGTCTGCTCAGCACAATTGCTGGGGAGTTTTGGGATAGGGATGGATAGCAGCTAATTTGTTGTCATTAGTTGACTATAATAGAGCTAAGCTTGCTTAATAATAGGGAGCCAGCTCAAACTTCCTTGAGGATTTCCAGTAGCTGGAGGCTGTAAGGGTTTACACCCACAGAAGAGGTTTCTACCCCGGCAAGGGGAGCACTGCACACTCTGGGAACGCACAGCACCATCGGATAAAGTGAAGCTGGACTTCCATGGGCTGCAGGGAAAAATCAGCCCAACCCAACAACAGTGTTAACACACCCAAGTTAACCCAGGAACGATGCCAGACTCTGCACATACAGAAAGCCCCTTTGGTTGCATTTTCCTTCCTATTGTGGGTCCAGACAGGCGGATTTGCTGTAATGTCTTACTGCACAGAGCCACATGTGGCACCCAAGTGTCCCTTCCCAGCCCCACACAGCCATCTCTCCTCCAGACAGAGGAGTGACCCAGCATCCTGTTCACCCAAACTGGGGACCTCTGAGTTCTCCTCATAGAGTACCAGCTTGGCCTCCAGCACCTTAATTCCTGATTTGGATGGGCAATTGGTCTCTCTCAGCGTTCTCCTAGACAACTTTCTCATCTGGGAAAACCTCTGAATAAATCCCTTGGGGAAGAGCATCACCTGCTACTCACTGAACCTGCCTCTTACGCTGTTTGGGAAAATTACCCTCAAAGACACCATGGGAGAGCTGAAAAGTTCCAACAAGCTCCACTGTGGAGTTGTCCCTAAGGATCCAGCGCCAAGTGTGGCCTGGGGCAAGCACTGCTCCAGCCCCGAGTGCTGCTCCAGCCCAAGCGCTGGCAGAGAGGACTCTGAGCTCGCTGCAGGTACTCGTGCTGGAGTCAACACTGCCCAGGCTCCCCCTGGAGATGCCAAGTGATGCCACCCACATGACTTTTCTTAAATGGGCGTTAAAACGAAAACTAACTGAGGTACTGAAGGAACCCAACAAACCAGCCTTGGGTGGGATGAAATCCTCATATCTATGCTGAAGGAGAAGAAGCTCAGCTTGAGTCACCTCAGGGTTTGTTTTGGCTCATCCTCTCTTCTGGAACTAATCCTCCCTGACTCTCATATGCCAGAGCCCTGTCTGGTTCCACTGCTCTGCCATTCATCAGGGATGGAGTTGTTGCTCCTGCCTGTCAGGCATAGGCGAGGTCTGATGGCATTGGGCTGACACATGCCAGCCCTGCAGGCATCCCTCACTCCAGACATTCCTGGCCTGGGACTCTGCATGCAAACCTACAGCACTAGGACCAATCAAAGTATAAAAATATCAGCTCTTGAGGGGCTCCTGGAATGCGGATTTTTCTTTCTGCTTCATCCTGACACACTGGAGTAGAAGTGCCACTCCTGGAACACCTGACCTTGGCCAACAGTTTTACATTGTGAGTATTATTATTATTTTCCCCTCCTGCTGATAACCAACAAACGGAATGACTTGGGCTGAAAGGGACCTTAAAGACCAACATCCTCCTTGACTGCACCTGATGTCCAGAGAGGTCCAGCCTCAGGTGTGCTCTGGAGCCAACAACCAGTCCTGGTACAGAAAACATCCCCTGAACCTGCTGCAGGAGGACTCAGCTCAGTGGGACACTCAGGGCTGTGCTGAATTTCATGAAGGACTCCATGACAGCATCTGCAAGTGGAATATATCTGTGCAAGGCCAAACGACTGCCCTTAAAAGTGCATTAACCAATACATACACTCACTACTGCAGTTCTGAGAACAGCAAAGGGCTGTTGTGATCTATTTGCTTCTCATTTTCATAGATAGAAAACATCCATTGTAATCATGACCTGCAAGCAATTTGTTTCCCTGCCAGATTCTGAGCAAGCAGCTATCCCAATTACCACACTCATGGGGAAAAAAAAAGCCCTTACAAAAGGCTGTCTTTCATCTCAAATTCTCTCTATGGGATTTATTTAAGGCACCAGTGAACAAGTTGGTATCATCTGGAATACCAGAAGCACTTAGTATACTCTGCAGAGTAAGAAGTTTGTTGCCTTTTATTTCAGCAGCAAAAAGACCAGGAAAAGGCACCAATACTGGAAGAAACTATTTCAATGGAGCTGCCAAACTCCAACCTACAGGATGACAGAGCTCCAGCAACCAGGGCCTCTGCAAATACCTCACTCTTCCAAGAGCACATAGCTGGCATCATTCCTTTCTCCACTAACAATGTGTGAATTAATGATAAGAGAAGGGCAAATGCTGAAAAACCAGATGAACAGATTTTTCCACAAGCCAGAGAGTGCTTCAGATATTTGGGTTTAATTATAAACCCAAATGAGCCTTGAGGTGCCTGAAATGGGAAGAACCTCCCCAAATTTAATGAAGCAGCAGCTGTGCTGAGTTCCAGAGCACTCAGGTAAGTGTTTCAACGTGATCTCCAGTCACCTGCCCAGAGCCAGCTGTGTCCTTTCCACCTCCTGCAGGAGGAGAAGGTGTGGGATGCCGCTGGGAATGGGGGGCCCTCTGTGCACCGACACGATGCACTGCTGGAGCTGCTTCCATCAAAGTTCCATATAACATCTGATTTAGTCCTAAATATCTCCTCAGCAGCAGCAGAAAGATCTTTAGAGTCAAGGAAACAGGAGAAAGCTGAAGGTGGGCAAAAGGGCAGGGCCCTGCCTGGGCCATCCATCCGCCTCCTTGACCCATCTTGCCCTGCAGCCTCACTGTATCAGCTCTAAGGAGACCATGGGATGCAGTCACTATCCCAAACCCCACAAAAATCCCTAAGGCCCATCCGGCTGTGTAAAATGCCAAAAAAAAAATGGCTGGGGCATGAGGGAGTTCAGACAAAAGGTACAGCAAGCCAGGAGTCTCAGCAGCTACTGCAGAGCTGTCACCCCAAGCCCTGGGGCTGCAGGGCTGGTCCCTACCCGAGATGTCCCAGCCCAGCAGAGGTGCTGCTCAGGTCTCATTCTGTCCTGGTGCTCTGTATTAGGGTGCAGGCTGACAGGAGCCCGGGCTGTCCTCCTGCAGGCTCCTGCTGTAGCTGACACCTGCAGACGCTCTCTGCTTGTCCAGGCTGACTGGGCTGCACAGGAGATAGGAAAACAGGGGATATAATTTTTTTCACCTTGAGCTTCATAATCTTGACAAAAGTTTCCCTCTTAGAGGGAAAATAAAGTGAGGTGGCTTTGAGCAACAGGTCTCCAGGTCTTCAGAAAGAGCGAATGAAGAAATCCAAGTGAATCTTGTGGCTGGTGATGCCCTGAACCCCAAGGCAGAAGCTGAGGGGCTGTGCCAGCCCAAATACTGCCAAGACACAGGGATTCAGCCAAACAGGGTTTTGGGTGAATTTGTTTTCCTATGTTCCTCTGACCTAACCAAGTGATGAAGTCAAAGCAGAGAGTAGGGAGATGGTAAAAGCAAACAGCTGCCCAGAAACCTTTCCCTTTCTCTGAGCCCCATCTCTAAATGGAGTAGTAGCTCCAAGCTGGGACATTCAAGTACCGCCTTTCCTGAATGGCTGAAATACAAGATTTCCTTTTTTAAAAAAAAAAAGAGAAAAAACTCAGCCTAAACAAATACTCCAGACACTGTTTCCCTGCAGGAGCAGAGGGATTTTGTAACTTGTAAATTGTATTTTATGGGACTTGATTTAGCTCAGAGTCCAAGTCCCAAAATAAGCTCCTTAACCCCAGTGCTGCTTTATGATTTCATGTCTATAAATACTTGCTCAGAGCAGGTTTCTGCATTAAGATCAACATCTGCTTCCCTGTGACAGCTGCTTCCTCCCCTGGGCTCCAACATGAGGATGCTGTTCTGGGAGCAGGGACTTGAGTCCCATAAGAACAGAACAGCTTTCAAAGCTGGGCACAGCCACTGCCCCCAGCCATGTATGTATGAGCTGTCCCCAATACTGGGACACCCCCTCCATCACAAGGGGACTTTGCAGAGAAGGTACCAACTCCATGTGGAAACTGAGCTTCTGCTGGTGGGGAATACAGCCAGAACTATGTGCATGAAAATGCTGCAAGGCACAAGCAACTCCCAGTGGTGTGATTGTTAAAAGTTACAAGTTCCAGCTCCCCAGAGCAGGGATGAAGCTGTTTGTACAGCTCTGACAGCATTTACACAACTGAGCACGTTGGAAGGACTCGGGTGCTGGCTCTGCAGCCCCTCTCTGCAGGCACAGCTCTTGCCATGCTCGTCACTGCCTACCCAAACTGTTCATGGGGCTTTGGGACACAAAGCCTTCATAGATGTGTCCCACAAAAATATCTCTGGGCAGAGCCCCCGTTATTTGGGAGCTGAGCATCATTCCCCACAGAACTGGGCATCTGCCACTCCGTGGCCAGAACAGCTTGGGGTTCAGCCCAGGCACCTGCACACCCTGACCAAGAGGCCCAGTTTACTAAAAGACGGGGAATACACTGGAGACTCAGCTTTTTTGTTCAAGTTTTTTAAAGCTCTACATTTTCAGACTTTATTAAGGGCAAGCTCCCAATCCCTACCAGACTTTATTAAGGGCAAGCTCCCAATCCCTACCAGCATTCCCACCCACATCTGCAGTTACATGCAGAGGGGTTTTCAACCCTCCAGGTACTTTGCTGATAGAGAGGGAGCTCCTGCCCCTCCCCAAGGCCCCCAGAGCATACCCTGGAGCCCACATATTCCTGCAACAGCTACACTTCTGTCCTACAGGCTGCTTTGGCTGTTTGGAAGTCCCATGCTAAAGAACTGAGTAAAGAAAAAGTTAAAGAATCAAAATTTGTATTAACTGAGAAAACTTTACCTTGGCTTTGATGGGTGCTTTTAGCTCAGTGGGTTATTTTGTTCTCCTGACAAGGGACAGAATCTAGTGAGAACAGCACACAAGCCCAGTGCCTGCCTGGCCAGCTGGCCCCGCTCCGGCGCTCACGCCGTGCCAGCCATCACACTATCTCTGCTTCGAGGTTTAACTCTCCATTTAGAATTTAATCTAAACAACCCCTGTGCCAAACGGAACGCCATCCCACTCATGCTGCTTTAATTTCCTCAGAAAGAATCCCAGAATACGCTAGGCAAGACATCAACAATAATTAAACCCAACAGTGATTGAAAATCAAATTTTCGGGGCCTCGCAACAAGCCCTAATGAGTTCCAGACTTTCCTTCCCCGACTTGCTCAGACTGGCTGTGTGACACTGCCAAGCCAAATTAAAATTTGACAGTATTCCACACCATGCCCAGAAAAAGTGCCCGTCTCAGGATTCAGGAAATTAAACAGCCGTCTACTGCGGAGACGCCCATTCATCTTTGGACGTAGATTATTCAGACACTGATCCAGGGTCTGCATTATTCTTTTCCCTTGTTTTCATTATGTCACTTCATATCCCTTTTGAAGTACAAACTAGCTGGGACTTCTTTTTTTATACTGCTGTGTTCAGGTGAGAGGAGACAGGCAGCGGAGCCCTGCAGAACAGGGCATCACCCCCTCACCCATGTGGGGGTTACACCTGGCACAGCCCAGAGGTGGCTCTGAGAGGGATCCCCAGCAGGACTACACCTTCCACTGCAGACAGTTTGTGCCTTTTCCTCATGGGTTTAAGCGAAATTAAAGATGACATCTCATCCTTTGCCCTCGCATCAGGGGGAGCTGAGGATCCAGTCACATGTTTAGGGAAGGCTCTGATGGTTTCTGCGTCCATGAGCCTTTTGGGGTGCTCACTTTGTGAGCTTTCACTGCTCCATCCCCAGCAGACAATGCTTAAGGAACTCTTGGGAGATGGGTCTAGTGCAGAAATAGCTTTGCCAGGTGCTGTTTCTGGTGGGCAGCCAACAGGGTCAGCAGGGACAGGGAAGGGGGCAGTGCTGGAAGGAGGAGGAATCCTGAAATCCCTGTCCTACCTCAAAGCGTCGGGTATGTCAGGCAGGGCACAGGGAGAGCAGGCACACAGCTCTGCAGAGGAGAACAACACAGCCCTAGTCACCCAGCCCAGGCACAGACAGCAACTCCTGCTGCCAAACACCAGCCTTTGCCCGGAGCATCCTGCAAGGAGCAGCCAGTTTTCAGTAAAACCCGGCAAACAGTTTTCCTTGGGATCCAGCAGTGGCTCAATTTAGACCTTACAAGACAGAAGAAGCTACATCTGGGCAACAGAGAGGCTGATCTTCTCAAACTGACAGGCAGGGAGGGATCCCCAAGGTCAGCACTGGCAAGAAACTTCATGGCAAAGGGCAGCATCCCCCATGGTGAAGGTTCCAGAGGTGCCCCTGTGCCCTGGGAGACCCGTGGCCACTGAGCCCAGGGCCCAGCCCTCGGCACTGCCTGCTGGGGGCCACCCGGCACCAAGCAATGGCATCAGAACAAGCTGCCAAGGGGCGCTGAACTCATGCCCGAACCACGAGGTGACAAAGGTGCAGAGAGGAAGGTCGTGAGAGCAGCTGCTCCCTGACAGCCCATTCCACACGCTTTTATCTGGCAATTAGAATCCCTTCCATCCAGCTCAGTGCCATGCCAGGAGGGCCTGCCAGCTATTCTGTCCCCGTCAAAGGACACTATGGCACAGCTGGGATTTCCTGGATCGAACACTTTCCAGAGGGGCTAGAGGGGCTCAAGTGAGTCGCCCATGAACCCAGCTCAGGGCAGCTGTGCCTTACACCACTTAATTTGGGCAACAAACAGTTGCTTTTCCAGCAAAAGCTTTGGTGAAGTACCTTTCTGTACCGAAATAAGCCCGCACTCAGGCGCAGCGTTGGGCACGGCGGCCGGGCAGTGCCGGAGCGGGGCCGGGGCTGCCACTCGCGGGTGAATGTCCCTATGGAGGGGCAGGAGCGAGGGAAGGGCTTCAGGGACGGCGTCTGTCCCCTCCCGGCCCGGAGTGGGGGGTTCTGTTCTGTCTCAGTCCCGAGCTGGGCGGTGGGAAGGGTCCGTCCCGTCTCAGCCCCGAACTGAGGGTGCTTGTCCCTTCCCAGTCCTGCCCAGGTGCCGGTACAGCGCGGGGCAGGAGAACTCAGGAGATGAGGAATATGGGGAAAAAATAAGAAAACATGGAGTTTCTCAGCCGTGCCGGTACCCGGTGCGCGCTCGCCCATCCCGCTCACCTGCAGACACGGCTCGGCCTCGCCGGGATCCCCGGGAAAGGGGAGCGCACAGCCCGCTGCATCCCCGCGAAAGGGGAGCGCACAGCCCGCTGCATCCCCAGGAAAGGGGAGCGCACAGTCCGCTGCCTTCCCGGGAAAGGGGAGCGCACAGCCCGCTGCCTTCCCGCGAAAGGGGAGCGCACAGTCCGCTGCATCCCCAGGAAAGGGGAGCGCACAGCCCGCTGCATCCCCGCGAAAGGGGAGCGCACAGCCCGCTGCATTCCCGGGAAAGGGGAGC
>JAWWMP010000023.1:707777-725920 GCA_035047865.1 Dendrocincla tyrannina
GAAAGGGGAGCGCACAGCCCGCTGCATTCCCGGGAAAGGGGAGCGCACAGCCCGCTGCATTCCCGGGAAAGGGGAGCGCACAGCCCGCTGCATCCCCGCGAAAGGGGAGCGCACAGCCCGCTGCATCCCCGGGAAAGGGGAGCGCACAGCCCGCTGCATCCCCGCGAAAGGGGAGCGCACAGCCCGCTGCCCCATCCGGACCCACCTCCTGCCCGCGGCTGGTTCCCGGGGAAATGGGCACAGTCCGCTGCCCGGCCTGGGGTTGGTTCCCGGGGAAGGGGAGCGCGGCCGGGGCCGGTTCCCGGGGCCGGTTCCCGTTCCCGTTCCCGGTGTCCCGCACCGACCCACCTCCTGCCCGCTCCTTCCTCCCCTCCCGCTGGCGCCGGGCGCGCCGCCCGACCGCCGCCTTTCATTGGCTCCTGCGGCGGCCCCCAAACCGCTCTCAGCCAATCCGACGCCGGCCAAAAACTTTTGGGACCAATGGAGTGCGGCGGGGCGGGGGCGCGTGTCCGTGGAGGGCACGGGGTGGGACGGGGGGGCTTTGGACAGGGGATGGAGGGGCAGGACGAGGGGGAAAGGCTTCCCACTGCCAAAGAGGAAAGGGATGGATGGGACATGGGGAAAGAATTGCTGGCTGTGAGGGGGGACGGGCCCTGGCACAGGGTGCCCAGAGAAGCTGGGGCTGCCCCCGGATCCCTGGAAGTGTCCAAGGCCAGGTTGGACGGGGCTTGGAGCACCCTGGGCTGGTGGGAGGTGTCCCTGCCCATGGCAGGAGCGTAGAACTGAATGAGCTTTAAGTTCCCCTCCAATCCAAACCATTCTGGGATTCTATGATAAGACAGCACGGCTCCTGCCACGGCTCCTGAGGCTTAGAAAGACGGGATAATGAACAAAATTAACAGTATTTTTAAGTGTTCCTGCTCCAAAGCAGCAGTGCAGGGCGGGATAAGGCTGGGCATTTGGGGGTGCCCAAGCAGGGTGCAGCCCTGGCTGGGGTAGGGGTGCTGGCAGCTCTCAGGCCAAGTTGCCTTTTGTGGCTGGGCTGGGACTGTCCTGCTGTCCCTCTGTCCCACAGTCCCTCTGTCCCAGTGTCCCACCGTGCTCCCATCCCGGGCTCTGACACCAAGCGCAGGGAAATGGATTTCCGAATCAGACAGGAATGTGCTGGGGCAGTTAATCACAGCAAAAAGACATGGAATGTTTTTAGCAGAAGAAACTGTCCAAACCCATGTTTCTCTTGTTATTTCAAAGGATGTTGAACGCTGAATGACTATCTATTGCCTTTTGGTTTCTGGCTTGGTTTTTTTACCATGAAATGGTGAGTTCTTTACAGCTTTAGCAAACATTCCTGCCTACTCCAACAAACATTCCTGCCTGCTCCTGCTGTGTCTGGGAGGTCTAGCACAAAGCCCCTTTGTGCAGGTGAGGGTTAGAGGGCTCCACACGCTCCCAGCTCTCTCTCCTGGTTCCCCACTTCCCACTGATACACACCATTCTCCCTTCTTCATTGTACCTGAGTCCAGGAAAAACTCGTGCTGAAATAACTGAAACCAGGATCCAGCTGCCTCCTTACGATCTGTGATCTGGGAGCACAACCCCAGCTCAGGGATGAACTGGCTGCTTACAACTGTAATCTGAAAACAATAAATCCTAAACACTTGTATTGGTTTAATACCTCCCATGTCGGGACATTTTGCTGAGATTTCTTGCAGCATTCCGGCAGAGATGGGGAAGAGGGAAACAGACACTCCAGGGTCATTTGGACCTGCACTTGCTTCTCCAAAATGAAGGAATCCAATTTACAGTGTCTCTGTGCAAAGGGAAGGGAGTGAAGGGCAGCAAAGGCTGGTGCCTCAGCGGGAGGAGAGCGGCAATGGGCACAGGCGCCTGTGTTTCCTGTCTGTGCCCCAGCCATGCTCTGCTTTGCTTCCAGAGAAAGATAAGGACTTTCTGCTGCTCCCAGCTGTGGGATGTGTTGTCTGGGACCATGCAGGGGCAGCTGGGTCCCTGAATCCTCCAATCGTGCCTCAAAATGCCCCTGGGACAGTGATGCCATGACCCCGGAGCGGGTGAGCGCTGGGCTCCGGCAGCCCTGAGCACTGCTGGGTGCCCTCTCCCTCTGGCACAGGATGGAGCAGGCAGGGCCTCCGGGATCAGCCCAGGGAGAAGGGATTCGTTCTCTTCAAGAGAGAAAATGGGGATGGAGCTGAATTGGTAATACTGGATGGGTACAGCAAAGAGGCCAAAGCATCGGGGGCCCGTGTGCCCCCCAGAGAGGGGGAATGTGCCCCTGAGCAAATGTCTGCTCATTTTTAGAAGGGATATTTGGGCATCCTCAAAGAAATGTGGGTTAAAAAGCAAAAGCAGAAGAGAAATTCTGGAGAGATGAAGTCTCTCCGGGGAGGGCATTTGAACCTGACCTTCCAGAGGCATTTTGGGAGTGAGCAGAGGGAACAAACAGCACAGGGATATTGTTTTTCAAACCCATGGAGAGCTTGGCAGCCCCAGGAAACGTTTGACATGGCAATGGGGTGACATTATCTCACTTTCCCAATGCACACATGCACGTGGCCACCTGGGATATAGGAAAGAACTTACAAAGGGATTTCAGGGTGCCACGAGGCGCCGGGTGATGGGCCAGCACCCAGCAGGGGCAGTGGCACTGCCCTGCTGCCCCCCAGCCCAGGGACACTGCAACAGGTCCCCGCTGTCACCCAGCCCAGGGACACTGCAACAGGTCCCCGCTGTCACCTGCCCCAGGGACACTGCAACAGGTCCCCACTGTCACCCACCCCAGGGACACTGCAAGAGGTCCCCACTGTCACCCACCCCAGGGACACTGCAACAGGTCCCCACTGTCACCTGCCCCAGGGACACTGCAACAGGTCCCCACTGTCACCCACCCCAGGGACACTGCAAGAGGTCCCCACTGTCACCTGCCCCAGGGACACTGCAACAGGTCCCCGCTGTCACCTGCCCAGGGACACTCTGGCAGGTCCCTGTTGGCTCTCACCTGGAGCTGAGACCGTGCTTTGGACAAGCATGGAGGGAAGGCTCTGTTGTGGTGGGGGGGCAAATCTGTGCCACAGGGAGATGCTCTATGTAAAAGTGGCAGGTTTGGGGTTCTTTCGTTTCTTGGTTTTAGTTTTAAGCAGCAGTTACAAAGCTGAGCCCCTGCACGCTCCAGGTGCTGAGGCAGGACTGGGCTCTCCCAGTGCAGCCAAGGCTTTCCATCAGCGTGGAAACAGCTTCACACAGGGTGTAATGAGGCTCTGTCATTACTTAATATTGAAAGACAATAAACCTAAGATTAGAATAAGACTTAAAATCGTCCTAGATGCTTACATTTGGAATAAAATATGTCTGGAAGTGTTGTATTTAATATAACACAAATAAATCATGACAAGCGATAGTGAAGCGTAGCCAGAGTGAGAAGCTACACCGAGGGTAGATTATTCCTGATGTTCAGAACCCCCTTGGGAGGCCCCTGATGGTGGGAATTCTCTGGGATGGGAAACCCACCCGGGCTGGATGTGGACTGTTTTAGTTTCTAGGTTTCTGAACGACTCAGCCTGTCAATAAACAGGAATTAACAGCCATAAATGCCATAAATGCTGTCTCTGAGGATGAAATCTGCGCCGGGGTCCCGGCAGTTGTGGAGCAGAGCAGGGAGAGGTGGAGGTGAGGTAAAGCCGGCCCGGGGGAGGACCCGGCCCGTCCCGCTGAGCCGTGGGAAGGATGCCAGGGCTGGTTATCACTGACGGTCTCTGAATAATGAGGCTGCGCTATACTTAGCTCTGCTAGGAAGAGACAGAATCATCCTGTGACTAAACACAGCTAAATCCCTGCAGGAGTCATTGCCCATAAACTGCCGACAAATGGACAAAGATGCTCAATTATGAGAATCAGGGATTTCAGCTTCCTGTTGATTCACCAGTAGCTTTTATCAGCACAAAACTATCCTCACAGAGGTGACACCAGACTGGGGCTTCCTGAAGTGCCCTCGATGTCAGCTGAGCATCAGAGGCAGCAGCCTGGACCACAGGCAATCCAGTTTCTGGCTGGAATGACAGCAGCGAGAGATTGGCATCAGCAATGGTTGTGATCTGAGCGTTGCTCCTCGCTGTTTCTGACGAGCTGCTGAAGGTGAACCCCGACTCGCCAGCTTCTGTGAGCTTGTCCTCATCAGCCTGCAAGGTCAGGAGTTTATTGGAGTCACTGAGGACAGGGGAGGAAAAGATGTATGAGGTCATCTGTGGAGGGCAGCCTCTTTGAGAGCATCATTCTCTGTGATTTAAAGCCCCTTAAGCAATACCCGTCTCTTGGTCAGAATCTGCACTCTCTGAGATGGATGTTGCAAAGTCGAACTCGGTTCAGTTTGCAGCTTTGTTCCTCATTTATATTCCTGCCACTTGTATTGTTTCAGCCGTGGCTTTGAGGAATGGAGAAAGGCACTTTCCAGCCCTTCTGACTTTGAATCCAGAGAATGAAGGTCATGGCCTCCCTCCCTTTCCCAAGCCCACATGCTCTTGCCAGGGGTCTGTTCACTGAGCCCAGCCCTGGTGTGTGTAGCAGGGCTGCAACTGGAGCTGACCAGCCCAGCTCACAGGCATCATCCTCAGGCAGCAGAGACCTGTGACAAGGTGGAAAGAGAGGATGGAAAAGGTGGGGAGCCCTTCAGGGGCTGAGGTGGGGACAGCCCTGTTGGAATCAGGACAGATCCCCGGGGGTGGTGCAGCTGGCTGAGGAACACATCAGCTTGTTGAGTTGGAGCATCCCTTTCTCCTCCTTCCCCACTGCCCATGTGCCACCCCTGGCTGTGGCACAGACTCCCTGTCATGTGCCCAGGGACGCACAGCACAGACTGTGCCAGGGGGGTAACAATGTGCTCAAAGTGGTCCTGAGTGCCAGATCTCGGATCCCAAATTGCCACTGTGGGGGGCACAGACCCCGGGGCTCCTGCCTGCCCTTCTGCTGAAGGTCTTGCCATGGGGAGGGTTTTGACCCTGCCTGGACATGGACACCAGCAGCCAGGTGGGTCCCACCATGGGTGCTCTCCACACTTGCATGGAGCTTTATCAGCCATAAGGACTCAAGGAAATGGCTCCTTGAACTGCAGCTTCATCCTCACTGTGTGTGAATTGAGTGCTGGTTCCCAGTGCTGATCCCAGCCCCTCTCCCTGCTCAGGGAAGGGAAGAGGTCCCAGGGGAGGTAGCAAGGTGACAAAGGGCAAGAGGGTCTGGAAGCTGCCTGGCTGGGGAACTGGGGTGGGGGGTTTTGGGGACCAAGCAAGCACAGAACAGCTGGTGAGGCTGAAGCCCAGCTGCAGGGGAGGGGCAGTGCAGGGGGGGCAGAGAGGAGTTCTTAAGGATTCCGTGATTTCTTCAGGAATCCCAAATGAAGGAAAGAGCCAAACTTCTGCCTGGAATTGATGCTGACCTGCTTTGTTGTGAAGAAATAAAAGGCATTGGTGGAGAAAGGAAATGAAAGATAGCAGCTGGAAGTGAGGCTTTCTGTTCCCCAGGAGGCTGAAGCCCCCGGGCTCTGGAGCCCTGATGCTTCCAGGGCAAATCCACACCAATTCTGTCCACTTACAATAGCTGCTTGAATGGCTCCTTCACTGATTCAAGTGAAAATTTAGTCCAGAGACAACAGAAATGGCCAAAACCTATAAATGTTTCTGATGCCATGGGCTAGTGAGGTCGCAGCCAGCACAGCCTGATGTGCCAGCAGGGACCAGCTCTGGGGCATCCCATGGGACAGGGCTGTCACCTCGCTGAGAGCAGCATTTCTGTGCTGCAGATGGAGAGGCTGGTACTGTGGTTCAAGGGATTACTGCAAACTCTGCTGTGTTTTCTAGAGAGAGAATCTGTGGTATTACATTCTTGGCTAATTTTCAATTTTTTCCCTTTTGTACAAACATAAAGGGATAAATGAAGTAGAAAATATGGCTCCGCAGCTGCTTTCAGTTAAGTGTTTCCCCCCCTTCCGTGAACGTAGTAGTAAAGCTACAAATTTGGTTGAAATATTTTTAAAGAAATTTTCATCTGGACTTCCAATCGGAGCAGAGTCATTAAAGGGAAATGACAGGAAAATGAATGGAAGAAACTAATCAAAAAGGGAGACAAAGGACAAGTAAATCCAGGCAGCTCCTTTTCTATTGATTATTGACTAAACCAACCCAAATTCCTGTATGGGCTGATTTTGCCCATGGTTTAAAGAGATATGTGATTGCAGTGGGAAAGGAAGAAAATACTGCATCAACCCTAAGAAATATTTTGTGGTAACACACTGTGTTTTTTCAGTGGTCGTGATCAAATGAGTCATCCCGTTTGTAGTTGAAAATAGATTCAGTAATGTAGATTAAAAAATAAACCAGCAATATGCATGGGTTTGACCACAGCTGTTACAGTAGGGCTTTCCTAATTTGGCTATTTTCATGCAGGGTCCTTCTTCCAAAGTTTACGCAGTTGGTTTCATCATCAAAAGATTATTTGTAGTGAGTAAAGCCCTTGAAATCGTGGACCAGTCAGAGCCTCCGAACTCTGTGAGCCCATCGAAGAGCGAGAAATGACACAGAGTGTTCATGAGACAAATGAAGCACCTTTTTACCCTTTTCTTTTGAATCAAGGACTATTTTAACTTTTGCCTTGGCCATGGTGCTCAGAGGAAGCTGTCGCAGCACAGACAGACCTGTTGGGATGTGGCTTCTGTGCTGAGGCAAAGCAGCCACCAGGACCGTGGTGTGTAGGTGCCACCAGGACAGTGGCACGTGGGGGCCTCTGGGTCTGGCCATCCTGTGCTGCCCAAAGCCACCTGGAGCCTGCTCAGGGGCTCCGGGATCCATTGACAGGTTCGGAGATGGGCAAACCTCAGTGGCTGGCAGTGGCTTTGCCCAGTGCTGAGGGTGTTACGGGGCTGCCACATCACATCTGCATCACCTGGTGAGCATGCCCTGCTCTGCTGGCCATGCTGCCCAGGAGGGGCTTTGTCCCAGCCGGTAGGAAGGCAAATCTGGGAAGGGGGGAGATTGAATCTGGAGGAGGGCAAACCTCTTGAGAAAGCCTTGGGTGTACACAAAGAAGTGAAGAGATGCCCCAGAAGGGATGTTTCAGTGTGAAGGGCTGCTTCAGCTGGCACATGTGGCTGTCAAAGGTCAGCAGTTGGATCTGGAGCACACAGGCCAGTCATGTGGTTGGAAACGTGGTGGAGATGATTGGGGTGAAGGAGATGATAAAGTTGGTGGAGATGATGGGACTGGTGGAGATGATGAGGGTGAGGGAGGTGATGAAGTCAGTGTAGAGAATGAAAGCAGTAGAGATGACGAGGGTGGTAGGTTTGAGATGACGAAGGCTGAGAGGATGAAGGTGCTGGAGATGATGAAGGCAGTGGAGATGATGAGGGTGGCAGGGCAGACAAAGATGAGCTGTTAGAGACATGACCATGGAGCCAGCTGTGGTGCCTGAGCCACGGTGCAGCTCTGCTGGAGCAGGAGGGTTTGGTTCATGGCAGGGAATCTTTCAGCCTGCAGATGGCAGAGACCTGCTGACCCAGCAGCCCAGGCCCTTACTGTGCAGCAAAAGTACATGGAAGTAAGGCCGTGGCCTTTGGTCCCAGTCCTGCAGCAAGTGACACCTCTGTGTGTGGGTCTCAGGCTGGTGGAGTTGTCTTGCTTTGAGGACGGAAACATTGTGGCATTAAGACTTTTACTACCAGGGAGAAATCTTAAAAATGCAAGAATACAAAAGTAACAAAAGTAATTTTGCAGGTCATTGTAGTTAAAAAATAGGGCCATTAGCAAAACAGGACTAACCTTATCTGATGCTCTTCTTTAGAGTCTGGCACGGAGTTTTATGGACTAAACTGTTTTTCATTTTGACACTAAGAGCCCTCTTTTAACTTTCCAAAAGGCACATCTGAAAACAGCCCAGAAATCTCAAAAAGAAAAATAGTTGAAAACAAGGATTCCTCCTCTGCAACGTATCTTCTTAATTGAAACTCAGCCCCAAAGGTCTCACTGACAACTCCAACTTCAAACCCTCTTCTGGGAGAATTTACGAGTAGCCTTTTACGAAGGGAGCAGTTCTGCCCTCCCACGCTGCAGCCCTGGGATGGACCAAGGAAGAAGGACTTGTCTCCATGGCATTTATGAGAACATGGATTGTCATGTTCGGGTTTTGATTGTTTTTCCACTTTCTGATTGTGTTGTTGCCGCTCTCGGTGTGTGACCGAAGGTGCCTCCTTTGGGGGCTGCCTGGGTAATGTTCTGGACTGCTGGAATGACCTGCTCTGCATGGGAACGGGGTCAGTAATTCCTTTTAAGAGGCTGCCATATCACCCCCATTATTCACTGCAGAAGGACCCATTGTGGTTTGATAGGAGGTGTCCTGTTTCCTCAAATTAATGATACACTGCAGGGCTGCACCATATATTTAAATTGCCATTTACTGTAGTAATAAATATTAATCAACCTCTAAAAGAAGAAATGGGCCATTGTTGGAAGGAAGTAAAAGAACATTTTATGTTACCCCGGGCTGTCTTGTTTCTGCAGGGACACAAGAAAAATGGTGCTTATCATCTGGTGTTTCAACAGAAAAACACTGTAGGGCCTCTCTAAATCCATCGAGCTTAACTGGTTGCTCACAAGTTCAAAAACAACCATGGATTTAAAAGAAAGTATTTATTTCTCTATAGTTTAGCTACAGTTTATCAAGTGTTCTTGCAAGCTGAAACAGCACTTGAAATGAAAGGCCCTGCTGTGCCACAGGGCTGCTCAGCAGGAAGAGTGACAGCAGAGGGGGGGAATTTCCATCACTTGCTCAAATGGTTGTAAGGGCACCAAAGGACTTCACCCCAAGATGAGCTCACGAGTCTAAAACATGGGCCCAAAGTCTGCCTTGGAATGAGCTTCCTGTGAGCCCCTCCCTGGGATGGCTCCCTGAGCTCCACTCCCAGCCCTGCTGTCCCTGCTGACAGCGTGTCTGTGCCACCAGCAGGAGCTCCGGGAGCTCCCCAGGCCCCAGCTCAGCTCAGAACACCACGGCTCACCCTCTTCTCCAGTCCAAGCCCTTCCAGCTCCTCTTCATCTCTTTGCCTGTTATCCAGCTGTGGATGTTGATAAAAGCATACCTGACAAGTGCCAGGCTGTAACCACGTGTTTGCACAGTCACACTCCAGAGCTCCAGAGGGGCAGGAATATAATCCCCTGGTTACATTCTGATGGTCTGAGGGCAGAGAATGGGAGGTTTACAGAGAGAAGGAAACCACCCAGATCCATGGACGCTCAGAGTGAGACCTTTTTGCAGAGTGGACCTTTCTGGGAACATCTTTGCAAAGCTGGAACCAAATCTGTGTGCATTGGAGGGTGCCATGCTTCACCTGCATCATCCAGCAGCTGCAGGGCCTTTCCAAACCTGACTTGAACAACGGGAGCAGCTTAGGTTAGCAGGTCTTCTTATCATGAGCATTGAATTCTCCGTGTTTTCCCATTCATTGCAGAGCAGATCATTCATGCTCTGGGAGCACCGTGTGGAATTTATGGCTGTGATTTACTAAGTGTGAGTTACCTACTCCTGTCTCCAACACATTGCCCAAGTCTGGCATGCAACCCCTCTGACATTACATGGACATTGCCTGTATTTATCTCTATTTCTCCATTAGTTTTGTGTTAATCTTGTTTATTACCTCGTCGTTACTCTTTGGAAGCTGCCAGACCATTCATCTCCCCGGGGCTCCCACTCAGATGCTGTCACTAATTTGATTTAAGTGCCCGTAACTCTTTTGACCTGTCTCTGGGAAATTTGCCCTCCTTTGGCACTGCCTTGAGGAGCTCTGGTCTGGATCAGCACTGGGGTTCCAACACCTCTCTGTCCAAAGGGTGTGAATGGGGAGAAGCACACCTGGAAACGAGGCTTCCCAGTAAGGGTCCTCACCTTCTTGGCCGCTTGGTCAAGGGCTGCGGCGTGTCCTGCCCTGCTCTCATGAGGGACATGGTGAAACCATCACGTGCCACTGACACTCTCACTTCCCTCCACGTAGGGTGTCTCAGGGTGATTCTCTCTGTGGGCACACACAGTAAGCACTGCTGGAAGGCAGTGAATGCTGCTGTCTGGGGCAGCACAGCAGTGCCACGTGTGCTGGGGATGGAACCTGCTCTTTGAGATCCCTACTGGGGCTCTCCCAGCAGAGCATTTCCCAACAAACCTGCTCCAGACTTGTTAGTCTGTACCCTAATGCCAAAGCACTCTCTCTCCTGTGTTCCCAGAGTGCTGGGAAGGGGATGGAAAACCAGCCCAGAAACAATACAGGTGAGAGTCCTGAACTGGGAAAGTGGAAAGGGAGCTGACAAAGATGTTCAGGGGTGCTGGGCAGGGAACAGGGGACAACTGACATGGACTGAGCAGCACCCTGTTGGTGATTTCTGAGGGGTGTGGCATGGAAACAGGTAACTGGGATTAAGGGAGAGGAAATTTTATGATTTTAAAAGATAAAATTATTTCTGTTCCCTGAATGGGTCCCTGAAACATCTCCCTCCTGGGAAATTCATATAAACAAGAGACACACTCAGGTTACCACCTAAATAACGCCAACATATGAATATTTGAATTCTGTTCTGTTGGCTCAGTAAAACAAACAGCACCAGAATGCAGAACTCAGTGAAGTGCAAAAAGAAAAGTCTCTTCTCATTTGCTCAGAGCAGAAACAATCATGTTCCTGCTCAGCGAGATGTCTCACTCTGGGAGCAGTGGTGCAGAGTGTTTCTCCATGTCTGCATCTGGAAGGATGGCAGCTGATCATAACACAATGGGGAAAACTAGAGGGCTAAATTGATACTGGATTTGACTCACACTTTGCTTTTGGATGTGAGATAACAGCCAACATCTGATCTACAGCTGGCACAGCGTGGACATGAGGCACATCTGGCACAGAGTGAGGAGAGGGGAGAGCCTTCACAGAAAACGGGAATCCCCTCAACACATCTGTGATTGATGAGAGCATTGGGTGTCCATGGTGTTGATAGTAGGGATGAGGAAAGCAGCTTTCATGGAAGGGAAGGAAGGAGGGAGGGAGGGTGGGAAGGGAGGAAGGAAGGAAGGAAGGATTGCTGGCACTGGTGGATTGTGCCCACAGCATGTGTGTCCATCCGTCACAGCCTGACACACACACACATTCACAACAGGGGCTTGGAATGTGGCTGTTGGCCACAGATGAAGCCAGATTTACAGCCCCGAGCTCCATAGCAGCGTGTGGAAGTAAATCTGGGCACAGGAATTTCCTTGTACCTGTCATTATAAAGATTTCACACAGCACAGCTCCAGTAGGATTATTTATCTCTCTAATCACATCAACAAAAGAGGAAACAGTGTTACCTCAGTGTCATGGAGAGAGATGGGTTTGCATCTGAGATCCATTTGACTGGGAATATGGTGATGCAGCTCCAGGGCCCTGCCACTGGCCATGGGCAGAGCAAAGCACAGACAGATTTAATCACCACCGTCCCCAGTGGGCAGTAAGAGCTCATTAACCCAGGAGACAAGGCTGGGAGGAAGGGATGAGGCAACACCCAAAGCACGGATGTCCAACAGCCCAGGACACAGGGAATTGGAGGTTGCCTTTTCTAGGTGGGCACATTGATTTTTTAGAGGTGATAGGGGAATAAAATAAATGACATTGCTAACCTTATCATTACAGCTTGAGCTAGTGCCTGACCATTATTCTAATTGTTTTAGAGAACAAATCTTCTGCCTTTCAATGAATTCTGGTCTTTTGGGATGAATTAGGGAACCAGTAAATGATGACTAAATTAGAGATAGTCTTATGTTACTAAATAAAATAAAATGGGACTAGGGAACACACTGAAGCAGGACATACATGCTCTGTAAGGAATATTCTTATCTGCAAGAGAAGTGACAATAGAGTTCTATGCATAAATAGTGGGGAGGAGAAGCTGGGACTGTCACAGCTGAAGGGAACCTTGGGCTGGAGTTGGTGTCATAGTGCACACAAAAAGGGCCACAAGAGAGGAACCCAAGTGGGAATCCCCAGTGGGACAGCACAAACCCTGTATCTCCAGGTCAGTCCTGTTCAAAAAGGGGGGCTCTGGGAGCCGAGGGGACCTTGGGCCTTTGGCCAATTTGGCTGAAACTGGCAAAGCAGCTCCAAAGTTCCTGCTGGGAGGAGAGCTGAAGAACTGCAGAGAGTCACACACACACAGACAGGTGTGATGCTCCTGTGGGACCACATCCTCAGGGACCGGATGGGAATGGGGGCTGCCACTCACCAGAAGCACGGTGGAGGCTGAGCAGAAACCCTGGGGATGCCGGGGTGGGGACAGGGGGCCTTTCCTGCAGAGGGAAGGCAGAGCTTTACTGAGCCCTTGAGGCTGGGGAACGGGTCACTGACCTCCCTCATATTTGTAATTGCTGAATTATGAGGAGTGGAGAACTGTGCAGTCTGAGGAGCAAAAAAAAAGGCAAGCAAACAAGCTCGAGTGTTAGTTAGAGCTACCCAGGGATTTTTCTAACTCATTTTCTGGCCTCAGTTAGGGTTTTATGTGTCTCTTTCTCTTAAGCAGTCAATAAAAACAGCCCTTGCTATGGCAACTACATCCCCCATTATTCAGACAGACACCACGTGCCCGTTGGAAGGACGCTCACACCGATTAGTCCTGAAACTTGTACAGACAAGGAACTTCAGAGGAGCTACTCAGTCGCATTAGCATTGCCATTAACATCTTTAATTTCAATCATTCAGAGTGTGTAGCAGAGGTCTGATTCCAGCTCTCCATGGGACAGTGGTCATTTTGCAGCATGGTGTGTGGTGGGAGGGACTGTCCCGTCCAGGCCCTCGATGCACCCACAGAGCACATCCGTAAGAGCTCTCTTTGGAAGGCTCAGCCCAGCCCCATCCTGAATCAAAAGACAAAACTGCCTTTTTTAACTTTCCCTGCAGCCCAGTACTTACCATATTTGCAAACCAGAGCTCAGCGTGTCTGCATAACTCATTGCTGTGGAAAGAGTCATCAGGATGATGTATTGAAACCCAGCCATCTCCATTATGGTATGCCATGTATGTTTTTAAAAGCTATTTTTAAAATTAATAGTACTCTGTAATGCTGATAAAGTAGAAAGCATTTATAATTTGTTGCACTCCCAACCTCCTTCTAAACCCACATTAGTCTGCTTTCCATTCAACTGAAGGACATATTTTTAAAGATATGATGGTTTGGAATTTATTAATAGTGTATTAAGGAAAGAAAATCTTTGTTATTTAATGAGTACATCGGTTTAAAGTGTTATATAAAGGCTGTTGTGCTTACTTTCCACCACTAACCTATGTCTCAATATTTTCTGGCAGTGTTCCCAGTGCTCACTGCCACAGGAACACTTCTCCTTATCTCACAGGCTCCTTGCCCTTGATCAAGGGTTAAATAAGGTTTGGGGACACAGCTTTGGCTGCTCCATGTCCCAGAAAGGGTCTACACACATGGCTGTGAATGTCAAGGTGAGGTATTTCACCCTGCTGTGGAAGCTCCAGGAAAGAGCACTTTGCAGGACACTGAACCTCACACATTTGGCATTAACTTTTTAACCATTAGGTTTGAGCGCCCTGGATTTCCAGGAAGCTGAGATTCCAATGGTATGAATTATCCTTTAGCTTTGTCCTTTAAACAGACATCTCCCTCTCTCTAAGAATGGAACCTTCGAGTGATTTACCTCTTCCCTGGCTCCTGAAACCCCGAGCTGCAGGAGCCAAGCCAAGCCCAGTGGAGCCATGTGCCTCCTGCCTGCCCCGCTGTGTGCTCTTCCCTTCTCTGCCATGTGCCTCATGCCCCATCCCACCCTATTCCCCATCTCCATTCCTGAAGGTTCTGATACTCCTGAGCACTGAGAATTAGCAATTATTTCTCTGCCAGAGGTTATTGAGGAACTGTGGCAGCAGAGACGTTTCACAGAATCATCGAATCCTAGAATGGTTTGGGTTGGGAAGGAGCTTTAAGATCACCTCACTCCGACCCCTGCCATGGGCAGGGACACCTTCCCCTAGGTCAGGTTGCTCACAGATCCACCCAGCCTGGCCTTGGACACTTCCAGGGATGGAAACACCCTGGCATGAGAATGATGCTCCCAGGAGGGCGCTGCAGGTCTTTGCTTTCAGGAGATGGCCCAGCTCTGTCCCAGCCTTGGCGAGGTTGCCCAGATCCTCTCTGGTACCCCTGCAGGGACGCTGCAGCACGGCCTGGGTGCTGCTGGCAGCTCTCCTGCTGGCAGGTGAGGGCTGGGCTCACAGGCACAGCTCATCCCTCAGGATGGGGCACCTGGGGCTGACAGTCACCAAGACACAATTACACCCTGGCTGATCTCTCCTGCTGCCAGAGCTGCACCATGCAGGACACGGGGTGCTTTGGACAAAGACTGGCACATAAACAGGGTCTATCAAAGTTATTAATGGTGTTTTTGTAACCTTTTTAACAAGGAGAGACTCACTTCCAACAGCACTGCCAATGTTGGCATCCTTGAATTTTTTTCTTTCCAAAGAGGTTTAATTGAGCTAGGTATAAATAGCATATCAGTAAACAAGACCTTTTGGCTCCGTGAATCATGTCTAAAATATTTGAAGCCCTCCACAGCCTCTCTGATGGTGAAGAATGTGCTCATTAGGCTGGTCCAGATGCATTCAGCAGCCTTGGCTCTGCAATAGATAAATCACAGCAATGTTAATGTTCCTGTTTGCAGACAGTGGGCACTACAGGGCTCCGGGTCCTGCTCCAAGGACCTTGGCACATTTGGCCCTTAGGCCTTCCCAGATTTTCATAGTTTCACCCCAAAAGAGTTTTGACACAAGAAGCATGGACCTGAGCTTATTTAATTCCACTGACTTCATCCCCTGCCTCAGAGAATTCCAGAAGGACACTAAAAATCCCATGAACAGTCTTGTACTGAAAACAAAATGGACACTGGAAAGAAGAGCAATTTTTCCTTGGAGTTTACTTACTTGGGAATTTCTCAGCTGAGTGTTTACGTGACAAACATCTCTAGTTAATCTTGCTTTGGTGATGTAAGTGAATGGTCCCATCGTCCCCAGGAATGCATCTTGTTTTCCTTCAGTAATCTTCATGGCATTAGTTACGTATGGTTTAGGGCATGTGGAAGTGTTTGCAGCATCAGAAACTTTAAAGTCACACTAGACATAAAAGCATGTGTGCACATGGATTCACACCCACCCACCCCCCAAACAAACACCAACACATAAAACATGCATTGTAAAGCTGAAGTCCAAAAGCAGAGACCAAATGTCTCTGAGGTGAAGGGTACAGAGAGTTGTTTTGACCCGGAAAATAAAACTGAAATGCCCAGATCTAAAAATATCCAAGAATATACTTAGGCTCCAGATTCTTCAAATGTCCTTAAAATGCAAATATGGGGATTGGAACTTTTCTCATCTCGCCTGATGCCTCTCGGAAATGGAATTTGTTGCATTTATAGCCTGCTTTTATCTGAGGGTTTCAAAGTGCCCTGCTGATCTTAATTAAAATTTGCATGGGGGGCTGGGTGAGGTTTAAAACTCTTGATCAAGGTAAGGAAAACAACTTGGTTAAAAAAAGGGGCAAAGAAAGAAGCCCCGAAGGCTGGCAGCAGGCAGGAGGTAATTCCTTTCCCCGCCCCATGGCCCTGGGGTGCCCAGTTCTGTCTGAAGGGGACACTGGGCTCTGGAAAGGCAAGCCCAAGCTCTGCGCCTCTTGGGGGCTCTAAAGATACTCCACAGGCTGATGGGCTTTACTGGCTGCTGCTTTTAGGGCCCTTGAGAGTAGCACATGTAACAGCAGCAGGAAATGTATTTTATAGAGCTTCTCTCTCTGTTTCAGAGCAATTGCATTAATACATCTGATATTTTATCACTTCTAGTGGAGATTTAATAGGATAAAACTGAACTCATGCATACCACAGGATCTGGCCCAGCTGCCCTTTGGGGTCAGGCATCTGGGGGGTGATTTTGATGTTGGCATTTCCATCCCTTACATCTCATTGAGGGCGCTCAGGCAAGTGAAAACACACCAACTGAGGGGTGAGGGAAATCTTCAGGGTCGGGGCTGGGCACTGAAGAGCCTCAGCACAGCTCAGTGGGAAGGGAGTCTCAGGCCATAAATGTTTCCCAGTATTTTCAAGGTGCCATCTGTCTGTTCTGCCCCAAAATCCAGGAGAGAAGAGTACTTGCTGTGTTCAGGAAATGCACCCCAAATTCTCACAGATGTAAAACGTACTGAGCTGATCCCAGTGATGTCCAGCACCCTGGCACATCCTGCTGCTCCAAGTGATCCCCCATTCCTTCTGCCAGCTCTTAAAGCCAGTAAAATCTCAAGCACAATGGATGGTTTTATTATGGTAATCTTAGTGCTAAGTAAACTCAGAGATAAGAAACAGGAAGACAAACCTTAATCTCAAACTACTTATTAACTTATTATCTTTTAAGTATTTTATAGGCTGAGGAGAGCAGCAGCAGCTCCCAAAGACAGATCCCTTAGAAAACAACCTGGGCTGATGGAAAGTGTCCCTGCCCATGTTGGAACTGGATGGTCTTTAAGGTCCTTTCCAATCCAAACCATTTCATGACTCTGAAAGAATGATTTAATGGTTGGACTCAGTGATCTTAGAGGTCTTTTCCAACTCAAATGAATCTGTGATTCGATGGAAGAAAGCCAAGCACAGGCTGCACCCAGAACCTTGTGAAAAGGTCACACATGAACTGAGGTTGGTTTGTTCATAAATCCTGGGATATATTTGCAGTCAGGAAAATCCAGGCTGAAATTCTCCTTTGGGAAAAGCAGAAAGATCGAAAAAAATCCCCTTCTGACCATGTCACATTCCCCTGGCATCTAATTGCTGGTGACGAGGTCCCCGCTCATTAAGGTGCCCGAGCCCCCAGCCCCAGCCTGCAGTGTGATGCTGAGCCCTACAGGAGGGCTGGTCGCCCTTCATTTAGGTACAGAAAGGTGAATTGTTGTACATGATGACATTTTAGAGGGTGTGGAACAAGAGAGGTGTTAGTTTGTTACTGTGGTAATCCTTGAGTGCCTTTAATCAGGGAGGATCAAAGGCACTTCATCCTTTACCACTTCTAGAACACATAAAGAATGTTCTTTGGTTCTGTTGCCCATTTCCAGGCACTGCACTTCCCCATGCTAGGAAAGCTCACATGTTCCAATGAATCACACGCTTTTTCTTGTCTAATCACCAGATCCCTGACCTGGTGCAGCAGTAACGATTCACTTAAGCTATTTGTAATTGTAGGACAGTGTCTGTAAATCTCTGCTGACTGTGCTGCAGCCACATGGATTTACTCCAGGTCTGGAAACATTCATTTTTTAAACTGAACCTTCTTCTTTGCTGATGTGACGTCTGTGAAGGTCACAGATATGTCTGTGTGATGCCACATGAAAGAGACAGTACGAAGAGATATTGTTCAGCAAAACCCCCAGACAGCTGATTCCAGCTGATGCAGAGGAATTCGCAGGACTGCCCCACGTGTCTCTCTCTGGCCTCGTACTGCTCCATCACTGGGAGGCATCGGCTGTAAGTCTGTGAGTCCAGCCGTGATGGGCAGTTTTTTCATCCCTGAATAGTTCTGCTGAGCTGGTCAGAAAACTGGAGTTTTAGCCCAAAGTGTGGCACTGCCTTGTGTGATTTGGTCACAGGGCTCTTGAGAGCCGCTCATCAGGTTTGTTTCAATATTTCAGAGTGCTGGAATTCTGTAAATGTGGAGAAAACAGAAATGGGACTAATGCTCAGAATATGGAAACTGCATCTTACTGAAATCCATGAAAGTGCCCACGGGCTGGCAGCTCAGTAAAGCAGGGTCCCTGCTAACTCCAACTAGAGCTGTTATTCACTGTTTTCCTTATTGAACAAGAGCTTTGTGTCTGTATAATTAAACATCTGGTTACTTGTTCAGAGTGCGACGAATTCCCAGGACACAGCAGAGTAAACCTGGCAGTGATGTGCAGTAATCACAAGACTTACAGACTGCTTTGGGGTGGAAGGGACCTTAAAGACCAGCCTGTTCCACCCCTGCCATGGGCAGGGACACCTTCCACTGTCCCAGGTTGCTCCAAGCCCCGTCCAGCCTGGCCTGGGACACTCCCAGG
>JAWWMP010000023.1:726020-744796 GCA_035047865.1 Dendrocincla tyrannina
CTGGGAGTGTCCCAGGCCAGGTTGGACGGGGCTTGGAGCACCCTGGGCTGGTGGGAGGTGTCCCTGCCCATGGCAGGAGGTGGATCAAGATGGTCTTTAAGTTCCCTTCCAACTAAAGCATTCTATGCTTCTACAATCACAGAAAATGCCAGGTGAGGAAATGAAAGCAGAGTTTATTCCTGCAGTGAGAGCCGAAGCCCTGCGGCAGCCTCAGCCCAGCAATCCCCGACCACCACCCCAGCAAACCCTCAAGTAATGTATTCAATAAATTCGGCCCCATTTTCCTGCCAGTATTCACTGTTCACTTCATCACAAAGTAATTTCAGCAGACAATTCTTGATCTGAAGTTCACTTGTAGTTCGTCTTCAGAATTAATTTCTTTCTGTTGGACACATTAATGGCATGTTACTGGTAATGCTTCTAACGAGCCTTCCAGCAGGAGCACTTGCATCTGCAATCAAAAAGAGGCTTTATGAAAATATTCTCCACTAGGTTAAAATTGATTTCCAAAGAAATGTCCAGTAAGTTGCTAAATATTCATGAGAAATGGATATAAAATACTCCTGAGCAAATGTGAAATCAGTTACCCAAAGATTTTGGGTGCCAGTTCTGAGTATTTTGGGACAAATCCATTGCTCAGATGCATTTGGTGAGTGCTCCTCCCACCTCTGCTTCCCACTAACCTGCCAGATTGCACTTTATCTCTTAGCAGACTCACTTGGAAATGTTTTTAATCTTTACCTACAATTTCTCATTAAAACTTGCCTACATTGACTTTTTAAGCCATTCGCTGGGAGATATTGACTTCTCTGTGTTAAACACATAGAGAGTTAATGAGCAGCTCTGCTTCTCTATTGAATCTTCTTGACTTTTTCTGATTCAAAATTAAATCGATAATCCCCTGATCAAGAACATGGAGTTGTCAGACAATAATATTTTTCATGCCTCTATTGAGAACAGATGTGTTTGATGCCTCTGTGGGGATGCCAGGAACAAAGGTGGGGTTATTTTTGCCAGGGCCTTTGCCAGATTTCTCTGAGCTCTGTGTCCATCAGTAAATAAAAGGCCTAATTTAACAGATGTAACCTGTGCCACTGCCTGCACAGGGGAAATCCCTGCTCCTACAGACAAAGGCAGAGCTGTCACTGACACCTGAGTCAGCAGCTGTGGGGTCAGGAGGGGTTCTTGGTGGCATCTCCACCTCCTTGAAGGCAACCTGGTGCGCTGTGCTGTGTTTTAGGAGGAACTTTTGGTGGTGGGCTTGGCCCCTGCCACCCCCCACGTAAGGGCTGGTGTGAGCTGTGGGAGCTCAGTGGGTAGGGGAGGTGCGTGGAGCTCTGGGCTGTGGGGTCACCCTATGACCCAGCAGGGCTGGATAATCCTGGAGGAGCAAACCCCATGGATGTGGCCGAGGCGAGGACTGTGTGACCAGGGTCGTGCAGGAGCCTGCACTGCCATTCCCAGGCTCCTCAGCACGGACACCCTGATGCCACCCTGAGCCACAGGACAGCCTGTGCAACCAGCAGGACATGCTGTGTGTCTCATTACCTTTTTGTGCTGCAATCCCACAGACTGATCCCCTTGGAAGGCTGTCTGGAAAAGCATCGCTGCCTTCCCTGGCTGCCGGCAGCCAGCAGGGAACTTTGCTCCAGCAAAAACAAAATCAGCTGGGCAAGTCTCTCCCTAATCCTCGCTTATTCTTTGAAGCAGCCAGGGCTCGAAGGGATTTGCAGGATGTTTCTGAGGATGAAATAGTGGTGATTATCATTCATGCCAGGGCTGCTCCTCTTGCATGTTTAATTTCAGTTACACAGAATGTTGGCCTGACGAAGGGGATGCACTGGGATCACAGGTGAGCAGGTAGTGTGGCTGCACAACTGGGTCCTGCAGCCTGGAAATGCTTCCAGCCAGTCCTGTGTGCAGTGGAACAGCTTCCAGGAGATCTCTCAGCATGTGGGGGGCACGTATTAAAATGAGTGGCATGGAAATAGTCACAGGTCGAGGAGAAGTGGCAGCTCTGCATGGAGGTTGAGGCTTGGCACTGCCCTGCCATGCCAGAGGTGTCAGAACAAATTACATGTGCTGGAGGAGAACTTGGGCGAGCTCATATTGCCCTCATTTTGGAAAGAATCAAAGAATATGGAGAAGAATAGAGAGCTGCTAAGGCTCATGCCAGAACAGCCTGGGAATTCAAGGACATGTTACCTCACTGCAGATGGTGGACACAGCCCTGGTGCACCGAGTACCTGCACTGCTGCCTCCCACGTGGGATGGACAGCCCACAGCCCGAGGCTGGGGCCTTAAACCTGCTCTTCCTCCTTGGTAAAGCACGTTGAGGGGAATGTTTGGCACCTTGGGCATCCAGAAAAATGCCATCAACTTCAGCAGAAAGCAGCTCAAGCCATCAGCTGGCAATGTCAAAACATGGCCATATAGTATTAATTTCACAATTTTGCATATTTTATAGCACAAGCCTTTTCTATAATTAGGTATAAAGACTGTTTGCTGTACAGGAAGCAATAAAATAAATCAAGTGTCTTGATAAAAGTGAGCAACTCGTGGTAATCCATGATTAGTTACAAGCTACTTTCAAAGTGAAAAAGAATTAAAAAATGAGAATGACCACAAAAGAAACTAACTGTGCTATGGAGAACAAAAGTGTAACTGTTTTATTTAACAGAGTGCATCTTGACAGCGATGCAGAGAAATCCCTATAGTTATTGAAAAGACTCATCTCTGGAATTAAAGGTTAATTGTGGATTCGGCACAATGGCCCATCCAAAGTGCACCTGAAACCTGTTCATCAGGAGGGAAACCTTCTGCTTCTCTGCCCGCTCACTCTGGTGTGATGGCAAAAGCTGACCAAGAGGAGACCCAGGAGCTTCACAAAGGATTCCTCTCCATTGCAGCCTCTCGGCGATGTAACTGGCTGTGACAGGCTCAGAGAAGAAGAACCACGAGGCCTCCGCTGGGAAATGTAAAAGGAAGTTGCTCTTTGTGCCACTGAACATCAGTAAATATTAAATGGACTTCACAAGTATTTTCTTACTTGCTGAACAAATTCAAAGCTTGAAACATTTAAGGGAAGGAAGGAAGGAAGGCAGGAAAGGAGGGAGGATGGTACTGACACTGGAATCTTTTCTCTTTATTTCTTTGAAGAGCAAACACATTTGCTTTAGATTTTTTATATGTCACCTGTAAAAGTAATGGGGCATCGGCCCTTCTGGGGCTTCTGGTTTATTTGCCCTTTCACTGCAAATTAACGATATAATTGTCAACATCTTTTTGTCACTTTAGTGTTATTAGTGGTGCATACAATTGTAAAAGCAGGGATATGGCGAAGCATTAGTGTCCCCAGAGCTCTGACCTTCTAGAACACTGATGTCCAGGGAAGAGGAGGAAGACTACAGGAGAGAAGATGGGATGGATTAATCAGATTTATAACTCCAGACACCAAAGAGACACTTAGAGAGTCAGACAGGCTCATGTAGGGATGATATCTATGTTTGGAACACCTGAACTGAGTGAATCTGGTTTTTTATTAAAAGTCTCTATTGAATTTATGCATTAATAATTAGGTGTGGACAAGAGCTAGCTCTCTCCCTGGGCAGGTTCTGTGCAGGGTGAGCCACGGGAAGGGCTGAGGAAGGGCAGGAGAGCCCGTTCCTCCCTCAGCCTGTGGGGACTGTCCCGCCTGGCAGGGGACTGTCCCAGGGAAGCAGCTCACACCGATCCCAGCACTCCTGAACGGGGGGCAGCTCTTTCAGGCACTGCTGCTTTCTTACCACACGGCAGCCCCTCACAGGCAGGACCTGCTCCTGTTCTACTTCGTGTTTATTTATTCTCACTACATGTTAAATGCTAATAACAGGGAGCTTAAGGACAGACTCTGTTAGTTCCTATTCCTTGCTCACATTTCAATGTCTTCTCTTAGGCATTTTCCAAATTAGTTCTTTATTCTTTACCCAGTCATGATCAAACACGGATGTTTCATGGAGGAAACCCTGGAGCAGTGACCTGAGTCCTTTATAAATCAATAGGAAAACTCCCAGAGAATTAAACCTAAACTAATCTCTACATAAACTCCCTCCTTAGTCTTAACCACAATTAGGGGTTGATTTACAGCCCGAAGGCTGAGATGTTTCACCTGCTCGAGTGGCTGCTCAGAACATGTCCTTGCTCCTTGCACAGGGTGGTTTGATAGAGACACAACAGAGGATTTTAAAAAAGAAAATATTTTAAAATACTTGTACAATTAGGTTATTTTTTTTCTTACTTATAGCTTAACTCCTCTTATGGTTCACACACACTTCTAACACACAGATATTCAGAATTTTTTTCTCCATTGCATGAGTGCAAATCTTTTTTTTCCTTTATTGGAACATGTGACCTTGCCACAGATCTTGCCACACATTTACACAGGCAGCCCCTAGGACAGGTGTGTGAGAACTCAGACAGGTCTCTGAATCTACGTTCAAGATGGGAATTTCCCTTTTACTTTGTGTGGTAGAAGAAACTGAAGATATCAGTTGAGGAAACTGAGGAAATCAATCAGCTCAGACCCACCTCCTGAGAAGTCTGAATTCCACTGAAAAGAAACAGAAAATTAACCTAATCTACAAAATCAAGATGCTTCAGTTGAATGCTTGAACTGGGCTTTTCCCTTTTACCTGAAGGGTCTTTGGAAGGACCAAGGTGCCAGGTCAGCTGCAGCTGTGCCTGCAGCACCTCAGTCCTCAGCAGTTCCTCCTGCAGAGGTTTGGGGGTAGTGCTGCTCCTCTGCACACACCGACTGGAGGCAAACGATGATGTATTTGGCAAAGTTACACAAGACATCTCTAACAGGACCATAAAGTAAAGCACAATATCCTCAGTATCAGGCTCCTGTTTTCATTCCTGGGTCATCCTTCTCTGTGTGATTTCTACAGAAAGGAATTAATAGCAAATCGGACAAAACCTTCTCTGAAATGACTGTTTTTGTTGCTGTGTGTGTATTCAACAAAAAAGCCTTGAATGTACCTGTTTGATGGACGATGTTTCATAGCAAAGATGAGAGGAACAATAATGTTGTGTGAGGTGGGACAAACACACAGAGTTTCCATTATGGAATATGTGACAAGATCATTTCTTTTCCCTCAAAGGCACAGCCGAGAGAAGGCAGGCAGTGGGCACTGGCACGCTTCGATGTGGGTGTAAGGAATTCAGTGTCTCCTGGGATTTACAAGACCAAGTGATGCTGTTTGTTTATCCTGCTGCCCTTCTGGAGCCTGCAAATACAAAAAGAAATGTTGTTTCCTAGAGTATTTGTACATTATGAAGTGTTGCAGTGTAATAGGGTTCAAACGAGAGATTCAACCAGTGGGTGCTGGGGCTGCAACTTCCATGTTACACATACTTGGGGGTTTTCACTCTGGACTACAGCTAATAGGTGGACTAGCAGCTGCAAGTTGGAGCACAGAATGGATGCTGCTACGGTGGAGCACATCATCTGGGTTTGTTTTATTGGAAAGAAATCACAGAACCACTGAGGTTGGAAAAGACCTCCCCAAACAGTGAGCCCAACCTTTGACTGACCACCACCTTGGCACCCAGACCAGAGCACCGAGTGCCACGTCCAGGCATTTCTGGAACACCTCCAAGGGTTTCTTTTGATCGTCTCCAGGGTGCTCAAAATCAACATTGTCTTTCAGAAACCAAAAGGGATTAAGGACTGGGAGACCCAGTCCAGAGGTGGTCTGATGTGAGTGAAATGGCAAAGAGGGTGCACGTACTTGGTGCTTGGAAAGCAGAAGCACCAAGGGCTGAGAACTGAAATCACTACCAGGCTGCAGGTGTGGCTTTAAACCTCAGGAGGAATGACAGGGATTTACCTCATCTGTTGCTGTTCAGATCTCAGTTGTGCTTTTGGGTTCCAGCTCCAGGCCAGGAATAATCCGTCTCCTCCTCGAGGCAGTTTGCAGCCCCAGGCACTGGATCTCCCCCAGTCTGCCCACCCCAGAGCCTGAGCATCCGTATGGAGCATCCCAAGGAAGAGCTCAGAGCTGCACACTCGCTTTGTGTGCCTGTTGGCACAGTGAAAAGGGTGTGTTTTAACAACAGAGGCACTGCATTGGGCTGTAATGCTTGCAAATATCTGTGTATATCTTCTATATTTCTTCCTCTTTCCTGCAATTGCTGCACCACGTTTTCCCAATACTCCCATTGTGCTTCCTTTGCAATAATGTGTTTATTTTTCTACATGCTACATGTGAGGCAGTCCTGAAGAACCCAAACCCCTTCAGTGTCTCCAGTTTGTCCTTGCCTGCAAGGTAGGGCTTGTATTCCTTGTGTGCAGGAGCTGGACCCGCTGCTCCATGTGGGTCCCTTCCAACTGAGGACGTTCTTTGACTGTGACTCCCGTTTTGTGCAGCCCCGCCGTGATGCCCAGGTCCCACCGGGGGGCACTGTGGTAAAACGCTTCGGTCCATCAGCCTGATGAAACATTGACCAAGTGCCCGCATAAGCATAAACGCCAAATTTTAAGGGATCTTTAGAGTAAGGAAAAGAGGTTGGATTTATGGGAAGAGTATTGATCTGTAATGGAACCGAGGATGCTATAAAGGGTATTTTAGAGGATTTGTCTGTTGCTACAACTCTGAAAAGTGCATTTAGTGCTAACTGCCATACTTTTTAAAACTATGTGAAGCTGTAGAGCTGCTGATGAAAACCCAGGGTCAGTACACTATTTATGAATAAACCCTCATCACTCGATGGAAAAGCCAGGGACACCACTTGGGTTAGAAACTCAGCACTGCAGGCAACGATGCACAGGCTGAGTTACATAAACCTGCCATGTCCACAGACACGAGGGAAGGGGCAGACAAACCTGTGAGGATCAGCTCAGACATCACCCCGAGCTGCTCTGTGTGCTTGGACTGACACATCACTGGGTCCCATTTTAGGCCAGTTTCTGTTCTGTACTTCTCAGGACTGAAAGCAAACCCGCTTGTTTTTAGATGCAAATCCTCTTTTAAAAGCAGTAATGTTAACAGGAGACATCTGAAATTCTGAGCCACGTTCTGATACACGTTCACAACAGCAGGATAATGAATGTCAGTGTTTGTTACAGTATCTCTCACTCACAGGATCCCAGAAGGACTTTTCAGATAATGCCCTGCAGAAGCTTTTGGAGCTGAAATACAAAACAGCTGGTCCAGGACAGTTTAAAAATTCCATTTTAATTCCAGTTCTGCTCTCACCTATAGCCACTGGACTGTTTTGTCTCCCTGAGTTGAACTAAGCTCTTTGTTTACTTTTGGTCCCTGAAAAGAATAGATAAATAAATTATGATACTTTTGTCCAGCACCTGTTGTAGAGACCAAGTGCATGTGCCCTGCCTGGCACACAGTGAATGAGGCTGGGCTTCCAGATGACACACAACCCCGTCACCAACACTGTTACAGGGTACTGTGGGACATCTGGAATTTCCAGATAAGTGTTAAAAGGCTTCATAGCTTTGACAAGACCTGAGCATCTGAGTAAACCTGAATAGATTTAGTAACCTGATGAGTGGCAGTAGAAAACAATCCCCAAACCTCTTCTCTTTGTTCACAAAGTCCCAGAAATAGGCATGTGATACAAATTGTTTTTTCCCCATCAGCAAGAGGTGCTCAAAGCTCAGCCATGGTATTTGACAACACTTGGGTGTTTTCTTGGAAGCTGCAAGGTAAACCTTCCAGGTCAGATACAAACAGCTTTATTTGGATAACACAGAGGCAGAAGAACACAAAGTTGTGTCAGGAGCACAAAAGTCTCTGAAATCTTTTGAGAACTTGCCTATTGCTCTGTGCTGCCAAGCCACGATGTGTCTGAAAGCAGAGGGAGGATAAGAGGGAAAGAGTTGCCTAGGAAGGAATGGGAGGGGGAAGAAAGGAAGCTTCACTGTGAGGAGCAGGACAGAATAGGAGTTATGTAAGCAAAACAGGCAGAAAATAAAAAGAAAGAAGAAAAGAATAGGCTGGCAAACTTTGCCAGAGCTGCAAAGTGTTTCTGTTTACATCTATTCTATTCCTGGTGATTCACAGAAATGGCAGTAGGTAGATGTAAATTCTTCTGTCCATCCTGCATGGTTCACAGCTCTGAAATGCAGGGTACAAACCCAGCAGCACCTGGCTGCTTCACCAGAGAGCGTCCCACGGACACCAGATGACCCTTCTGCTTCCGCAGGCGTTTTCCATCCTGTGGATGGACAGCAGAGCCAGCCGGGGCTGACAGCGCGTGGCTTTCAGTGACACCGTCCCCATCATCTCCAGAATTGTTCAGATTGCTCTTAGTACCTCAAGCAGTGATGCTCTATCCCATCAGACAGCAAACCGAATGAATTTGGCTTTTCTGGCCATTTTCCCTCACTGCCTCATTTTTAATGTGCTCGAGGCCATTCAGGGAACGTGCTGAGGGCAAGAGCTGCTTCAATCGCGTCGCCTCTGCTGCCGCTGCCTTTGAGGCGATGGAAAAGTCATCTTCCTCGTGTCCTTTTACATCTTGTAGGCTGTGAATCTCCACAGCACTGCTTTAGAGAACAGCATATTCTTTGCCTTTGTGTTGTCAATGCTGAGACGCCTTGTTCTGCTTCAGGGGGTTTTGCCAGGGGCCTCTCAAGGGAGGTGTTTCCACTCTTGTTCCTGCAAACCATGCCAGCAACAGCTGGGGAATGTTAGTTTGAAGTCAGAGGGAGGACCACAGCAGCAGCAAAAGATTAACTTATGCCAATTCCTAGTGGTATCACCTAAAGGATTCAACTTCCCTTAATTATTTAAAAATCTTGGGGGTTACTAAAAGACTGTGGTGGTAGTCAGTCAAAGGTTGGACTTTATGATCTTGGAGATCTTTCCAAACCTTAACCATTCTATTATTCTATGATTCTAAAATCATAAATTGATCTTCAGAATTACTTCTAACTTTATATACAGCATGTACAGCCCCTTTCTTGGCAGAGCCATCTATCCAGATCCTGCTGCATATCAGAGCCTGAGTTTAATTCCTTGTGAATTTCCATGGGATTCATGAAGGGGAGAAAAACCTAGCACAACATCCTTCCTGGGAATAACTCAGGCAGCCCCAGGAACTTCAAATGGCTTAAAAAGTCTTCCTGTGAATTTTGATCATGTATGTTTTTGATTTAGCTGGAACACGTATTGAAGGAGAACCTGAGATGGGGAGCCAGAGCTCCCTGGGATGGGGGCAGAGATCTGCTGTCAAACATTAGCAGCTCAGTGAGAGCACAAGGCCAGAGAACTTCTTGCCAAAGCTCCTCTTAGTTCCCAGATATTAACAGTGCTTTCAGATTTAAGGGATAGAGACTCATGATGTACACTCGGGTTTGTTCTGTAGTATTCAGTCCATTTTTTCTCTTACACTTGTCAACTCCTTATCCACCTTCTATGATCAGGCTCTTCAAATAGCACTTACATCCTGAGCTGGTACAGCTGCGAGGAAAATGGAAGAGAAGCATCTTGGCAAGGCTTAAAGAAAATGTCCACATGAGAGTGTTGTACTGCTTGTAATTACAACACTGTGTAGCTGCACACTTAGTTGTGTTCTGAGATGTTCTGCTGCCAGACCTGTGCCTGCTGAGCAGAGATGAACTGAGCTTAGCAGAGCTGATTTAAAGATATTTACTTAAGCAAGTTCCTTGTATGTGAGCACACTTTGGGGGACAGTTATTCACAAGGCCTTTAAAGGAGTCTAAAGGCTGCAGTCACTTAAATCCTGTTGAAATTCAGTAGCTGTTGGGTCCTTCTGTGAATTCAAATAAAGCCTGAACTTGTCTTTACATTTTATCTCCTCTTCTATTTAAAATGGAACAGCAGCATTTGACCTTGTGGATCATAAACCCTCTTGGGTCGATGCGAATCTGCAGCACATCCATTACTGCCCCTCAACTGGCTGTGGTTTGCTGGACTCTGGGAGGTTTGTATCCCGGTCTACTTTAATCTCTTCCTCCAAAGAAACTTCTTCGTAGCCCAGAGACACCTTTTCCTTGGGGCTTTTACGTTATCTGGACGATGTGATGCTGCTGGAGAGCTGAAGTGTCAGCAGGCTGTGAATTTCCTCAGGAAGGTGTCACTGCTCCCCAGCTCAGCCTCCCCCCTCCCCTGAGGTGCTGCCTCGCACACACTGGCAGCCAGATGAGCAGCAATTTTCTGCTGTCCCCTTGCTGATGCCATCACAGTAGGTACTTCCAAAGTGGAAGACTCACATAATTCCATCCATTCCCTTCCCTAACGTCTTTCCCAATACTATTGGTGTTCTGCCTTCTTCCAGCATGCCAGTTCTCCTCTGCCTCTTACAAGTTTAACTGAAGATTAGGATCACAAAGAGATCTCAAAATCAAAGAGATCCAGCTGCCAGGATTCCCAGACGTGTCTGTGTTTCCGTTCCCATTATAGGACCCATCAGCTGAGGCTGTGACTGCCAAGGGCCGTGGGAATTACCCAGGGGCTTGGGGAGCACAGGGCTGTACTTGGGCTGGAGGCTGTGATAGTCTGGTATTTATTGATGTACTTATTGATTTTTGTATTTATTGGTGGAAGCAGCATGAAAAGGGTCCCCATGTTCAGTTTTACTACATTTTGATACACAAGCTGTGACTGTACAGGCAATTCCTCAGGTGAGAGGGCAACTTTTGTAACTTTTCTGCTTAAATTGCCAGAGGATGAGATCATTGATCTGGGATATGTCAGGCACCAGTAGCTTCAGTGGAAGACACATAAATTGCACGGAGAAGCTCTTACTGACCACAATGAGATTTGGGTAAAGATCCCCCAAATAATGCTGAGATAAAAATACCCACTGGCTGTTTGGGACTTGAGCCCTGTTTCACCCAGGGATGCAGGGAGCAGTCAGAGCTCCCCCATCCCCTGGGCTGTGCTTTCCTTGCCCCGTTCACAGTTTCAGCCTGTGTTCCATGCAATATGAATACCGGTGTCACAGCTCAATTGAATTATAGATATCCAGTTACATAACTCCACTCTCTTGAAGGACTTACTCTTTCTCTGTTAATGACTTTATAAGCAGAGACTGTGACCATGAGGGCTGGGAAGTGCACGTGTGGCCAGGGGAAAGCAGTTTGAGAGCTTGTTCCGGAGACATGAGTCTCCAAGAGACTTGAGTGAAATGATGGCATTTATGCATCATGCATGCAGACATTTCATGCAGGAGCATGGAGCCATTATCCCTTTCCCACAGGGGTTCCTGTGCTTCATCTACAACATTGAATTGTAAATTTAATTTTAAAAGTCTAAGGCTTTTTCACCTTAATATTAAAAATCAACCTCCCCTCTCCATTGCAATTACAGGAGCGATAATGTTGGGGATTCTGCTAGGAGAAGCGGATCTGCCTCTTGGAGAGCCAGGAGTCTGGTTCTGCTGCTGGTGTTCATGCAGCAGACCTGGTGGGTTTCAGGAAGGGAATTTTCTTCCTCCCTTCTGGAAGGTGAGGAACATGACTGGTTCCCTTATCTACCAGATGTTTCCTGCCTCAAGCAAAAAAATATTGAGCTTTTTATTTTTTTTTTTTCATCTGTGAAAAGACTTAACTATTCGATAAAAGATGTTCATAACTGACAACTAGGAGGAGGAGCTATCCCTACAAAAGCACATCCCATGCACTGGAGCTTAGGGACTGCTGCTAGAAATTATAAGTTTCCAGTGAGGCCTGAGCGTGAAAGGAAAAAAAGGTTGATTATTAAATTAATTTTAATTATTTCAATAAATTATCCAGTTATTCACCATTTCTACCCTTTGTAATTCAGAGCCAGATGGGAAATAACCAGTTCATATTCAATTCTCTGCTCATTGCAGCTGGTGGCTGATACTTTGCAAGGGCAGAGTCAGGTTTTGATGAAAACAGGTTTTCTTGCATGCAAATGTATGTTCTTGCACAGAACTCTGGAGCCCAGTAAGCAGGCAGGTCTTCAGCACACGCAGAGCCTGTTGGCAGCACATCCTGACCTGATCACAGGGGAAATATGATGAAATTACTTCATTTGCTGCCGACAGCTTGGGATTTCTTGATTGATTCACTTACTGCTTTGCCACTGTACTGCTGGGGATCACTGCCTGTTCGCTGGTCCCTTCCAAAGGGAGGTGGACAGGGATTTGAAATAAACCTTGGAACCAATAACAGTGATATCCTTTCTCCAGAACTGTTCTTTATTTGAGTCAGTAGGGGATAAAAGATATAACTGCAGGTCACTGTACTCAAGTTGATCCACATCAGTGCTGAGCAGGCACCATCCTCCACCTGCTCCAGGGTAGCCCGTGCGAAATCATGGGCGGATACCATTCCTGGAATATCTGGAAGACGTTTTCGGCACAAGGGCAGCTACTATCACGTTGTCACCACTTAACTCAGTTACTGACAGTCTCAGAACTGGGGAAAACCAGCCTGGCCCTGCAGCACCCCCCAAGCTGGTGGCTCTAACCCCCAGCACTGTGCTGAGCTGGGGAGTTAAACTTGGGATTTTAAGTGCTGCAGTTTCAGGCAACATCTGCCATCCCAGTAACCCCAGCACGGGTTCATACTAATGCAGTGTCAGGTGCTCCCCCTCCCTGCTCCCCCTGTGCTGGCCCTACTCCCACCCCTGCAGGTGGAACTGCCCTCCAGCCCGGGGCACAGGTGGGTGCCAGGGCTAGCGGGGTTGTTTTTGGCAGTGCTGAGCAGCCCTGCCCAGGGTGGGGCTTTCTGGGGGTGGAGGTTTCCCAGCCCAGTGATAAAACCCCACCAGCCCCTGGTGGGTCCTGCTTTCCCGGGGCAGTGAGGGGAGCACAGTGCAGTGTCCTTCAGCCCTGTGCTTGTCTCGGCTGCACTGGGGTCTCACCCTCCCTGTGTGCCATGGTGGCCAAAGTGACCTGCTCTGGTCAGCCCATCCTGAGCATGGAGGAGCTGCTGGAGCCAGAGGGCAGCTGGTGGGTCATGCTGTTCTCTCAGGGACCTCTGTGGCTGGAGGGTGCTGGAGGCTGGGTGGGTCTTGGTGCATGTTGCTGTTGGTGCTGGGCATGCAGCACCTCCAAGGATGAACCCCAGTGTGTGGGGGCAGCTCTGGGGGCTCAGGTGGCTCTGTACCCTGGGTGGGGTAATGGCAAAAGGATGGGAGTGGTGAGGCACTGGCCCAGGTTGCCCGGAGTACTTTTCACAGGCATGGTTTTCACCCTGGACACGCACCTCTTCCAAACAGCATCAGCGTGCAGAGTAATAAACTTCTATCTGCTAAAGCAAGAGCCAGAGCATTCGGAGTGCTTCCTAATTGAACTGTAGGGCTTCCCAGGAGGTTTCTTTGGAAACTAAGAGCAACTTGGGATTTCTTGCAACACCCGGAGGAAGAAGGAAGGCAAATGCCTCTACACATTAAATCCTGTAAGAGGGAGTCAATGACTTGGGAGTATAATCCCTGCTCCTACCTAGAAAGTGAGAAGACAAAGGTAAGCTGCTGTGGGATGTGAATGCAGGTCTTGGCAAACAGCAGAATTTTTCCTATTGTCCTGGCCTGTAGATGAGCCTCAGGAAAAAATGAAGTGGTAAAAAGGTATAGATATCAGAGTTCTTGTTCGCAGTGTTTGAAATGCCCCCAGGGAGAAGTAATTGGAAAATACTTCATTTTCTTATAAGGCAGCCACATTCTGCTTTAAAATTGTAGTGCAATAATTTTCCTTATTGATGTGCAGAATCTTGGTGAATTTAAAAACCTTGGTAAAGAGCAGTTGGGATGGGTTCTGTTTTCAGTGGGAACGATGCTGGAGCTGTTGCCTGTAATGCAGTGAGGACTGTCACAGCAGGCTGCTGCAGCATTCCTGCCCCTTGGAAAAACAGCCCAGAGCTTCCAGAATAGGCAGGTACTGAAGGAATTGTAAGAAATCCTGCATCTTTCTGGCAGGGAAAAGGGGTGAGTAAGAGTGTGGCTGCACATGGGAGGAGGGGGTGACGGTGCTGCCTCGAGCTGCTGTGAAAACAAACGCCAGAAGGCAGAACTTCCTTGGAGAACTAAAGGCAGGCGTCATTCTGACCTCTGCCATGACTGAGGAGCACTGGGACATTGAGGGTGGGAAATGGTATTTAACTGGTCTCCCCTTTTTCATACTGGGCTGTTCTCAGTGCCCAAGAGGGATTTTTTGGCTGGCATTATCTGTGTTGTGATGTGTAGTTGATCTCACAAGATTTTTCATGGAAGGGGACAGAAAACTTTTTTTTTTTTGTATGTTGTTTGATCTTGAACTCTGAAGAGATTCAGCAGGAGTGTGTAGGCTGAGAGTACAGAAAGGTCATGATTTACACTCTGTTTCACGTGAAAGGGAGGGGCAAAAGCTGCTCCTACGTCAGAGACCACGATGTAGCTGTGGAACTTGAGCCCTCGGTGGTGTTTCTCACAGATACTGTGCCCTGATGTAAATTCTTGCAGTACTTGCGTTAGTTCATCATCAAATTGGATAAATGATGAATGTTTACACGTGGCTTTTAAATACCTGTGTCTCATGGCTTGGCAAATAACACACATTTGTGAATGCTTCCACGAGCAGCATGTTAATGTCACAGCAGCTATTGCTTCGTTTTCCAAAGTTCTGTCCTTAATCTGTTCACTGTGGTTCATTACCACCTCTAGGTCATTAGTGAAGTGACACCCAAGGGGGAAGAGGGAAATCAAATGACAGTGTAGGTGATGTCTGACATTAGCCAAATGTCAGGCTTTCTGATGGAGGCATCAAAATTCATCTGAAAATGTTACACCATTTTAGTCATTTTCCTAAGAGATTGAAAATATGTGAGGCAGGCTGATGACATTTTGATTATAGTCTCAAATTGCAAAGACCTTGCAGAACACACCTTCGTCTCTCACGTAATTAAAACCTGCTGTCACCTTGATCTTTATTATATTTTTCCATGTCCTGGCAGGCCTCTTGAGTTCTGTGTGCTATTGATCCTTGTTGTTTTAGCAAATTCAACGTGTCAATACTGCTCAGATGACCAAATGGCTCTTGCATTCTGTAAAGACAGAGGAAAAACATGTGATAGAAGCAGCATGGTGAGATTATCAAGTAACTGGCTCCCAAAGAGGTGCAAGACACTGAATTCAAGTCACGGCTCATCAAAAAGGTTGAAGCCCTCAGGGTGGTTCCAGGCTCTCCTTCGGGCCAGGTATGCTATTTGTAAGGACAGCACACCTCTAACAGCCAGTGTGTAAAGTAGGAGGATGTCTAAAATAGGAGATTGATCAACCATTGACTGCAAGTCTAATTTTGGGCAGTAAGTTCTGCTGCAAAGGGAAACAAGGGAGACTGTCCCAAGGGGGTTTTCTGGACTGTCTTATCCTAAAGATTTGCGTGAGGTTCCCTGTCAATAGCTTTTATTTGCTGGTATTTCTCCTGACAAATGCCTTTTGAAAAGTAAGTGGTGTTTAATTCAGCTGTGCTCCAATTTGCATTGCCTTAATGCAGAACAGATGCTCTGATATCACCAGTGGCAATGAGAGAAGCTCAGTCCAGAGTTTTCTCAAGGAAACTAAAATGTTATGGAAGACAAATGCTGAGACAGGAAAAATCCCCTAACACTCCTAAAGCAATCAGGGGGAAAATTATGCAGATATTTGGACTTTACATTTTAATGAGACCCTTTGGAAACCTTACGTGCATTTGCTTTTCCTTTCCTAGGCTTAGAAGGGACAAAACAATGACTGTAAAGAGAAAATTTGGCATTAATATCAGTGAAGAAAAGGTTTATGTTCAGTATTAAATTCCTTTGCAGATACCCTCTGCATACAGTGAATAAGTAGAAATAGATTTAAGAAACACTGTAAAATTAAACTTTATAAGATTACTTTTTTATGAAATATGCAGTAGCTGCCACATAGAATAAATGTATGTTTTTCATTATATTTTTATTACGCATTTAAAGCACATTAAGGAGCAAACAACCATCAAAGAAAAAGAAACTTATTAGATTTAGCAAGTAATCGTATTGGTTTTATGTATGGTTATATTTCTTGAAAGCAGGGAAAGATGCATGTCAGATGTCCTTTCAGGCTATTCTGTGAACCATTGTTCTTTGGGAGAACAATATTAATGGCTGGTTTGCTCTGTTCCTGCTCTATCGCAGGAGCATTTTGTCTTTTTTATTACAGTTTCTCCTAAGTGTGCCATTACAGCTGGAGCAACCAGTAGAGCATCTGCAAAAACGTATGGCTTTGGGTTTTGTTTCTAAATGGACCTTAGTTTGTGTGTGAGCTTCTAAGTTGCTTAAACATTAGGGCAGACATTTGTGGTTTTGGGAGTGGTGTTGAGTTTTCCTCCTTGTCCTCCAGAAACAAAACCTGTGCTGTTATAGGAGGAATTTGGTGACTAACTTTGTTCTGGAATATTTAGGGATCCAAAACTGGTTTTATCTTTCAGTTTCTCTTCAGTGGATAATCTTATCTGTTCTCCATCAGTATTTAATCTGCCTCAGATTTTGGTCTCTCCCAGACAAACCTCCATTGATTTTCTTCCTCCCTGTCCCCCAGCTCTGGCTGTGCCTCCCAGCTGAGCTCTGTAGCTCCAGGACACCCACCCGCCTTGCCTGGAGTCACTGGTACTTTGGGAGCTGGGTATGGATGTTCAGGTTGTGTGAATCAGCCTGTTGAGGTCTCATCCTTGGCTATTGCTTCTGAATATCAAGGTTTTGCCTGCTCAGGAGAGTCCTGGGGGTACTTCCTGACCTGTTTGGAAGTGCAGCACATCAGAGTGTCCTGGCCTCAGGAGATGTTGCTGAGGGGTGTTTTGTCAGTGCTCCTGTATATCTGACTCTCTCTGCTCAGCAAAGCCTTTCAAAGGATGGCATTTGCAACTGCTGCTCTGAGAGGTTTAGAAACCCAGAATGGGTGAGGCTGGAAGGGCCCACAGGGGGTACCTGGTCCCACGTCCCTGCTCCAGCAGGACTGTCCCAGAGCACGTGGCACAGGATTGTGTCCAGCTGTTCTGGAATAGCCCCAGTGAGGAGACTCCACACCCTCTCTGGGCAGGCTGTTCGAGCTCAGTCACTGCACAGCAAAGAGGCTCTGCCTCCTGTTCAGGTGGGACTTGCTGGGCATCAGTTCCTGTGCCCTTGCTGGGCACCCCTGAGCAGAGCCTGCTCCCTGCAGGCACCGACAGACACGGGCGAGGTCCCCTCTGTGTCTCCTCCTGAGGCTGAGCGGCCCCAGCTCCCCCAGCCCTCCCTCATCACAGATGCTCCGGTGCTCTCACCGTCTGTAGCAAAGTGTCCTAAGCAAGTTGCCCTTCAGTGCTTTTGCTCCAGGTTTTACACATCTCAGGCAGGGCTGCCAGACACGTGGGCTGCCTTGTAGGGTCTGAAGATCCCCAAGTTCAGACCCTCTGACCAGAAGGGCAGAGGGGACTTTGGGATGGCAAAGTCACCTGCCAAATGTGGCCAAGTCTGAACTTGCTTATCTGCATTTGTCAGGGGTTTTACGGGCTGGTTCCAGGATGGGTGTTGTATTTGTGTGAGTTTGTATCTGCGCTTGGAGGAATTCAGGATGGTTGGCCTTGGTAATGCCATCGCTGTACAGTTAATGTGGGTAATGAATGGGCACTTTAAGGGAGCTGCCGAAAGCCAAAAGGGCAATGCTTGTTTTCATGCTGAATCACTCCAGTAAATTTAGCAATGAGACTTGACATTCTCTGCCTAATAAGAGCAATTTTTATGCTCAAATGGTGATTCTCTTTCTACAAAAGAAAACTAACATTAAGCAGTAGCGTATGGCTTCAGCAGCGGCGCACTCTCCATAAATGTCAGGGTATTTAGTCATTTGGCTGACAAATGTCACTTCAGAAGCAAATTATTTCTTTTCGTGGCAACCTGATTTATGCTTGTACAACAGTCCTTTTTTGAAAAAGTGGATTTCTTTTCAGGAGCAATTATTTAATTAAAGATGCATTTCAGTGAGTATTTTGGAGGTTTGGTATTTGCGTATCACCTGTTATTGGAGCAACATCCCTGAATTTCTTCTTCATGGAAGGTCCTTACGTAACTTTTCTGTTGTGTATTAAACATAAGTTTACTAAGCCTATATTATTGTAGGAAAACTAATTAAGGGTATTCAGCAGTAGTGATCTGGGGCGCACTAGAGAAGATGAAGCTCCGGTGCTCCAGGCAATGATGCAGCTGAAAATTGCACTTTAAAGCATGAGGAGGAGTTGTTTTGCTGTTCCACAGCAGGTGAGAGATGTGGTACCATTGCTGGCTGCTGACAGTTTAACTGAGAGCTCTGTGAAAGATCAATTTTTTTATTGGTCTGATGCAAAAATTCTTGTGCATCATTCAGTGAAACTATCTCAGAGTTGAACTACAGGGTTACACAGTTACACAGCTTTTATGACCCACTGAGTGCTTTGTGTAGCATTGAATGTGGTGTGAGCCCAAATTAATTAACATTAAAGCATCTACAGCACTGAAGCAATAAGTTATGAATGTATTCAAAACACGAACGACAACCCCAAAAAGCTATAAGAAAAACAGTAAAAAAAATATTAATGAATACAGGAATTCTTCCTAAAGCACCAGTAAGGGAATTTACTTTCTGTATTTGTCTGTATTTTGGCCACCATGTTGCTGGAAAAGCATTGCTGCTTCTTGACACCTTCCTTCTGTGTGACTTCTGTGCTTTTTTTATAATATTTAATCAAAATATTAGGATATTGGGAAGAAATTCTCCCCTGTGAGGGTGGGCAGGCCCTGGCACAGGGTGCCCAGAGAAGCTGTGGCTGCCCCA
>JAWWMP010000023.1:744896-812514 GCA_035047865.1 Dendrocincla tyrannina
GTGGGCAGGCCCTGGCACAGGGTGCCCAGAGAAGCTGTGGCTGCCCCAGCCCTGAAGTGTCCAAGGCCAGGCTGGACGGGGCTTGGAGCCCCCTGGAATATTAGCAAAGGTGTCCCTGCCCATGGCAGGGGGTGGAAAGAGATGGCCTTGAAGGTCCCTTCCAACCCAAAGCAGTCTGTGATTCTGTGAAAAATCTGTGTCTAGTTGCATTAAGCTGTTTCTAGAAGTGTGTGGAGAAATGACCAGTGCCTTTGCAGTGGGGCATTTGCTCCTGTCCTCAGTCACCTCTGGGGCTGCACCATTTGGGAGTTCAACTAAAGATGCAGACAGTCCTTCGCTTCTGGTCTCAAAGAACATGTGCTGTAAGAGCAAGAAATGCCAAAGAAAGATTAAAAAAGCCCTACAGAAACAGGCATAGCACTGTTTATAATAGTGAATTGTTAACTATTTTTTCATTATTAAGAAATATAAGGAGATTCCCCATTTATTTGCTTGACAGAGCAGTAATCGTGGGAGGAAATTAATTTACGAATTCAGAGAGAAAAGCCTGCTTGGCTTGAGTGATGGGAGGCACCTGAGTGAAGGCAGCAGAGTGCAGCGGGCTTGGGACAGGGTCACCCAAACGCTGCCCCTCCAGCAGGGTAAGGAATGGGCCCTTCCTACAGCAGCCCCTTCCAGAATAGCTGCTTTATTTTGCTGAAGATTCAGCTGAGACAAGTGAGCCTGCTTTGAGGCAGTGAGATTTCATATCATTTTGGACTGATGAAGAATTGGAAAAGGATTTTTTCTAGATTCTCTCAGTAGAATAACAATGGCTTGCGTTTTATTTCCAAATCAATGTGATCCTCTGATAGACACTTTATTTAAGCATAATTTCACTTTAGGTAGCAGCCACCCCTCAGGAGGTCTCAGCCATCAAATAGAGGCAGGAAATGGGATCCAGGTTTATATAAATATTGTCTGGTGTTTGTTTTCTGTCCCAGAGGGTTGGGATAGAGCAGGTGTGTGCCTTTGTAGAAATACTAAAAGATTTATTGAGTAATGGCTTTAAAATTTAATCTGTGCACTCTGTTTCCTGCAAATGAACTTCCTCCTGCTGTGGAATGGATCCCATTTCCTTGTCCCTGCTCAAGGATGAGCTTTTGCTGTGTTTGACAGGACTGATGCTGGAGATGTGACAATGATTCGTTGCACTTGTTGAGTAACACAGCCTGGAGTAGTACCTGCCCAATCTACACAGGCTTTTATGTTTCTTTTATGGTTTGCTTCAGGTTTCCTGTCCCTATTTTCCCATACTAAGTGTCTGTATTTTTATATGTAACTTGCCTGAATAATTTAAATTAATATTCAGGCAATTACCGTGCCCTTCATGTAGTTAGGGTACATGTGTAATTGTGTCACTTGGGCCGTTAATTGCAGTGTTTAATGATTATGTATCAATTTCCTTATTAAGCATAATGAATAAAATGACTGTCATGTGCATGGGCAATTCTGAAGGACCAGCTTCTCAGATAGTGCTTTTGCCAGCAGGAATAAACATGACAGGAAATGTTTGAACTGCATTGCAAGGTGCTTTCAAACTGGCTTTGAGAGGTTTACATCAAAATGTAAACTGACTTTTGAATGAGGTAAGTAAAAGAAAGTCTTCAATGTCAGGATTTTGAGGTTCAGCTATTTTTGCTATTACCTATTTTAAACCTTTAACCCTAAGAGAAGGCTGAATAGATGATTTGTATAAATGAGAAGATGGCAGTTCCTGCAGTGGAGCTGCTTCCAGCAGTCCCTGCTCCCTGGACAGGGAGCTGCTGTGTGGGCACTGCTGCTGCCCAGGGCAACTGGTTTGGGGTGGTGGCCCAGGGTAGTGCCAACTTCCACCCAGAGGATGGCCCTTCTGAACTGGAGGAGTGTGAGGTGCAGCTGATTGAAGATGTGGCTGCCAGAGCTTGGAAGTTCAGCCAGTAACTGGTTTGATTTTGCTGCTCTTAGTGGGTGCTGTTGCCTGGAATTAGGGCAAAATGCATGGCTGGCTTTGGGGGAGCAGGCAATGGGTCTGTTTCCTAAGCTGATGGTGGGGCACGTTTAAGGAGTTTAAAGACTCCCAACAAGTGTAAGCAAGGAGAAGAAACACTAAAGCCATGACTGAGAAGAACTGTGAGCTGAGATGCTGCACAGAAGCCAAGGGAAGCTGAGACAGCAGTGGAGGGAGAGTGATTGGTAATGTCAAAAACAATGGGAAGGTGAGAGGGAGAGGCTGGAGGAGTCGCATGCAGAAACTTCACAGAAAGGAATGTTTTCTTCTTATTCCCTTAACTTTATTAGCTGTAGCATTTGCAAAAGGTTAAGTTGAATTGTAGGAATGAAGACTAATGGTATTTGTTGTAGACTTTAAAAGTGAACTGCTCTGATGAAGAATTCATGTCCTGTTTTCCTTGGTTTGCTGTTCCTACACAGATGATGCATTGTGTAACACTTGCTAATGCTGAAGTACTTTATAATTGTGATACCTGGTGAGATAATTTCTCTTTTTGGAAAGGTGCTATCATTAGTTATTCCCCAAATGCTCCCCAGAATGAGTTTGTGCTCAGTTATGTTGGTTTAGGGGTGCACATAAAGTAGCCCAGTGTGACACCTGTTTGGAAGCTGCTGGGGCCACATCAGTCACTGCAAGGAGAGCAGCTCTGAGCAAGGCCAGCACAGAACTTGCTATTGCCTCTGGTCTTTGTTCCTGATCCTTGAAATCCAGTTTTCTGTTTGTTCAGAGCTGGGGCTAACTGAGGGAAGGTGGGCATTTTTTGGCTTCAGTCCCCTTGGGGCAGGAATTCCTTCCCCACCGTGTGGGATGGGATTCCTGCACCTGATGGAAGAGCCGTGTGGCCTCACTGCTGGGGCTTCTCCACGTGGGTCTGGTGGGTAAAGCCACGAGTGTGTCCCAGCTGGAGGGTGACCTGCTCCTGCTCGGGCTGTGAGGGGGAATCCCTCCCTCGGTGCCTCCTGGCTCTGTGCAGCAGCTTTGGGCTCCCACGGCCCCAGTGAGGGCTCCTGGCTGCAGCAGTGTGCTTTGCCATGTGCACAGTCCCCCTGTGTGGACCTGTGGCCGCCCCCTCTGCAAAGCCTTTGGGCTGTGCTCAGCCAGGAGCAGAGTCTTGTGCTGAGCCTGCTGGGGAAGGACCACTTTTCCTCAGCAATTGAGAACCACTCTGGCCTAAACGGCATGGAAGATATTGATCAATAACTCATTCTCATTTGAATGTTATTTTAAGATCTTTTCTAAAGCTGAGTGAAAGGTTTCATTTTCCTTTATTCCTTTAGTTACACGAAGTTGGAGGTGTTCTTTAGTGCCTTGCAGCCCTGATAGCCCTTGGTGTGCCTGGCTGTGTGCAGAGGAGGAGCAGTCCTTTGCTCCAGAGTCTGCCTGCAATTTAATGGCAGGATGGGTGTGGAGTAGTGGGAGGAATAGAACTCATAAAGCAGGATGAATAATGTAGAGTCAGAATTATCTCACTGTCCTCAGGCATTCAAAGAGTCCCAGAATCAACCACGTGCCTAAAAGCCACATGTGGTGGGGGTAAGTGCTGCTCTAAAGAGAGCTAAATAATGCTCCTCTCTGCTTTGGGGGTTGACACCTCCAGGCTCGGGCTCACGGGGCAGAGTTTCAGGCTGGGTGTCCTTTTGGTTTTAGTTTGACAGAGCATGTTTGAGAAGGTTCCCATTGTGTGTGTGCTGGGTGGGCGACTCCCCTTGAAAAGCTGCTTTGAATTAATGGTGCCAAAGTGTTTAGGGGGATGTAACACATGCTGTAGGATTAAGGTGAGGTAGCTAATCCTGTCTCCTGGGCTAAGCTTCTGTTCCAGACCTGTTGTGTGCTCTATACTGGCCTATTCTCTGCAGGTTTGGGCTGGCAAAGTTTGAAATGGCTCATCCAAATATTGACTCTACAGACCCCCCCATCCACCCGGGACCTTATGCATGCAGAGCACCAAAGGATTCCAGGGCTGTTTGTGTGATCTCAGAGGGCAACAAAGCAGAAGGAAAGGAAGTGTTTTGTGTTGCTTTAGAAGCCAAAATATGAATGAATTTTCTTCTGCCTTAGGATCAGGTTGCAAAGTAGTTACTAGAGATTTCTGTGCAATATTATAGACACAGATTTGACAGGATTTTCTTTTCCCCATGGAACTTAGAATAAATAGAGCTAAATTATCTCATCTGTTTTCTGTTTATTAACTGGGACTGTATCAAACTAAGTGCTTCCACTATTGCCGTGAGATGGAGATATAATCACTACACTGTATTTAATCATTTCTCTGCCAATATGAGCTCACAGGCAGGTGTGACTTGAGGAGTTTGCTGGCCCTGTGCTTGACCACATGTGTGTGTTTGTGCAGAGATGCTGTTCAGGGGATAGCCTGGAAATACCTGCTAGAAAGCTCTTTTATTCCTCTTGGTACTTCTTGTCTCTCACCTACAGCTTTGATACAGCCCAATCCTTCATGAACGGTTAATTGGCACAATGCAGTCACTTTGACCAGAACCTTTTTCTGAAACAACAAATGGACATTGGTGTAAATGAGATTTCAGAGCTGTGGGCCAGGTTGGAGTGTGGACTGCCCCTTGGGCAGGGACAACCAGCTTAGTTTCACCTGGTTTCTTGGGGTCACAGCCACTTGAGCTTTGGGGTCCTCCTGTGTTGGAGACCACACAGCTCAGGAAACCCTGATGTGAAAGCAGCATTTCTTGTTGGAAGTATCATCTGGAGAATGGAAACAAACCTCCTAGGACAGGTTAGAAATACACTGTGGCCTCGTGTATTAATTTAAGGTTAAATAGCCTCCGCCTCACTGTTGTTGCTGGGTCTGAAAACTCTGAATACTTTTGAATTACCTGTTTTAGAAAACAGTTGGTACTTGGAGAGGTCCATGTGCCAAAACTGGTTGTTCCTTTTTCTTGTCTAGAATCACTTTTATTCTAGAGTAACAAATGGGTTTCAAATAATACTTTGATGTACAATAGTGTATTGATGTGGAGGATTAATTTGATTGCATTGCCTGTAATTCTTTGTTCAAAAAAACCCCAAACCATCTTTTTGACCTTTCCCACTCCACCTTTTGAAGGCTGCATTAGCACTTAAAATATGGCTTTTCGTTGTCTTGACCTTTCCATTCCTGCCCAGCCCTTGCCTGGGCGGTGCTGGGGTGGGTGTTGGTTCCTGCTCTGAGTGATCTGTTTTGTTACCCTTTAATGGCACTTCAGCAGCTCTCAGGGCTCTGTCAAAGCAGCACAGCAGCTCCAGGGGCTTGGGAACATCAGGGGCTGACAACAGTCCATTAAACACAGACGTGCTTTTCTCCTCTAGAGAAGATGGAGGGCAGAGATCTTTTCTTTCACCACCTCATGGTCCTGGAGCACAAAGCACTTCTCAGAGCTGCCCTTGTGAAAGGGTGGAAGTAGCATCTGTGTCTTTTCCCAGGCAGAGTTTTGTGTCCTGTAACAGCCATGTGATGGTGGCAGCAGTGACCCCTCAGCATCTCTTGTTCTGCTGTTCCACTGGCAGTCTTGGCAAGGGTTAGCCAGATTTCCTCTGTCCCTTGTAGGGCTGAGTGGTGCAAATCCTGCCTGTGAGAAATGTTTTGTGGTGCTTCTGAAGAATTTCAGCTGCAGAGAGGGTGCTGACTGCAGCTTTCCTCATTTGTTTTAGTTCCCTCTGAAGTGCAGGTGATGATTCCAAGTATTTGGTTGATTTGGAATTCCAGACTGGCTTGGGTTGGAATGGGACTAAAAGCTCACCCAGTGCCACCCCTGCCATGGGCAGAGACACCTCCCACCAGCCCAGGGTGCTCCAAGCCCCGTCCAGCCTGGCCTGGGACACATCCAGGGATCCAGGGGCAGCCACAGCTTCTCTGCCCAACCTGTGCCGGGCTCTCCCTACCTTTATAGTAAGGAATTTCTTCCCAATATTTATTTGGCGATTTGTTTTTCTTCCTCTAATCACTTTGTTCTCATCTTGTGAAACCAAATGGAACATCCTGGCAGTTTGATGGTCTCTTTGCTAATTATATTTCTTTTGTTGGAACATCTTTCTCTACCTTCCCCAAGCTATATATGTTTAGTAACTAAACTAGACAGCAATTTTTGAGTCACTATAATTGTTTCCACTATGGGATTCTGTCAGTGATCATCTTGGGTATTGTAGTGATGGTAACAAGGGTTCATTTCTAATTGCCTTCAAGAAACAATAGAAATCAAATTCTCCTTACAATCAGGGGTCTGAATTAAGGCTGGTATTGAGAAGGACGTCCTGTTCAAGAGAATGGAATGACTTCAGTGGTGCTGGCTGTATTACACCAATATCTGGGGTTTATTTTCTATAATGCCCTTCCCATCTGCAGAAGGGTGCTGCTGGAAATGAGGCACAGGCTGTGGTTTGGCAGCCCAGTGTGGGGAGCACTCTGCTGCACACACCTTAATCCCCAGGGTTCCCATTGCCTTGAAAGACTCAAGTAGTTTATATGGCAAGTAAAACATTACCCAGCCTGGTCCGTCATAGTGTACAACTGGTATTAAATATGGCACATGCAGCATTTCAATCAGCTTTGCATTGTTTCTCCTGTTTGGGTGCATATTTGTGTGACAATAAGGGTGGTAATTAATTATTTGTTCTTTTCCCTGGGAAGAGAACAGAGCATAAGCATGTGTTGCAGGAGGGAGGTTCATATCAGCTGATAATAAACTTTGTGAATGAGAGGAGAGTTAAACACTGGAATAAATAGTCACTGAATTTCATGGCATCCCTATAGCTCCCTTTGCACTGTTGTTTTGGGGTGAGAACATGTTGTGCTGGCACACCTTTAGTATTTCTGGTTCTGTGTCAGTGTGAAGGACTGGGGAAATATTTTAGACTTATTTTTATGATGATAATTTTATTCAAAGAAACCCAGTAGAAGGTCTTATGGGAAGTGACTTAATGTTTGCCTTTTTAATACTTATCATGTGATTAATAAGTATCCAGAGTGATTCTTGGACATTTGCTGTTTAAATCAAATGTTCTTGTGTTGACCTGTTTTACATCAATCCATTTGGTATTTGTTATTAATACTGCCTTTTTTGTATATTTGTTTTGTAAGCTACTGAAAGGTGACTTAGAAGTCCAATAATACAAATGTGCTGCTGAAATATGGCTTTATTCACTGACCAGGAACAACCCACCAGAAGTATTGCTTTAATTTTAAAGCTGATCTTTTCTGTTATTTAGAAAATCCATGATTCCAAAAGGAAATAGACCCTTTTTTTTGTAGGAGAGGATATATTCCTGTAGGCTATAAAAGACTGAGGGACTGTACTGTGCTAATCCAATAAGGACATTTTTGATTAACAACGTATGGTTGTTAGTGCCTGTAATGGGTCAAAGTTGCCTCTGCAGCCATGGAATCGTGGAATGGTTTGGGTGGGATGGGACCTCAAAGGCCATCCCACCCCCTGCCCTGGGCAGGGACACCTCCCACCAGCCCAGGGTGCTCCCAGCCCTGTCCAGCCTGGCCTGGGACACTCCCAGGGATCCAGGGGCACCTGGGGGAGTTTTCTCCCAGGAACTTTTTCAGGAGAGTTGATTGCATTTGGCACTAATGCTGGCTATTAAGACCACAGACTTTTTCTTTTCCTGCCAATGCTTCCATTTTGAACTGGTTATTTTGGGATTCAGTGAACAGTTTCCAGCTGTTGTATAAAATTGTAAATGCTGCTGCTGAAAATCCGTTTATGAGAAAATAAAATGAATCCTTTTGCAAGAGGTCTAAAAGGTCCCTTGTCTATGTTGTGGAGAAGGTCTCTCAAATTAAGGATATTTTTATCACTGGGAAGCTTCTTGAAATCATCCTGTAAAGTTAAATAAAACCCCAACACATAGAGGAAATTCTGCAAAAGGATGCAAAGTATTCTAAAGCAGAGGATTTCCCTTGCCCTATCCCTTGCTAACTGGGAGAAGAGATCCACTCCCAGCAGGCTCCCCCCTCCTTTCAGGGAGCTGCAGTGAAGTCTCCCCTCGGTCTTTTCTCCAGCCTAAACAACCCCAAACTGAATGTCACATCATCCTATGCTTTTGTGCCTTTACCTACCTCTCAAAAATGTATTAACAGTTCTTTGACTGAAAGCAAGCTGTTTTTTTGAAAACAGCCTGCTGAAAACTGGAAGGTGTCAGGCTGATCTTAGTGGTGAACCCATTTCTCCATCTAATGCACACGGAAGGGGAAGGAAGTGCACCCTGAAAGCGCTGATCCCTTTGGAAGCTGTTGTGCAACTAAGACTTCAAACCTCCAAAGAGCATAATAACCAAGAGTACATCAACAGAGAATTGATTCAGCATGGAATATAGCACCAGTCTAAAAAGGATGTCTCTGAATTTAGAGCTGTGAAGTTGGCACCTGAAACACAAACTAGGCACTTACAGGTGTGTGATTTTCCCCCCCCACCCCCCCAGCTAATGTAGCTCAGGAATTAGATTTGTCAGTAGGTCTTTTCTAGATATGGAAATCAAAAGTTGCAGCCACAAAGAATAATTTCACGACTTCCCTTTTTTTTTTTTTTTTCCATCTGGAAAGCCCAAAACCAGTTCTGGTGTGTGAGATGCCCCCAGTTCACTGGTGGTGCACTGTTGAGCAATGAGGAGCTGTGCTGCTCTGGCAGGTTCTTTGTGATCTCTGTTTATTGCTGTGTTTTGGACACACTTACTGGGACACATTTTATTACTGACTATTGATGGGGAGGTAAGAGGGCTGTGCTTTTCACAAGTGGTTGTATTGGTTGACTTCAGGCACTAAATTGTCAGGCAGGGGTGAGCAATAAAGGCTGAACAGCCTTACACGGCTCTGCAGAACCCTGTTCTGTTAATGACAGTGAGACCTTTCTGTGGCAAAGTGGTTTTTGTGATGGTGATGGCCACCATGAGGAAGGAAATCATTGATTCCTGGGATCGATTGCACTGTGAGTCAGTAAAGCACCTTGTGCCACCACACATGAATGTGAGCTGGAGGCACTTCTACCCACACATCCCAGCAGCAAGTGAAATAGCCCCTGTTTTGCTCTGTTCCTCTCCCCTCCATCGCTATGTGAAACTGTCTGAGGTGTGGTGAGAGGAGCTGCTGCACAGACCTGCCCCCAGAGCAGAGCAATCAGGAGCTGGTGACACTTGCAGGGGTCAGCAGCACACCCTGTGCTCGCTCAGCCCTTGGGAGCTCTGCCAGGCGTTGTGCAATGTGATTTTTCTCCTTTGGGTGTCTTGTGCTGCCTAGATTTTATCTTGAGGTTTTTTTGCATTTTATTTGGACCTGTGATTGAAGGGAGAGTGCCTGACCAGACAGACTTTGTAAAGGAGACAGTGCAGGCACAACACAATGAGCTGGGGTTAGATGTCTGAGACTGAGGAATGAGAAAGAAATCAGGTCTCCCATGTAGGGTTTATCCTGTGCTGTCATTCCAATAACTCCACTGTCTGCTCCCCCCTTGTGTTTCTGCCTGGTGTGAGGTCTGTGAGTGCTGAACATCCTTCCGTGTGGGATATTTGCCTCCTCAGCTGGAGGCTGGGAATTTTCCTCTTCCTCCAGCTCAGTTTAGCAGCTGACACTGAAGTGATGCTGTGTGTTTGCCCTGTGGAGGCTGGAGGATCAGCCACCCTGCAGTGAAAGCATGGGTGTGTTTTCTCCCACGACAGAAGAGCAGAGTGGCAGTGGGAAATGTGAGCTTGGACTGCAGTGCTGGTCATGTGAACAGCTTCTGGCTCTGGGGGGGAGTTTGGAGAGACCCCAGGAACTGCTTTGTGCTCCCACCCTTGGCACGGCCCCTCCCAGAGCAGTTTCTCCTCTCGGTGCCTGGTTCAAGCCTTGGCAAAGGGTGAGGCTTTGGTGCCATCTCTCTGTGCCCAGACAGTGTTTGTTTGGAGCCTCCTGTGAAGGAGTGTTGGTTATGAATCCCTGTAACACACAGACAGAGGCAGGTCTCTTCTGTCTCTGTTCATCCTGGGGCACAAAGCAATCCAAGGGAGGAGGAGAACAGAAGTGCCAAAGAACATGGTGTGATTGCCAGCCTGTGCCCCGGGGAGGCTGGAGGAGATGCTCCAGGTCACAGGAGCTGTGCTCCAGCAGAGAGCACAGGACAACTGTCTGGAGACAGGACGAGCCCTGTCTCAGGATGAGGCAGTGCTGTTCAGTCATGTCAGTAAGTTTCTGCATTATACCCTGATTGTCAGGAAAAGAATGGGAGTTCATTTGACTGTTCTTGTGTCATTAGTTCTGTTGGAGTTCCTGAGCAATACCTTAAATAACATACTGCTTTCTGTGTGTATACGTATCTTAGATGTATCTTAGTGTACTTATATATGCTGATAAACAAGAGTATGCCTTTTGTATGGCAAAGTTTGGCAATGTAACCTGGGTTTTATTTGTATTTTGCTTTTATAAGTAAACTTAGTTTACTTCACTGGGAGTTCCTGATGCACAGCCTCAGTGGACATGAAGTGCTGTCTGCTCTTTCCTTCTCAGCTTGCCCTTTCCTCCCTCTTCATGGCTGTGTTTCCCCCTCCTCCCACCCCCAAAGCCAAAGCCCAACCACCCTTTCTTTGTTTAAGTCTTTCTCTTCTTGCTGCTGCTCTGTAGGAGAACTTGTACCTGACACGTTCCTGCTGCTCGTAATGAGCTTTCACTCAAGTGGCTGATCAATAGCAGAACCCAGCAGGTCTGTCTCTATTGCTTGTTTTCTCTATCTTGAATCTGCCAAGAGAGATTAGGCTATTGCCAAGGTCACTCGAGATGCTGCGAGTGAATGAAAACATATCTAGTTGACTTTTTTAGGACAGACTGCAAAAAGGCAACAGTGGAGCTAAAACTGAGTGTACAATGACAGAATAAATCTGCATCAAGGTCACAGAGGGGATTTTTAAGTGAACCTTCGATGCAAGATACACATGCCCTGTCAGGGGGAGATTGTTACGCTGCTGGAGGAGGCGAAGTGTCTTGGCAGTGCAGGGAAGGGAGGGAACAGACAAATTCAGGAGCTGCAGGGAGAGAGGAACCCCGGTGCTGCTCTCCTGAATTCAGGAGGAGATTTGTGTGTGTTTCTGGAGGCAGAGATGGAGTCACAGGACTGAGAGCAGCCTTGTGCCAGTGGCCTCCTCCTGCTGGTGCAGCTGGAGCAGCCGTGGGGCTGTGGTGCTCAGTGCTGGAGCCACAGGCGAGGGGCTGACGGGCTCCAGGAGCCTCCATGAACGGGGCTCCTGTGTGGCTGAGGTGGAACTGCTCTCAGAAATGCAGGGAAGTTGATTGAAAATAAAAGCATGAGTCAGTTAAAGCGGAAGGTTTTGTATTGGCAATGGCTGGAATTACAGAGACGGAAGGTTTCTGGTAAGAGGCAATATATTTTATGAGTCTAACTGCTGGAACAGGGACAACTGTCCTCATGGCTTGAGTGTCTGACAGCTTGTCCCTCTCTTTTTTTTTCCTTCTCCCCTGCCCCAGTTCCAGCAGTTGATCTAATAAAATATACTGTCTCTATAAATCTCTCAGCCTCAGATCATGATGTCTGCCTCAGCACAGCTAATAAAATAACAGACTCAGTTCCCTAATGTTCTTTCATTGAATGGGTGTCCTGGCCAGCCCACACTGCACAGTGCTGGCCCGACCCCGGTGTCTGTGTGTGTTGAGGAGTCTTCCAGGAGAAGAGTCTGGGTTGAGGGTTTACCTGGTTTTGCAAACAGAAGTGGAAGGAATTGCTTCCATGAAAATGAAGGGGAAAAAACCCACCTCAAACCAGAAGCCGACCCTCTCCACTGGCTGTTCATTCCTGGATGGGCTTCAGGCTGCTCTCGAGTTTGAAGCCATTCGATCTGGAGGAGGTGAAACACCCTTTCTGTGCACCAAGAAGAAACAGAGCCATGTCCAAGCTATAATTCTACTTTTATACTTGCAAGAATAGGAGTTCTGTTTAATTTCATCCTGGTTATTCCTAAGACTTTAAGTAGCAGTGTGCACTTAATTGCTGTCTTGGCCTGGAACCAAAGTGGGCAGAAAACACTGATGAAAGTACCAGGAGTCTTGGAGATTTTGCAAGGCATTTAGAGATAATGGGATCCTTCTGATTTCCTCTGCTTCCCCAAGTCCACAAGGATGAGGCCAGAGTGTCAGTGGCATTAATTGATGAAGGAAGTTGTGTTAATTAATTGAACTATAGCAGAGACTCTTACATAATTATGTGTGAGAGAAACCCCAACAGATAATTACAAAGTGCCACAGCTTTCACTCTGCTGCACTTGTCCTTGCTTTGACCCAAAGCCTTCAAAGCCTGCAAGATTTAAACCCCGTTTAAGTAGTCTGACTGTAGTGACCAAACTGCTGGCTGAAACAAGGCAAATGTGGCTTTGAATATGTCTGTGCTTATCTTTCAGCTCTATCTTTGCTTCTAATTGAATTTTAAAGATGCTAGTCACAAGTCATAGGACGAGGCCCGACTAAAGCTCCAGTCCAGATGAAAATGGAATAGCTTTTGGCTTTGAAACGTAGGGCATCCCCTTTCCTGAAGCTGATTGAGTCAATGGCTTCAGTCTGCCAACCTTCACCCCCAGGTTTGGTGCCTCAGGGGCTGAGCCATCAGAGCTGCCCCCAGAGGTCCCCGAGTGTGTCCCTGAACTGCAGGAATTGCTTTGCTCAGAGGTTGCTGACTTTCCAGCAGTGCATGTTCTTGCCCAATTGCCTCTTCCCTCTCTCCCTGCTTTTGCTTCCAAGCCACTGGGGAGTTGGATTCTGAATTTCAAGCCCTGTTTGGTGTGGGGTAAGGTAAGTGCCAAAAGCTGGAGTGGTGGGGACTGCCTGTCATTCACCTCCTTCATCTGGGGGGTGTAACATCTTCTCATGGCCCTGCCAGAAGGATCTCACTGAAATCAGTTTAATAATTTGAGGAGAGTCTTCTCTGTGCTCAAAGCACTTTTGAGCAAATTCTTTCCTACTATAATGTGATTTTCACAAACCAAAGATTTTATGCAGGATTATTGTGTGGTGAAAGCCTTGGCTGGAGTCTGGGAGGAGAACAATGTTCACAAAGGGTTTTGTTTGACTTTGGATGTACCTTGATGCTTTCTTTGTTGCTGAACCTGCTGTCTGTGATCTGAGAGTTGATTCTACTTGCCTTAGTGGGCTGCTATAGGAATATATACTTAAAAAGTGATGAGAAATGCACATTCTGGGGTGAAACCTTGGCCAGGGACACAGAGCAGCCCTGTTAAACAGTCAGCAGAGAGGGAACGTGCTTCCTTCTCTGTACAATGATCTTAATTTGCAAACTAACCAGACATCAGGTGGACAGGTTAGTTATCCTGAGTTTACTAATTTGTCAGGTTGTGTTGTACAGTATTCAACCAGTTTGAGATGTAATGGGATGGGATGCACTAAACTTCAGCTCTGTTAACATAATATGGCAGCATGTTTGAATGCATTTGTTTCGCTTCATGTACCCACAACGAAGTCTGACAGAGGTGTATCTGTGCAGAGCCTGGGACAGGACAGCAGCAGACCACACTGTCAGGGAACTTTGCTTGAATGAACCTCAGCATCATCTATAATTATGTCTTTAAAAATAAATGTAAATTTCTCTTTTAGTGCTCAAGGTGCAAAATTGTAAAGTGTAACTTGAGTATCACCTTTTTCCCCTTTTCTCTCTTGTAGCAACAAAAACTATTTGTTTGATTTAATGTGATTGCCCAGAGAAGCTGTGGCTGTCCCACCTTGGAGGTGTCCAAGGCCAGGTTGGATGGGCCTTGGGTAACCTGGGCTGGGGGAGGATGACCCTGCTCCCAGAGAGGGGTGGAACTGGATGGGCTTTAAGGACCCTTCCAACCCAAGCCATTCTATGACTCTATTATTTAATATACTTTTCTATCAATACTGTTGAAACTTTGGGCAAGGAAGTAGTTGGAGATGATTTTGGTGCTTTCTATGGTGATTTGTCTCTGCTTTCTCTTGTCTGTGCTTTGTTCTAAGTATGTTTCAAATGGATATCTCTGGCACAGGGGGAATAAACGTTGCCTTAAATAACCCTTTATCAGTATTTAGGCAGGTGTGTAGCAGTGCTATAAGTCAGTTTGGGTAACTCTCTCAGACATGTGGTGTGACTCCTGAGGATGGTCCTGGGCAGGGCTAAGGGTTGCACTCGATGATCCTTGTGGGTCTCTTCCAGCTCAGCATCTTCTGTCTGTGAGTACTGGGGAGTCTGCAGAAAATCCCCTCCTGTTTGGGAAGGGAAGAGCAGGAAACGTGTTAAATCCTGTTGTCCTGCAGAGTCTCTTGGTTGAAGATGTCACTTAAAGGAGTTCCTTGTGGCATCTGTGTGAGGGTGACATGCTCTGAAGTGTGAGAGAGGGTGGCTGTGGGTGATTTGTGCTGCTGGTTCAGCTCTCTGGGCTCATTTCTGCTCCCACCGTGGGACCCAACGCCTGTCACCTCCCGGGCTCTGCAGCTGGGGCTGATGGCACAAACAACTCCTGCCTTCAGCTTCTATGTTTTTCCTTTCCCATTTGCCCAACTGAGATGTTATTAACTCTGTCAGCTCTCTGGAGATTAATTGAATACTGTAAACATTGAATTTACCTCTGCATCACAAAAGCAAGATTATTTAGACCTTGAGGAGGAGATGGAAGCTGTTTGAATACTTGATTAGTTTGCTCACAAAAACGTTTGGATCTTTGCAGACGGAAAAATGGTTTGAGCAATGGAAAATGTTTGCCTTTTCTCTTATGACTGTGTCACAGAGCTGTTTGATATGGTTAAGTGGAGACAGTGATTTCTTCCTCTTCATGACCTTGTATTATGGATTTTTTAAATTTACCTTTTATATCTCATATAATTGAATTTCCAGTATCTTTTCCAGAGCAATTTAATACTAACAATTTAAGAATGTGTTGTCTCCTTATGAATGTCTGGAATCTTTCTTACACGACCAGGCTGAAGGTCTCCAAATGAGCTCAAACAGTCCTGAACTCCAGTTTCTGTTTGGCCAAGGACAGCTCCCAAGGGCTGCTTAAGAGGTGGAGCAGCCTGGGGGAGCCTGATGGGTGGGAGGGAATGTAGGTAACTCACACTTAATTCCTCAAGGAGGAAAATGTGACTTGGTTTGTATATTTTGCATAATCGGGCTAAGGCAGAGTAGAGAGAAACCTTCCTTGGGGAAGGATGGCGTGGGTTGGGCGTGGAGCTGTGCCCTCCTGCTCTTGGGAGCAGAGTCCTCACTGCAGTGAGGAAAACCAGGATGGGCTCAGATGAGAACAAACTGATTTCTGAGTTTTAAGTTCAAGTTATTTCATTTTCCTATTTGCTTCTGTCTCTGATTTTCTGGGCTTATGATGGCACGTGGTCTGAAATACCCCTTTGCCAGGTTGGATCACCTCTCCCAGCTGTGTCCCCTCCCAACTCCTTGTGCCCCCCAGCCCCTTGCTGGTGGGGTGGCGTGAGAAGCTGGAAAGTCTTGTTGCTGAGCAGCATTTGCACCAAGTCAACTTAATAAAGACAGAAAAGGAAGCAAAAGGGTCATCTGAGGTTTTTAGGAGAATTTTCTACCCTTGAATTTCTGTTTACATGTAACTCACGTAAGGCTTGTCTTTGAAAACATGGTATTTTTCTTCTACAGAACTTTGCATATTTGTGGGTCTGTAGAAAGATTTAAGTATCTCTGAGTAGGAGTAATCAGGTGGAAATACAAATAGAAGCTGAAGCTGGAGGCAAATTGTGAGAACTGGGACCTGTTGCAGATTTTTAATAGCTAATTAGTGAACTGTTGATTTCATTAAACAAAACCACTACTGTTTGAATAATTAACTATTTGCTTTGTTTGTGGCAGCCTTTCTGTCTCTCACCGATCCGTTGACTTTAAATTGGAGCATCCAAAACTCCATAAGGATTTGGGTGCCTTCGGTTCTCCTGGGAGACGGCAGGACAATCTTCAGCCTGTAGAACAGGCCATACCCTACAGCAAGGACTGTGGCCCTTTGGAAGGAGGGTGGTGGAGATCCACCATGGTTAGACCTTAACAGCTGGCTGGGAACCCTCCAGCTGTGTTCTCTGGCATGTGTTTAATGACAGAAATCAGAGCATCTGCCCAGCAGGTTCAGGTGATCTCCTGGGTTCCCTGCTCAGGACAGCAGCACTGTTCTCAGTTTCCCCTTACACATTCATTTGCGTTCAGGCATGTCCCACCTTCCCTACCCTCGTGTGACAGAGGAGAAGAGCAAAGCAGTGCAGTGCTCACAGAGCCTGCCCAGGCTTTCATATCTCTGAGAACTGAGGAATCTTGTCCTTCATGCCTTAATATTAAATAGTGTCATATAAAAATGGGGAGGCTATTTAATAAGAATATAAAAGTCTCCAGTAATAGTGGGTATATACATTTTTATTGAGTTTCCTGGTGTTACAATAATAGCCATCATTTTCTTCAATGCCTTTTCTTGTAGCGAGGAGAAATTGTAGTGCTGAATCCTTTGATTTCAGGCAGACTCCATCGAGCAGGCTGTGAATTCACAGCCCTTGCCATGGGAGGATGTGCACATTGGTAAACATTGCTGAAATCTGCTCATCCCCTCTTCTGAAAGATGGGCTTTGTCCTTGCCCAGGGGTGCCTGGGGCTGTGTTCCCTGGGAGTGCTGGATGCTCATTAGTGAGCTCGCTCTGTCCTGCAGTGGGAAATGGATAAGCAGTTTGGTTTAGTCAGAGCAAAAGGAAAATGATGGGAGGATGAGATTATGTAACGTTAAACACACAGACATGTGCATGATAAATTGGGAAGTGCCTTAGTTTGTTTCCATGCCAAATGAAAATTGTCATGGGAGAAAAAAATCATGGCACCTGTGTCCAAACATTGTGCAGTTTTATTGGGAAAAAAGATTTTTTTTTAAGTAGAAAGGAATTTGAAAATCCTCATTTTTCAAAACTGGTTTCTTGGGAGAACTGAGTGGGACACAAAAGCTTAACAATTATAAATGGTAACCTTTAAAACCAGGGATGTACTTCCTAACAAACAGCGTCATTATCACAGACACACTTATTAACTGAAATATTTATTGGGCATTATGGGATGTTTAAAAATGCAACAACTGCTGTTTGGTTTTTTCCTGAAGATGTGATTTATTTAGTGCTAATTTCTGCTTCCACACACAGACCTCAGTTCGTTCCAGGTTGATTCGTGCTCTCTCACTGGTGCACTGGGGCTGACACCTCCCCAGCACTCAGGGGTTGCATGCAAACTGGGATTCCTGCCATAGAAATCAACAGAATATGCAGAAAATAAATGCAAATAAGTGGAGTGACAATTAGTCTGATGGGAAGGTGCTGTAGCTTCCTTCCCATCAGAGAGGCAGAGCTTAGCTGGAATGCAGCTCCTTATTTTGTTGTTGTAAATAGGAGTGGGAAACTGTTTTTTTCTTTCCCCCAAATGGTGAGGATGCCTTTTGATCAGGAAGGCAGAAGCTCACAGAAAAGCACCAACATTTTTGGCATTTTGATAAAAGACACAAATTATCTGAAGCTTTTGAAAGATCTCCTTGAATAATAATAAAAAAAGGCAACATGCAGTTAATTTCAAAATACTCTCCACATTTTGAAATCCTGCTGATTTTATCTTCCACCTAGTAAGAGATAACTGTAGCTCCAAAAACTACAGGTCGTGGAAGCTCATATTGCAGAGATGTACCAAACTAGGCCAAATTAAAAGTACTGGGATGTCTCTTTAGATGAAGCAGAAGCAAAAGGCACCTGGCAAAGTGATTGATAAAGTTCCTGTGTAATTGCCAGAGAAGGTCTCTCCTTGTTTTGCATACTCCTCTCAGAGAGTAAAGGGTTTCTCTGGCTCATCCTTCTCCCATTGGCCTCTCTGTGCTGGACAAGCCTGCAGCCTGGAGCTGCCCAGCAGCAGTTTGGCCATCCTCCTCCTCCTCCTCATCCTCACTGTCTGTGCTGGGGCTGGGCTGTCCTGGGGGCCTGGGGGGGTTGGCATCTGCTCTGTCTTGTCTGCTCTAAGCCTCCCACTGGGCCCCATCCAAAATATTCCAAGACATCACACCAGTACACCAGTCTCTGGCTGCCTTGGGGACCTATTTGTGTCTCCAGCATGTCAAACACACATACACTGTTTGGAAGGGGCTGCCTTAGAAAAATGGGAATTTATTAACTCCATAAAAGAAATTTATAGCTTGGTTCATGTGTGTGACAATACCAAGGAGTAAAAGGGACAAGATGATCTAAGATATCGGAGTGGGAAGAGCTGTGATACTTCTTACATGCTGAGTGGCTTTGGGGCTTTGATCTGAAACTAATGTATATATTTTTTTGACCCATACAGGCAGTGTAGGTCAAGTGTTACACCAGAGGGACGTGTCTCTGTGTTACAGAACAGTTCTGGTCTCTCTGGGTGCTTTCCTCTGCTTCTGTTGGTGCTGGGCATCGCTACTGTGATGAACAGGTTAATGAAAAGAGAGAGTGTTGTACTTAAAAGCCCCAGGACTGGGTATTTTTGAGGTGATGTTGCTGCAGTGCCTGACCTCGGGATCTGTGCTGGCTGGTGCCCCTTTTGGGTGGGTGGGAGAGTCACAGCACTGGGGGTTTGGGTGCAGAATTGTGCTGGGCCAGGACAGCACCTTGCGCTGCTACACAGGGTTTGCTCTGATGAGCAAGAATTGAGACTCAGAGAGCCAAAGCTGTTGTGGGAGGTGGGAGGGAAAGATCCCTGGGCAGCAAGGGAACAGTCTGTGGTAAGGATGTGTATTTGTTGGGAAAACATATTGTGTTCAGTAGCTGGGTTGTCTTTGCTGGAAAACTTTTTGTGGCCCTTTGGACAGCAGCTGCTGCTCCTAAAGGAAGGAAAACTCATCAGAACTTGTTTAGGTGAAATTTTCGTAGAATCCCAGACTGCTTTGGGTTGGAAGGGAATTTAAAGCTCATCCAGTCCTACCTCTTGCCATGGGCAGGGACAATTTCTGCTATCCCAGGTTGCTCCAAGCCCTGTCCAACCTGGCCTTGGGCACTTCCAGGGATGGGGAATCCAAAACCTCTGGGCAGCCTCCCTTCAAGGAGTCTTGCTGTAGATAGCTGGATAAGTCAGAGAGAACACTGATGGTAAAAGTTTGATTATAGATTTCCAATTTAATCACAGTGATAGTGCATGAAACAGTGTCACTGCTGTGCTCAGAATTGTCACCTTAAAGAGCATAGCAGGGGATAACTTCCTTTGGGCCTGTTATCTCTAATATTAAATAGCATTCAGCAAGTATTTTATAAAGTTCTATTATGTTTCTATTAGGACAGAAGAGACAATCTGAAGAAAGGGGAAAATGAAGGATTTAAAGAAAGAAAAACAACTACCCATAGAAACCCCACAAGCTGCTGCTCAGTTTGTATTGACAAAACTTCAGAGAATTGACTACAGGGAATTTATAAACTGTGAAATGTTTGTAGGGGATCTTGTGCCAAACAAACTCTGTGTTTACAGGAGACATAATTGTTGCCCCCAGCAGGTTTGTGTACCTATTTCCTCACAGAAAGAAAAGCAAATGTAAGAGAAGTTTTCTGTAGCTTCCAACACCATCTAAAGGTGGAAAATGAACTTCTCTGGCGAAGATGAGGAAAGAAGCCCAGGTGGGAGAGGGGCCCTCTGCTCACCTCCCTGGGTAACTCCCTGCCCTGGTAATTAAGGGGCTGGGGGAGAGGGAGGTGCCAGCCCAGGTGCTTCAGTCTGCCTTGTGAGAAATGTGAGAAGTCAGGGCTTCTTGAGAAGTTATATATCCCCAGCTTTCACATGAGCTGAGCATGAATATTAACCTGTCAAAAACTGCCGAAGAAAGAAATTGACCTCATTTGCTCGGAGCTAAAAGGAAATTTCTCAGACTCACAATATTATGAACACTTTTTCTTCAGAGAAGCCATCAAGTGACACAAATTTTATATATATATATATGAAAGATTACTTCTTTTTCATTTTCTTCACGTAATTCTTCCATTTTCTCTATGCCAAAACATAAGTGGAACAGACAAACCCAGCCTGCCTTTGTGGTTGGGTTTGGGGTGTTATGTAAGTTCAGGAGTCCAGATTGGTCTTACTTTGCACTTGGGCATTGCCCAGAGGGCCCCTCAGGTACCAACCAGGACATCCTTCCAGGGTGGCATTATATTCAGGCTGCTCCTCCTAGCTGGCTGATGTTTATACCAAACCTGTCTAGACTAATGACAGACTGAAATAATGAAATCTGTGCTGTGTGTGACAAATTGGTCTGCAAAGGGGCACAAAAGGTGAGTGCCCATGGGTGTCTCCATGTCCGGAGAGGTGGCACCACCTGCCTGTCCAGGGGAAGCAGGTACATTGTTCTCTGCTTTTGGGAGCTCAGAGGGTCAGTGAGGACAACAGGCCAGGCTGGCATGAGTCCCTGAGGTCAACTTGTTTTCTCATTTAAAGGGATTTTTTCCCCCAGCCCCGGAACTGGAGTTTGGGATCAAGGGATGCTGCTGCTTCCAGAGTGCCATAAATAAGCCCAAATAGGTTGGTGCCTGTGGGACCTGTTGCTAAGGTGACACAAACTGGCTTTGCTTCTGCTGCTGGAGAGGACAGTTCAGCAGGAGGTGTTCAAATGAAGCTGAGTTCAACCCTGTTTACTTCTTTCACTCTGAAATGAAAACAATTCTGTCTCATGGCAGTTTGGTTTTGGACCCCCTGTGCTGGGGTTGTTTCTAGTTCAAACTAAAGCATCCTGCCCATCTGCAAAAATGCCTTTTAAAATAAGGTGATGCCTCAGAGAGGAAAATAAGCCCTATGCAGAGCATTTCCTTTGTAATCTGTGTTTTAGTACTTAATGTGTTGTTGCACATGAAAGCGCTGAGGTGGAAGGTTTCTGATAGTCGAGTTTGTCATAGCTCAGAAGAGCAAATCTTTGATGAGCCCTCTGTGCTGTGTTACTGCTCAGCTCTGCCATGTTTGCCCATTTGAGCTGGAAATGATTGTTCTTTGAATAAATAAATAACCACAAAGGTTTGCCAGCACACCTGCTTTGTTTGTGCTGTTGCACTTGACACTTGCTCAAAAGTTGACTTCCTCTGGTTAGTTCTGCTGATTTTAATGGCAGGCAGAACTGCAGGGAAGGGGGATGTCTGTAGCTGGATGGCACAAGAGCTGCACTGTCAGGCTCAGCCGTGATGGACTGTAAGCCTTTTCCCCCAGCTGTCTCAGTGGCGTTGATGTCATCTCTTGTCTTTCCTTCTCAAGCCTTGCTTCTCTTTTGGTTGTTTCAGAGGCAGCAGCCTGGTTATTGCCTCTTATATCCATATCTGAGAAGGAATCCAGCCTTTTTAGGGGATCATGAGGTTCTGGGCATGTACTGCCAGTCCTGCAGGGCTGGTGCAGTGGGGCTGATGGTGCTGAGCCCTCGGGAAGCCACTGGCTGCAGGTTGTTGGCAGGTTCCAGGGCTCAAGGCTTGTTCCTGTGCTGACAGGCACGGTTGCCGTTCTGACTCCTGCACTGGTGTAAACTGGTGCAGCTGCAGTGGCGCTGCCCCAATTGAAACCAAGTTATTTATGTATTTACTTTTTAGTCCAGTCAGAGGCAAACTCTGTTCCTAAGCTCCAGCGGGGCCAGTGTGGTCCAGGGTGCCGTGACCAAGCAGTGCTGTCTTCCTTGCACTTGGTAGTCTCCTTTTCTCAGCATGACCCTTGAGGTCACGCAGGGCTGTGGGGCTGAGGCTCGAGAGGTTCAGGGGCTGCTCTGTCTTTTCCAGAGTGTTTGGAGCGTGGCCAAAATGAACAAAGATTTACTTGCAGACCTGCCCGTTTTCACTGCTAATACATCATCTGCAGGAGCGCCTCAGCCCCGAACGCCGGCTCCACTGCCATGAGATAAAGTTTGCTTTTATTTATGGCTTGGCTGGGTGAGTCTGGGAGGCTGCGCTGCCACACGTACCTCAGAGTGAATAAATCCCTAATGGTTAATCATACACTGGACACAAATCATTTACAAATTCAAACAGAACATTCCCTTTTTTGAAGGCTTAGCAATGGTGAGATTTCAAACCAGAGCATTTGAGCTGAGTGTCAGGTTTAATTTTCACTTAATAAGAACATTAGTTAGGATGCTATTTACTTAAGAAATTTGACATTAAGAATTTTTTCACAGCAAATGCAAGTATCTCTGGAACCTTTGTTCTCAGTTGAAACAAAATGCTTTATGGGATTATTAAATGCTGCTTTGTGAGCTTTGAATTTCAAATAAGAGTTGGGTTCAAAAGTGTCCCCATGGACTGAGTAGCTGGAAGAGACCAAGTGGGACCTGCTGTCTGACCTTGACTGAGTTGTTTTGGTGCTTTAATGCTTCAGTTTGTACCTTGATCTGTGTGGGGAAATATTTGCACTTCCTGACCTTGTAAAAATGGAGCCAGAATGAATTTTTATTCTCTGCAGCAGAACTTAAACCCACTTTTGTTTGTGTCAGCAGCAGCAGAGAAGAGCCTCTCTGCAGTTAGTGCTGTGCATTGAAAACTGGGACATCGGGCTTTGATCCTTGATTCTGCCACTGTTTTGCTGGGTGGCTTTGCAGAATCCTCATCTTGGCATGTCCTGGTGCCCATTGGTGTTGTGGGGTTTTTTCTGCCTCTCTTTCTTATTTCTGGGAATTGCAGGAGGAAGGGAGATGGCTGGATGCAATTTGTGAGAAAAGTTGGCGCCACTGTATTTTTGAGATCTGGACATGTTATTGGTGTTGAATCCCCTTCGGTTCACAGGTGTAGCACTTCAGACCTCCTTTGTGTTATTATACCACAATCAAAAATGAATGGAGTTCTCCTCCCTCTGCAGTGTTAGTTACATTCTCCATATGCTGGTAGGTTAACTGGGTATTGAACTGTTTAACATTAATTAAACAGCCAAGTCTGGGGAGAAGCCAGGAGCACACTGTCCAATTAAAGCATTAGCCTGTGTGAACAGCTGCCCATAAATCAGGTTCTCTTGTATATGTAACAATAGTTAATTGATTAATTACCTAGATTTCATATCTTAATTTTTTTTCCTCAGGAAATGTATCACATTTATGTGGAGGTACTGAGCTTTTTAGCATGTTTTGATTTTCCAAAGCTGAGGTGCAGTGTGTGTGTTGCAGGTACCCCGAAAGTGCTGGGAGCCTGTGGCTGAGGCTCGGTGGGAGCGGACGGGAGGGTGGGGTGTGTGTGTGAAGGAGTGCAAGAACCTCTCCAGGAGCCCCTCTGTGTGGCAGTGCTCAGGGCAAGGTTGTGCCTGTGGGCTGTGTTGCTCAGAGGCTGGATTTGCTTTGTAGATCAGGAATAGGATCCACTGGGATCTCTGGAAGTGTCCCGCTGGTGTCAGTAGTGGTTGTGTCCTGTCGTTGTCCTGTTGTGGCCTCCAAAGGGCAGCCCCTGCTGCACCTGCATCCTTTGGAGGTGCCAGACACTGGGAATGGGTCAGTAGGGTACCATCTCCAGCACACAGAACAGACCATCCAGAAAGGGCTGTGTGGTGTGGGACCCGAGGGGACAGCCAGGTGGGATCTGCTGCCACCTGAAGTGAGGTAAAACATGGAGAAAGTGTTAGAAATGGTGTTGTCTGGCCAGCAATGAGGAAGGGCTTGGTAGTGCTCTCCAGGTGGGATGAGGAAATGTGTGCTCAGAGCACCTGCAAGGCAGTGTTCTGCATTTCCAGGTTAGCTCCTGGGGCACAGGTGAGGCAGGTGCCTGGCAGGGTGGGCAGAGGCACACCTGGGGCTGCAGGAGAGGATTTCCAGCCCCACTTTGCTACTGCTGTGCAAGTCTTTTGCATTCAGGTCTGCAGAAGCTCCTTCGCTGTGCAGATAAAATCATAAACCTGAAATGACACACCTTTTGTGGCACACAGCAGAGAGCTCATGAGCTAACCCAGGAGCAGCTCTCTGGAGCACAAATACCAGAATGCTTTTAAGGTGTGATGGAAATTGCTGTCTCACAGCGTGTAATTGTGCTCCCAGGATGGTCCTTTTTCAGGAGCAATGTGGTGTCTCTGTAACACAAAACTGCAGCAATCGATCTGACTGTTGTGCTCCTCTTGCCTCCTCACATAGGCAGCCCCTTTTCCTTTTGGGCTGGGTTTGTGGCTCAGGACTTACATTTAGGATCTCATCCTGCATAGCAATAGAGAATAATACCTTTGAGTTTCAATATATTGGCATGTCTGCCACTATTAACCTTTCCTTGGCCAACCCAGGCAAGATTGGACATCTGGGAAGTATCACACTTGTATATTGTTTTCTCTGTCACTGCTCAAAAATTCTGGGTTGTTTAAGCTCAGATTCCAAACCAGGACTTACCATGTACTTAAAATTCTTTTATGTGGTCTGGGAGAAAAGCATCAACTCGTGTTTGTTCTTGGTGTGCTGGATGTGGCTCCCTTACGTATGTCAGGCAGCCTTTGGCACTGTGGGGAAGAGCACCCCAAGGTTAGTAAAGCTTTTATCTGTCCTCTTCAGTTTATAATATGAAAAAAAATCTGAGTCTGCATCTTTAGCTGCTCTAAGTTTGTGGAGTTCCTTTGAAGTTGGCACTCTGGTATGCATCATGAAGCATCAGGATCATTTCAGTGAAAATTTGCTAATACAGATGTTTTCTCCCTTATAACAATAACAATGAATCTTGATCACTCCTAAACAAGATCAAAGGCATCAGAATCTCCTCTTTGTTTTATCAGTATAATGAAATCACAATTATACCTAATACACTTGAAATGGTTGAGCACAGGGTAGCTGAAAGCAGCCTCAGTGTCTGGATGGCACACTGATGCTGGGCTGTACTAACCTGTGTTATCTGGGAGTGCTGTATCTTGCTGAAAGGAGGAGCACAAACAGATGGCCACAGACAATTAAGCTGTGTTTTGGGCAGTGCTCGAGGTCGTTGGTGTGCATCGGTGCACACAGCAAGCGAAGGTTCTTTCCTGAAGTCGCCCACCCATGGCAGGGTTTTTCCCTTCTGATGGGAGTGTAGTGGCTTCGGGAATGGGATTTGTCAGAACCTTGTTTTGTTTGGGTGGTGCTGGACAAGGGCAGGGTCCGTGTCCTGGTTGTCTCACCTGCTGCACCCACCACCAGCCTCATGCTTTTGCCATCTGAGCTTTCTTTTCTGAGCAGGAACTGGGGAAGGAATCCCTGCTTTTCAATTCATTCCATCAAACCCAGCAGAGCATGGCTCTGGCTTATTCTCCCTGGAGATGCTGAAGACTTTTGTAGCCCTTCCCTCTCCCCCATCCCAATGTTTTGCTCATAGAATCATAGATCAGTTTAAGTTGGAAGGGATTTTAAAGCCCATCTCATTCCACTGTCTGGCCTGTGCAGGGACACCTTTCACTGGAGCAAGGGAACTGGGTCATGGCAAGGACTGCAGTACATTTCCCCTTCACAGATCAGGGAGTTCAGTGCATTTGGCTGCCTGAAGCCTGTCCAGCCCCCGGGGAAGGTGTTGGGAATGAAGCAAACCACCAGCACTGCTTTGTTCTGCCACAGCCACCTCTGGTCTGGATGCTGATGAATCGATCCCACGTTGTCCCAGACAAAGCCACACTGCTGAAGTGAAGCTCTTGGTGGCTGGGTGAGGTGGCAGCTGATCGACCTCTGAACTATTTCATCTGCAATTCCATTAGGAGGGATGTCATGGTGTTCCTGTTTAATACAGGCTTGCTGGACTGTGCTGGTAATACTGAACTGGATGTGGTGGGGGAAATTAGCCCTTGACAGCTGTGAGCCAAGTGCCTGCTGCAAATGCATCTCTGTCAGAGCCAGCAGGCAGCCCTTGTCACCCTCCCATCAGCTGCAATAGGATGCCTATGGAGGTGGTAATTACAAACCCCAGCCAGGCTGCACAGGCTCATTTGTCTCTGTTTATCATCAGAGCAAGAATATTGATCATTACTATAGCATTAAATGTCTTTGGAGAGGAAGACGAAAATCAGATTAATAAAGGCTGACATGCATTGTGGGATGCACTTCTCCATGAGAGTCAGGTTTGGGAAGTGCAGCCATGACAAATGCAATCACTCTGGCCTGGGAGTGCTCTCCCGGGAGAGACGGCGTCTGCGAGAAAGACACTTGGGAGTTTTATTACTCAGCTCTGTGTATTCTGGAGCCAACAGAGCCACTTGGTGTTTAACTGTGTGTGCAGCTGTGGGATTTAATGGACTCTCTGGATTATGGACCGGGGTGCAGCAGTCAGCATATGAAACTGGATGGTGGCGCTGGGATGAAAGGCTGAGGAATAAAACTCTGCTGTGGGGATGGTGGCTCAGAGCCTGTTTCAGGAAAGGCCAAGGAAGTGCCTGCCTGCAGTCAGCCCGTGCCAGCCAGAATTCAGTGGGCACAAGTAATTTTGCCTGTAGTTTCACTGGTACCTTTTGCCTAACAGCATCATTACCAATTTCCCTTCGAAGCTCCCTTTTATCTAAAAACAATTTTATAGAGAAAGGGCCAAGAATGTTCCATTCAGGCTTGGTTTATTTTGGTTGAGTTTTATGAACTGTTGATATGCCCCAGCAGGGAACCAAGTTATAAGAAGGTAATTATAAGGTACTGGGGTCACTGAGTCAGGTAGAACAGACACAACCCCCATCCCTCCTGGGCTGAGGGCTGATCTCCTGCTATGGCTGCTGGGGTGTCCTCCGTGCAAGGAACAGTCAGAACTGACCAGAGTGGGAGAAGCAGCTTCACAGATGGAGTTGCTCTCAAATACCTGTAATCAGCAAAAGCCTTTAATCACAGAGTTTTAGCCCCAATTTGGGTTCTCATGCATGCCAATTAGGAGAACCTTGTTTTCTATAGATACGGTCTTTTCTATTTTGAAAGCTTGACAGTTCTAATGCTTTGAAATTATTGAAGCTGACATGTCTCCTCAAGAACTGTTTAATCTGTCAGATTCTTCCTTCTTTTATCATCTCAATCATTTAATGACTTCAAAAAAAAAAAGAAAAAAGAGAAACCTCCCAACAAGTTATTTTCTACCTTTCTTTAACTTGCCAATAATACTAAAGATTTTTCCTTGTGGTAGGAATTTCTCAGTAGAGACATAGAAGAGCTAATTAGAAATGTCCAATATCCTAAATGATGAATTATGATGAAGTGCAGAGTAGTTTGCAGGTGGTAATGTCAGTGCAGGCTGGAGACATGATTTGCTTGTCATGCTACGTGCTGGAAAGGTCCTCAGCTCCACATGGACCAAGTGACATTTCTGCATCTTTCATTCTTTAGATATTTTCTTCCAGTTTGTACAAGCAAATCTCCCTTTTCTTGGCATGTGAATTCAGTCATTTTGTTGGATGATTTTTTTCAGCTGAGGTCCTGGTCAGTTTGAAGGAAAGGCAGATCTGGCACGAACTGGGAATCTCCTCTCTGGGCGGGCTCAAGGTGATGTAGCAGTAATGTCTTGGATGTGCATCCCTTGGAAACACCAGTAAACAATGCACATAATTGCCTTATAATCGTTTGCAGTGACTCAAAGCAAGGCTGGAACAGCAGCCTTTGGGTTTAATCATACTTTGTGTCCCTTCTGTCTGCTGTAAATTGCTACAGGACCATTGGCACAGTGGTGGCAAGATGGGAAAAATTTAGTGGGATCTGCTGAGGTGAAAGAAAAGACATGAATGGATGAGATCAGCACTGAGTTCTCTCTCACTCCTTAAGTGAAACCAATTATTGATTGCAGTGGGAGTTTGACTTGAATAATGGATGATATAAAATGGATGAGAGCAGGAGCCTCTGGATTTGAGTTCAGCATGCTCAGATAACCAGTTTTAGTCTGTGTGGTGTTCCTCTTGCTTAGTCATAGCAAGAAGACTGTATTTATTATTCTGTGGAGGGATGACAACAGGATATTATGCACTGACAATCCAGATTCCTAATTAAAAACAAACAAGAGATGCAAACTCTCCCAATCAAAGTGTTTAATCTGTGGAGGTTTAATTTTTTTGAAGCTCTTAGTCCTCCACATCTGCATATGTAATGGCAGGTAAATCTACCACTGTGAGTGATTGATGGGAAGATATAAACAAAAGCATTTTGATTGATAAGACTTAAAATCACTAGAAAGGCATTTTGAAGGCACACTCCTCAGTTGCCTTCTGTCATTGCAAAGGCACCAGTACAGGGTGCCAGATTCCACTGGAGTTTCTTGGTGCTGTTGACAAACATAAATTATCACAGTTTGTCCTCGTTCCATTCGTTTGATTTCAATGTTTCCCGGTGTCTGCCTGAGCTGTGTCACCATCCTGGGTTAGCAGCACCTTCTGCCTCACCTGCCCTTGGCCCGTAGAGCTCAGTGCTCTGGGGCTGGGGCTGGAGGGGAGCTGGGGCTGGCGCTGCCTGCACATCCCTGCAGCCCCAGCCGGGGCCCCGGGTATTACCTGGGCACTTCATTTGCAGTTAAACTGCCCTCTGCATCTTGCCTTGTCCGATCCCAGAGGTGTTAGCAAGCTTCATTCTGTCCCAGGCAGCTCCCCAATTACTTTTCCACTCTCCTGAACCTTCGACTGAAACTGTAAGTGATAGATACACGTTCTTGAAACACTTGAAATACTTCTGCCATCAGCCCTGGTGGTCTCGGAATCACACCCTGATGAACCAGGCTTTGCAGTGCTGTCTCTGGATTGTCAGTGGGTCTGGGTGGGTGCAGTCAGTGAATTTAGCCTCGCAGCACTTGAGGATCAACCCTTGTCTGTGCTACAAGAAGCCGGTTACTCATTAAAAATAACAAGAAATGTGTATTGTGGGATGAAGTATAACCATCCTGAAGTTCAGTGTGGAATAAACAGCCCAGAGCTGTGTGATGAGCACATGCCCAGCTGGGAAATGCCAAATGACAGAAACATTTATGCAGGGAGGAGGCCTAATTGCTAAGAGGAGCTGAGCAGAGTACAAATAACCAGGTCTTGCCATCTCAGAGCTAATAAAAGCTCCAAGTTTCATTGGCACTCAGGGAAGCCGAGGGCAGTGTCCTCCCTGCTGCCCTGCAGGTCCAAAATTTCCACCATTGGAAAAATTTCCACCATTTCTGCCCCTGGAAACAGGAGCCAAAATCTGAGCCCTTTGAAGTAAGAAAGTAAGTTCTGGCCACTCAGTGACCGAGGTGGGCGAGGGGAGCTGAGCTTGGTGTGTTTGATCAGCAGTAACTGAGTGTGGGCACCGGGATCTCCTCTGTGCACTCGCTGGTGGTTCTGCAGCAGCAGCTCAGGGAAAGTGATGTTTAAATATTTTATGAACATGGACATTAGACAATGAAAGTCTCTTAAAACATCACTTTGCATGTCACTTTATTGTGTAACAGGAGTAATTCCAGGCAGTGATATGCCATCACTGAGCAAAGTGTACACAGTCACTGAGCATAGTGGGGCCCAGGTGGTGGAGGGGGTTTTTTCCACTCAATTCATCCTCATTTCTTGCAGGATCAGATGCTCATTGTACTTCTAAACTGAAGGAAGTGCATGCTTCTGCCATGATGATTAATCTTGGGGCAATTTAATAAGGGCTGTTTTGTCTCAGGCTGGATAGACTTGTGCTTTAGTATAATTCAATAGAAAAAAGTAATGGGTTTATGTTTTAAAAACAAGAGCAACTGAGCTCAGCTGGGTTTTCCAGTGGGCTCAGCTCCTGTCAGCCGGGCAGCCCTGGGCTCTGGGGTGTCTGACCCCACAGGCTGCTCTTTCCAGGGGTTATGCAGCACAGCTCTGAGTTTCTCCTGCTGTCAGTTGTATTGCAGAACCTCTGAGTGTCTGCAAGTGTTTTCCTTGTACGTCTGTGTCTGGCTTTTATCTTGCAAATCTCCTGCGTGCTGGCGGGAGCAGTTGCATCTTTCTACAGCTGCTGATTTTCAAGAAATCCTGTTGAGATGTCACCTGTCAGGTGTCAGCAGGTTTTGATGGAGCCTGGTGCACGGGAGCAGTGTCAGCAGGCACAGGCAATGATATTTTAGCTCCTCCGTGGTGCCTGGCTTTGCTTGCCCACTTCAGCCCTGCTCCCCTGGGCTGCTGTGCCCTGGAGTGCCCCATTCCCTCCTCTCCTGGCCATCACCTGCCCAGGTGACATGGGCTGCTGGCACAGCCCTGGTGACAGCTCCTGGTAACAGGTAGTGACAACTGTGCATTTTAATGGATATCTGAGGAAAATTGCTGTTAATAAAATTTAAACTAGTCTGGTTATTGCTGTTTGCCACTAGGAGAGCAGTCAGGCTCTGGAAAGCTCTGACTTCCTTGGAAGCCTGGGTGGGTATAAAACCACCTGAAATAAGAGGGGAAATATCAGTCTCTGGGTCCCATTGCCTAACAGGGAGAAGAGGGAAGTTTGGTTCCATTCTAGATGTTGGGGTTTTTCTCCCCAGTATTCGTGATTAAAACAACTGCTGATAAACTCAGCTCATATGATGTTACTCACGTGGCTAAACCCAAAAAGTGATGTAGAGCCCAGGGAGCACCCAGGGAGCCCGGCTTGCTGCCAGGTTCTGCTTTGCAGTGGTGGGATCCCTGCAGCACCTTCTTGGAGTATTCTGACTTTCCCTGTGCTGTTCCCCATGTTGTATCTCCTGAATGGGAATCGTTTCAGTGCTGTGTGATAACCAGCTGCTGAAAATGTGACACTGAGGAATTCAGTACAAGCTCAAGAGCAAACACAGTGGAAAGATTTGGAATGATGCACCTGTAAATCATCTAAGGAGGGGGAAGAATGAAAACATTGCCTTGCTTTCCTGAACAGACTGTGGCAGGAGGTGGGTTTGCTGTTGGTGTTATGAGGAACATGTGGCTCAGGGGCTGTTAATGGGGTTTTGTTTGTGCTCTCTCTTTCACAGAGGTGCTTTTTGGAGTCATTTGCTACATTCTGCTCCTGCTTTTTGCAAGTGAAGAAAAATGGGTTTCTGAGGCTTTCTTTGTGTCTTGTGCTGCGGGGAAAAGGAGCGCTAATAGCCCATGAATAATTAGTGTTGTTCGCAGCTCATATCCTAGCTGGATGCAGTCAGTGTGTGCCTGGGCTGTCACAGGGCTTTTAGGGAGATCTGATAGCTCTGCCTCTCGCTGAGGTCGCCTCACTCTGCTCTTTACAGGAATACCTTTATCAGAAATAAACCTCAGAAATAAACTCGTTTGACATGAGTTGCATGTCAAATGGAGGTGTGTGTGATATCTTCAAAATGCCCCAAACCTCCCAACCAAGCTGTATTTTTTGTGGAGAGTTTCCCTCTCACAGTCCCTCTCTGAGTTTGCATTTCATTGCAAGCTGCTTGGGCAGAGTGGTCTGGTAGGTGTGGAGGGTTCCTTTGCATGATGGATATCACAGATATTCCTGCCAGGTGACAGCACCAAATTAGGCAGTATAAAAGTGTTTTAAGCAATTTTTCAACCTGTTGTATTGGGTTGCACTGAGCTGTACTAGGACTGACAGCTTCTCTGGAGGGCCAGGGGGAATGTCAGGTGACAGACAGACCCCTTGCTAGGAAGAATTATGGTGCCCTTGGGGCTCAGGGGCTCTGCTGGTGCATGGCTCCTCTGGAGCTCTGTATCCCCTGCCCTGGAGCTGCTCAGTGCAGCTTCCTGGGGGAGGGCTTGGTTACACTCACTGCTCCCACCACATTTATTTGGTATTGGACAGTGTAGTCAAAAGCAAATAGAAGTGGTATAATTATGTTGTTATTCTGTTTAACTAGTTGCTGCCCAGTGTGGGAAGAGCTGGGAGAAACTGATGTTATATAAGGATTGCTTTGCCATGGTTGGTTCACTGCCCCAGTCCCATCCTATTGTGTGCACTCAGTCACTGCAGAGCCGTGTGAGTGAAACAAGTAGTTGTGGTTCTACACACACACAGAAGCTTTGCAGTGGGAGGAGAAGACATGAGATACAGTGATCAAACACTGAGTACTGCCTACCCTACAAATACCCAGTCCTGACTTTCATTGGCTTAAGAACTAAAAGCAGCAATGATTAAATGTACGTGTGAAGTGAGGAGGTTCTGTGTGAAGGTAAAAGCTGCAGAGAGAACAAGGCTCATAGAGGGGATGGAGACAAGGAGGTAATGCAATGTGTAAAGGCTGATTGACATTATCTTCCCAGATAAAACCCCAGATCATCTGCAATTTGTTATTTACAGCTCAGCACTGTGAAATCAATTACTGAGATGCAATTTAATTAAGGCAGGTTAATGCTTAATCTAAGGCACTAAACCCAGAAGACATAATTTCAGTTTACTAATCATTGTAATGCTAATGGCCATTTGACATCTGCTCCATTAAATTGGGCAATACATTCTGGTGCCAGTTTACCCAGTGATTTCCCCTGTTCTGCTCACCCAGAGCAGCCCTCCTGAGCACGGTGAGGGGTTACACTCTAGTCATGGAGGGGATGCTTCCTTGTTTAATTCTTGCTGCTGCCAATGTTTCCCATAAATCTGGCCTGGGGTACAGTTAACATTTTACAAGTTTGCATTAATTTTTCCTGCCAATGAATTGTGTACTTTTCCCAGCCATGTCATTGACCTGTTGGGTGGCTCTTGGCAAGTTTCTGGCTTCTAAGTTATTCTGTAAAGACTTTCAGCTTTGAAGTCAGTTGTGTCTTTGTTCTTTACATAATATTATCATATTATATTATCAGTGTGAAGGCCCTCCTGGATCTAGCAAGAATCTGGGAAGCTGTTTGCTTGCACTTCATTGTTATTCTGCCTTTGTTTCTCATCATCCTGAGGTGGCTGTGCTTTAACAGAAACAGGAGCGAGGAAGAAGGTGGGGAGTCTAAGTATAGCAGTATGATGGTTGGGAGAGCTGAAGGGAGAACAGGCTGTCACCTAAAGGGCACTTTGGTGCAAGGTGTCCCCTCACTGCTGTGGCAGCCCAGTCCCAAGGGCCACTCTGAGGATGTACAGCTGCAGGAAATACCCAAAAAGCTGCTGGAGTGAGACAAAGGCTCACCCCCCCTGCACAGTGCATTTGGGGCACATCATCAGCCCCGGGCACCAGCTGCCCCTGTCCCACCAGCACAGCACACCCGCCTAGTCATGGCATCACAGACTGGTTTGGGTGGGCAGGGGCCTTAAAGCCCTCCCAGTGCCACCCCTGCCATGGCAGGGACACCTCCACCAGCCCAGGGTGCTCCAAGCCTGGCTTTGGACACTCCCAGGGATGCAGGGGCAGCCCCAGCTGCTCTGGGCAGCAATGGCCCCCAGCCCTGTCAGAGCTGCTCTCACAGCTGCCTCGGGGCACCAGGGAGGGCTGGAAACCCAGTCAAGGGGTCTCAGAAATCTCTCCTAGCCAGGAGGAGCCCTCTTGGACAAGCTCTGGCAGTTCCTGCAGGGGCAGTTTCAGCTGTGGCCATGTCTGTCAGCCAGGTATTGTTGTGCAGACAGCACAACTTGATCTGAGCCCACTTCTCCCACTTTGCCACCCCAGAGATGAATTTGAACTGGGACTGACACGAGGGGACAAGATCAGTGTCATCCAAAGGTGTTTTAATTTTGTTTTGCTGTTCAGATAACTTCTTCAAAGCTGGAAAGATTTTTATTGCCTCTTCCCGCTGTGATAATGGTTTGATACATGTAAGAGTGGCTATTCATTCTAACATAAGACTAATTAACTGTTCTTAAGGTAGAAAGATAACAGAGCTTTGGTTTGGGCAGCATTTCTCTGTTCTGTGCGTGAGGCTCTCGAACAATCCTAATGATGTTTTCTTTGTTCAGTGCAATCACATTTCATTACCAGAACAGCCTTCACAGACATTCTGGTAGGAGTTTCTGCAGAGCTGCTTCTCTGGGTGAGCCACACGGAACACTTGGTGTTAGCTCATTTTCACTGCCAGGGAAATCTGATGGGCTGCAAGGACTTTGTATTTTGTACTGAACAATGATCCGTATCTTACAGTCTCAGACTTAAAAATGAAGCATTAATTTCAGGTAATGTGTATGTTTAGCTCTAATTTGAGTTTTCCAATTCCAGCTCCAGCTCTAGCACTGCACAGAGCCACAGGAGTCAGGCTGATGAGCCTTACTGAGGGTTACAAAGTCAATACCTCCCTTCACTCGTCCTGAGGCAATTTGTGTGTCTTCTCAGACCCAACAGAATTATCTTTTATTCACATTGATGGAGCCATCACTGTTGTCTGGGATGTTTGTGTGAGTGGGGACTTGGATCTCTTCCTAGCTTCACAAAGTTTTTATGCTGTAATTTCTGAACTGGTATTTGTAATTAGACCATAAAAGAAGGTAATGTGTGAAAAGTGTTCAACTGCTTTTGCCAGGATAGAAAACATACATTGTAATGCATTCAGAAAGCATTCCAAGGGTAGAGGATCAAGTTGTATTTGATTTTCTCATTCTCTATAATAATCATTTTTGTTGTCTTGCAAAGCTCCAGCTTTGAAGTGCAACACACAAAGATTCTGCAATACCAGCAACTGTTTCTCTTTAGCTATTTTCCAAGTGATTTGATTTCCTCAATAGCATTAACTACATGGAGGACTAACAAGTTGTAATTAATGTATTCAGCCATTTTCTTTTGTGACAGGCTGGAATATGAGTGACAGCGTGAAGCGAAGAAGCAGAATAGAATTGGATGCTTGAGAAGATTATCATAACATAAAAACTGACAACTCTCTGGCTCTTGAATAACATTGTATTACACTGAAAAGGGAGGAAAAAGCTATTTCACAAAAACCCCAATGTGGCTTAGAAATTTTTTGAGGAGGGGAGATTTTCAAAAGCCTTTTTAGTGTTCAACAGATTTGAATACTGAAGTTCCCAAATAGTTTATCACATGCTGGAGTGTGTGTACAGTAGAGTTTGTGTGCATGAGAGGGAATGAGCTCCCCTGGAACCCGATGCTCCGGGAGAAACCCTTCCTGGTCTGGCTGTGCCTGCTGCTGTGGCTGCAGGAGATGGCTGAAAGCAGCACCTGTGGAGGGTGGGAGGCAGGAAAGCAGGTACAGAACATCAGCTCTGTGCTGCAAACCGGGCTCCTCAGCTCCTGGGTCAGAATCACAGAATCTCCTGAGTGGGAAGGGACCCACAAGGGTCACTGAAATGCAAATCCTGGCCCTGCACAGGACACGACACCACAAGAACCTCACTGTGTACCTGAGAGTGTTGTCCAAACCACAGGTAACTTAGCTTAGCTCACCCCTGGAGGGGTTGGTTCACCTTCTGGTAGCTGGGATTGCTCCCTGAGAAGATGCAGTGGGTGATTAAAGAGCAGGGCTGGCTGCTTTTCCTCCCCTCCTGCCATCCATCCACCACAAGGTCATCTCTGCACTTGCCCCTTCATGTTTATTTCTGAGCCAATAAAATTCCCATTTGCTCTGGTACATTTTGTAATCCACAGCTTTCAGCCCAGAGATTGATTATCTGTATTCCTAGATAAAATCAAAGTGCAGTCCTTTAAACAGATTTCCACTCAATTATTTCCCCCAGACAGTTTAAATGGTGTTGTGAAAGCCCAGATTAACTCAGGAATGGCCAAGAGGTTCATTTGCCTCCTGGCATTGCTGCATTTCATTCTCAAAGCAATTTTAATGCTGGTTCTTTAATTTCCATCAAACAGGGGCTAATATTTGAGATTCAGCCTGGAATCTGGGCATGGCATCTAAGGCAGGTGAATTGAGGGCAGCCACAGGAACTCTGGATTCCAGAACAAACCGAACAGGAACACAATGAGCGTTATTTTACTGGCCCTTGTGCCTGTGGGATGTCCCCACACAGCCCAGAAAACAACTGTGTCCTTGACTGAGGCCTCTCCCACTTTCCAAAATTCCCTGTGCCCTTTCCATAGGCTGCTGTAACCAAGGCTGTGACAGCACCTGGCTCTGGGGTGGGGAGGACCCTCCCAGGCTCCCCCCATCCCCCAGGAAACGCTGCCTGGAGAGCCAAGGCTTGGACGGAAAACTGCGATTCCAGAATGTGGTGGGTGAAAAGCTTTGAAGCAGAAAGAGAGGATTCCTGGTGGGAGAGGTTTCCTCTCCACATCCCTCAGGGTGGATCAAGATCGTGCTCAGGGAGCCTCTTTTCACCAATTTAAACGTGTGAAAGTGAAATTCCTAAGGATATTGGGAAATAAAAATTGATTTCAAGGAGGATGTCAGAAATTAGGATTGGAGGAGATCTTGTTGTTAGCACTTGTTCTAGTATTTCAATTTGGGAATGGAGAACACTTACGCACAAGAAATATCAACAGAAATATAAATTTAATCCCAGCATGATTTGAAAACACATTAATTCTGAATTATGCAGCAGATGGAAGCTTTTAAACTGTATTATTTTGCGTGATTTATTGATGTGTTGTGCAGAATTTTTTTATTTGCCATTTTCTTCTGAAATGTGTCACATCGATAAGTGTAAGACTGAGCATTGCCAAGAGAAACAAATAGATATATTTAGCCCAGACCAGGCATTTGAACTTTTTGATTCATCAGTGTGTTAACATTTATTTTAGTCAGGAGTTGTATCTTTTCCTTACCCAGTTCTACATGAAACCAGGGCAACATAAGTAAGTTTTTCCATTCTAGGGAGACAGTTTTGTAATCCAGAACATTGAGATGCTGGTCAGGGAAAGACACATCCTCCATCTCTTTCTTGTGATATCAAAGTGTAAATTGAAACTGTGGCAATGGAGTCCAGTGTCAGTGATAAGAAATTGCAGGTGTGTGTAGCATGGATGGGATGGATTCCTGCTCACAGACAGATCACAGGTGGATTAGAGAAATAATTGGAAAAGGAACCCCCAGCCAGACTCGCAGTGCAGTCAGTCACACACAGTCCCACTGTAATTCCAGTGAAGTTATTCCAGCTATCCTGATTTACAGGTACAACTGAGGTTAGGAGACTCCAAAAGTTATTAGAATGGCATCAAAAGAGCTGCTAAAACGTGAGTCATGACGGAGATGAGCTGAAAATGTGCTCTGATGCAGGATGAGGACATGTGTCCTTTGAGGCCGCTTTCCTCCCGAGTTGGGGTCCGTTCCCTCCCTTCCTTGGAGTGCCAGAGCGCAGGTTGGAGCACACTCTGAACAGCAGCGTGGGGAATAAGTACATGATTTTGCAGTCTCTGTTGAAGCAGCTGCCTCTGTAACTCATTTCATGGAAGTTTTACTACTTTTTTCCCCCCCTTTTACCATATTGTGCTCGAAGCTCAATAAAGATAAACTTCAGATAATGTCAGCATATCCTGGCAGATTCAAAGCCCTGCAGCCGAGTCCATATTCCCCAAAGTGCTGCTTGTGAGCTGTGCTGTTTTAATGTAGTGGGAGAAGTAAAACCAAACATTTGGCAGTGTCTATGTTTGCACCCTTGGGACAGATGATGGAGGAGTTATTTGCTCCAGTCTTTAATCAATTTTAGGTAAACAGCACGAGGATACCTTGAGCATCCATATTTTCTAATTGGCTCTCTTAAATGTGAAGCCTCCCATAATTCAGTGGAGAGATTTACAGGGGAGGGAGAGGGGGAGCAACCAGCACTCTCCAGTTGGTGCTTTGATGGATCTGCTCCAGCAGTGCAAATGGCAGGGTGGAGTCGTGAGCTGCAGCTCGTTTGCAGATCCAAATGCAAACCATGGGCGAGTTCCCAGCACAGTTTGATTCACTGCTCTGCAAATCTGTGTCTGCAGCAGAGATGCACAAGCCACGCTAATCCCTGATTGAGCTCAGCCAATCTGCTTGTCTTGTGCATGGTAAAGTCTCTGGGCCGAGTCAGTTTGTGTTATTCATACAAGGCCTTCTTGTGGGGTTCAAAGAGATTGATAAACCTACTTTCTGCATTTGGTTGGTAAAATGTTTGTGCTACATCTACAGAGAGCACTTATGGTGAGCTGTGAGATGAGTCAAAAGTGGAGGTGAATCTTGTTGTAGGGCTGTGTCCAAAGTTAGATGGGACATGGCAATAGAGGAACAGCATGAAAGAAGAGTGGTGATGAAAAAGGGTTTGCTTTTTTAATGCATATGATCCCATTTGGCTTCTCCTGGAGTCTCCCCCAAAGCTCTGTACCCTCAGACTGACCAGAGTTTGTGTGCGTGAGTAATCATATTGCAAGGTCAGGTTGGACAGGGCTTGGAGCAACCTGGACTAGTGGAAGGTGTCCCTGCCCATGGCAGGGGGGGGACCTGGGTGATCTTTGAAGTCCCTTCCAACTCAAGCCTTTCTGGGATTCTATGGTTTTGTGAGTGTTAACAACAAAGGGTGAGTAACTGATGGAAGACTGGACAGTGATGTTGGGCGCACAGGATTTGAAGCTGGGATGACAGACTAGGATTTAATCAATCCTTGCCCCTTGATGAAAGATTTGCCCTGGGAACTTGACCCTTGAAAAGTTGTTTCAGTGAAACCAAAGCCTTTTAAACTGGTGTCCCCTGAAAATGTACAGGTGTAGATTGCAGAATGTGAACTGTGTGCGTGTGTCTTGGAGGGAATCTGGCGAGAGTCCAGGGGCTCTGCTGCCCAGACCGTCCAGAGAAAGGGAAAGCCAAGCATTCCACACTGGCATTTTGCCTCTTTTCAGTGAATCAGTGGCACTAAATTAACCAGCTGGTGAATCATCAGGTGCTTTGTGACATCTGAAAGGCCTCAGAACAACAAAGGGCATGTAGATTGCACCTTTTTGTTTGGATGTTGTCCTTATGTTGGGCATTTCAGGGTAGTTTATTTTTATTGTGCTAAGCTGTTCAATGGCTTTTTGATCTTTCTCGTGTTTTGATTTGTGACTAGACTAGATTAATTCCCCCCCAGTAGAAAACTTTATAACGATTTAACAGCAAAGGCCTCTGACCATTAATCAAAATAATGTATTTGTGCTTATCAATATTGATTGAAAGTCCAGCATGGAGTTGTTTATTACCCAAGGAGGAGAGGGGCTGCCTTTGTCTTCTTTACTCGTGATTTACTCCAGATTAGTGTACATGCCTGCTGTGATTCCAGGAGCTGGATAATGAGCCCTTCCATGTGTGCTATATTAAATACAGAAAGGCATTGTGATGCCCAGCAGTCCTGCCGTGGTTATGCTCCTGTTGCTTTGAAACCAACACTCTTCTGTTTCTCTAACTTTACAGATTTGTACGAGTCCTGGGGGTCTGGCAGAGCTTGGTAACTTACAGGTGTTTAAGAGTCAGGTTCCTGAAGTGCAGTGAGTCTTTCCGAGCTTTTTCACTGTGACAGCACCCACAAAATGAAGTAACAGGGCTGTTGGAGGCAGCCTCTTTGGCACATTTTTCTTCACAATATTGTGCATTTTCAGCAGGCTGGGATGCCCTTTGTTAGGATTCAGAATTTATGCACTGATTACTTTTCCTCTGCTACAGCTTAACTTCTCCTGCATAGCTTAACTTTAAAACCAAGTGAAAGGAAATCCAATAAAGATAAATGAGATGTCTTTAAAGGATCCAGAAGGAAATTTGATGGTGTCAGCAATGAATGTGAAGATACAGTGAGCTGAGGAACTTGAGGATGATGGCTTCTTTATAAGGTTGCATCTGTTCACAAAGGCTTGGAAGTATTTAAGATAATTAATTGCTTTAGAGGCAACACTTCTTCAAACTCTCATGACTGTGATTCTCTGTGTTCCTGTCTAACCCAGAGCTGGTGCATAATGGAGTGGTTTGCAGATGATGCCAAGGAATGTGCAGGAAACACTGACAGAGAACAGCTCAGCTTCCTGTGGAATTACTCGTGAAAAATGTGTTTAATATGCTTTTTGAACAACCAAATCTGCTTACCTTGCAGGTCTCCTGCTGCAAGTGATGACCACAAGTTTCTGCTGTCCTGAGATAGGTAAGTTGTTGATTGTTTGTTAAAAATATGTCCCCAGTGATGGGGTGAGCAGTTGTATGTTACCCAGGAGTGATCACCCTCAGATGTTGTCCCTGTATTTTAAAGGAATTCATTCCTTCCAGGATTTGGGATTTCACTGTTGGATTCAGTTTGACTGCTTAGGCACTCTTACACTAAGGTTGTCTGTGGATGAAGAACCAAAGAGGTGCTTTTTCTTCCTCCCTGGATATTTGAAGCCCTGTAAACACACGCCACAAGTACAGAAAACAATGTGGAGAAACACGTGGTGGGATGAATGTTTGTATCTGAGTGGTGCTATCCCTGGGAGGTGACGCAGTGTTATATTCCCAGATCACTGCTGGTCCTGTTGTTGCACTGCCCCTGTCACCTGCACGCATTTGTGCAGGTCTCTTTGAAACAGTCAGGTGCAGCTTTGCTGAGGATGTGAATGTTCCCCCTCTGCCCAGCCCTGCTGAGATGCTGTGAGTGCTGTGGTTCTCAGGGTGAGGGATCAGATTCCCAGGCTCCAGCTGGAGAGGGGTGAGACACGCACTGCTTTGCCAGGTACGGAGCTCCCTAAGCTGTGAATGCCAGGGGAGCATTTTTGTTGGGTGTTTCATGCTTGCTCCAAGGAAAAGCTGTCCGTACCCATGAAAGGCTTGCTCAAAGAGGAATATTTCTGATTTCAAGGCCAGCTGCTCCGGGGCAGGCTGTGTGACGTGGCAGGAGTGAGTCACAGCACCCGGGATTGTGTTTGCTCTCAGGTGGCTCGAACAGCTTGCTCCCTCCTGTTGCCTTATAATTCCCTGTCCAAACTCCCTATAAATATCCCAAATGCCAGGACTTCTTCCTTTCTCTCTGAGCCTGTTCTACGCTATCTGTTTAATAAGATCTGTGCTTGAGCTGTCATTCCTGATTACACGTCCTCCTCAGTTTATATTGCTTCTTCCCAGTGGTCACCAGCACAAATGTCTCTGTGAATCTTAATGCATTTCCTTTTCTTCTGATGTATAAATGCCTGAAAACTGATCAAAACAACCTTCCTACTTTGATTGTGTATTTTATTTCTGCTGAAAGGTTCAAATGTAATGAAAATAAAATGTTTAATGAGCAACATGTATTTTCCAGAAGAAACAGGCACATTTAACTTGTTTTGAAAGATGGATGAACACTATTAGTTTTGACGTATTCTATCTATATCTTCTCATTTGACAATTGTTATTTAAAGATTTAGTTCTGGGTTATTGCTGCACTTACGTTGTAGAGTCATTTTACACCAACGCATGGATCAGTAACTTAATTATAAATAAGTGGGTTTAAGCCAAATGTAATGGAAATAATGGTAGCCAGAGTCTGCTCAGTCTCAGCCGTGGGGCTGCTCTGGCGGGGTGGGGGGTGTTCCACTGGCACACTGAGGCAGAATATCCCGAGGTGCTGAGCATGGGGGTTTGTTCTGGGCTGTGTGGCAGGAGCTGTGGGAGCCCTGCCAGGCCAGCACAGGCGTTCTCTGGAGCTGTGGCTCTGCCACAGAAGTTCCAGGGAACATCTGCCCAAATGGGAGCAAAATAGAGAGCAAAACTAGAGAGAAAGCTTCAACAAGGATATATACAGAACTGCTTATTTACACCCATGAAACTTTGTTACTTGTGTCTAATACCATGAGTGTCTATGTTTAATAGATATTTTTGATTAACTATGAGACTGTGTGTGTAACTTGTTAGCCACTTGTGCCATGCAGAGGACTCTCTGTGTTTATTAACACTGCAAGAAGGGACCCAAGTAGGGGCTGAAGGGACTGAGGTGGATGCTCAGACTCCATCCCTAGCCCTTGTCTCTCTGCCAGCAGATCTGCACCCAGAAAAACACCCACTGCCTTGCCGGGGCTGCTTCTGAGTTACACTCAATTTGGTGCCAGTGAGGAGCCATAAATTCAGGTTTGCAGTCATAAAGCAGGGCCTCAGAGTCCTTGCTGAAACTCATTTCCATTAAAATCCAATGAAAATCAACAATATAAATCCGAACTTCCTGGCGGTCACAGGCCAGAAGTAGAGCATAAGGTGAGTGATGTATAGCACCGGGACTCCTTGGATCGATCCTCGTGCTCTGCCTCCCCTCTGCCTTTGGCTCCCTGATTAAATCCGAGGGGCTGGAATGCCATGCAGGGGGGAGGCAGAGCCTGCTGTCTGCACCTGAAGGCAGGTGGGGCAGGGCTGTGATGGGCACGTCCCAGGAGACAACCACGTGGAGATGGAAAGCATCAGGAAGGGTCACCAAAGCCATCATGAGCTCGGTATGAATATGGGGGAAGGATGGAGAGCTGCTGTGCACAGCAATTCTGAGATGGCTCCTGGGAGAGTCAAAAGGGGTGCTGTATAAAACATTACAGGGTATTATTTTTACACTTCAGTCGTTAACAAAGTGATAGGTATTGTTCAGCCTGAGCCCCTTGATGCATGCGATTGTTAATATTCATTTTAAATCCTTTCAAAACCATCTTCAGAATGTCTATTAAAATGTTTAATTGCAAGCTGCTTTTTTTTCCCTTCATCCCTCTCACATACATTGTTCTTTAGAAGATGAAGTGCTTGTGACTTTGACAGCCAGGGAGGGGAAGTGATAAAAGAGTGCGAGAAGGCAACGGCAGCAAATCACTCAGAGCCCCACACCTGGGAGGTTAACTTGGATTTGCTGGGGACTTGTAGGACTTGGGAAAGAAACCTGACTGCTTGTCATGCAGAATGAGTACCTGAAGGCTCCCAGTTCTCTTTATCGATTGTGCTTGTGGATCTCAGCACACCACCAGAGGGGGAAAGAGGGGAAATATTCACTGCTCTCCAACCTGACTGACATTCTCTGAGCTGTCAGTACCTGCCTGTCTGACATGAGTATCTGCCTACCACTTTTGGTGGGAAATGAATACTGTGTCACACTTTGGGGCTTTCAGAATGTCCCCTCGTGCATTTCTCCTAGTTTTCCCCTTTCCACACTCACTGGATTGACTCTAGAAGCTGTGGATATCCTTGCCTGGAGAATTCAATGGTAGAACTTTAGGAACCAAAGGGTCTGCGGGTGGTGGCAGAGAGAACTTGAGCTGCTCTGGAGTCAGGGACATGTCGTGCCATGGGAAAACTTGGTGGAGAATTGAAGATGGATAGGAAATTTGGGAGACAGACTATGAGGTGCTCCCATAGGAAAGGAAGCACAGGCAGCAATTTAGTGTGATGGGCTCTGGAGGAGGTGACCACTGCAGGTGCAGGGAGGTGAGTGGTTGGATCCTTGGGATTGGAAAGGGCAAGTTCTGAGAGAGAACCCACAAACCAAGGGCAGCTGAGTGCCCTTGGTGGGTGAATATATTCCATCCTCAGGCTGGCAGGGATAGAGCAAACACTGTCAGGGCAGAATCAGGAGCTCCTTTGGGACACAAAAATCTGAAGTGGTACAAAAGCACTTGACAAGAACTGAAAGTGAAGCCCCAACACAGGCACGTAATGGGAAAATCAAGAGCCTAAGGCAAAAAGTGTGTTTCATTTAGCAAGTGAGGTAAAAAGCAGGAGGAAATAGTGCTACACATACTTTAGAAATAAGATAGGAAATACAGATCTAGTGGCTGCTTACAGAAGCACCCAAATGCCCTGATAACATGGTTAATTTTGACAGAGAACAAACAGATGAGAGTTTGTTTGGATCTGCTGGATAGGTCAGGTGACAGTATCTGAGGAAATTAGAAAGAATTAATCAAAACTATTTTGGAACAAGGAAAAATTATTTTTAACAGCTTGTGGAGCTCAGGGATCTCAGAACTATCAAAATGCAAATATAGACCCTAAATATAAAAGGAAAAAGTACAGTCTAGTGTATTATTGATTAAAAAGCCTAATGAGTTCTTGGAAAGGCTCTGAAATAAACTAATGAAAAAAAATCAATCCATAACTCTTGGAAGAGGTGACTAAAATCAAAACAACAACCATCATGGGTTAGTCAAGAGTCAGATGAGTCTAATTAAGTGACCTGGGGGTAAAAGGGGAGCAAATAGTTATGATACACCTTCCTTTTATTTCCAGGTCAGCCAGGGAGATGTGTCTCAGTGTAGGATGCACAAAGAGCTGTTCGAGAAACTTATTTTAGTAGTAGCTGTCAGTGTTTGCCTGAAGATCTGGGAGAGCCTCTCCAGTGAGAGCCCCAGAGGGAAATGTCTGACTCTTCCATCTCTTCTCTATTTTAATTAGTGATTTGTATGATGAAGGACTTATAAAAGATATGGATGACATGGAGCAGGGAGGGATCACAGGAGCTCTGGAGGTCAGAACTGCAATAAAAAGGATTGGAAAAATGGAGATGTTTCTGAAGCCCTCAGGCTGAAATGCAATGATGTGAAGTTTGAAGTGGTGTGGGGAAAGGCAAGGGGGAAACACAGAAAAGGACTCGGGGTTTGCAGTGGCTGACAAATTAAGCATGAATAAAAAGTGCAGAGCTCTTGTCAAGGAGGGAAACTCCATCTGGAGTGTTGTAACAGAAGGGGCAGGGGAGAGGAGACCCAGGCAATTGTCCTGCTCTGCTCATGCTCCATGGGGGGAGCACTGAAAGGTTAGGTTAGGGAGAGGTTAGGTTAGGTTAGGGAGAGAAAGGTTAGGTTAGGTTAGGTTAGGGAGAGAGGAGTTCTGCTCCCCTGTCAGCGGGCTGGTTTAACTCAGGAGCACTCTGGGCAAGGAGGCATCCATTTACCATCATTGGACAATCTGTGACAAGGATTCAATTTACAAAATGATAATGAAATCAAAAGAAGTGCTGCTGTGATGATGTGCAGCACCAAAATGTGCTGCTGCAAAAAGCCCAACACGCTGCAAGCAAAACCAGGGAATCGAAATGAAGCTAGTTATTAAAACCTTTTAATTAACTTTAACCTGCTATAACGGGTAAATCATTACAACTTTAACCTGTCTGTGGCTGCAGTTTTGCTCTGTTCCAAAGCAGAGCTGGTGACTGCTAACACAATGTACAACTACCAACAAAAATTAACATCTTGGCAGGGTGATATGAACTCATCCAGAAAATAAAAGGAGTGTCATTTGCACCATCTGCTGCACGGGAATCAGGAGAGAGGAGCAGCTGAAACCTGGGGATGTCAATATTGAAGTGCTGCTGGAGGGGAGCAGTGGCCAAGGGCACAGAGGTGGGTGATGGTGAGGGGCTGGGCAGGCTGGCCCAGAAGGGTTTCCCAGGCATTTTCCTGCTCACTTGCCTTTCATCCTGTCTGTGTTTTAAAGCCATTACATGCAGTGGTGCTGTGAAGGTGGAGGTGTGATAGTGCCTCTGGTGCAGCTCTGCAGTGCTTGGCAGGACACATCCTGTAATAAACTCGTCAAACACACGTTTCCGTCTTTGCTCTCAAAAGCTTTCCCAAGCCAGGCTGGTTGGAAACGTCTGTGCTTCAAGCCCAAACCCACCCAAGGCCAACTTGTATTTATCCGTTCTTAGCCAATGTTGTCTCAGGATTCTTCTCCTGTCCCGGGGCTCATCCCTGGAGTGTTTGCAAAGGGCAAACCTTCCCCCTCTTCTCTGGCTGAACAGCCAGGTTGTGTCAAGCACTGTGCTGTCTTCAAGGTACCAGGCTCGATCCTCTCAGCCTTAGTTACATGACATGAAACTTTCCTGCACAGCTGGCACTTCTGATGTCAATGGGACATTCCCAGGGAGAGGTCACTAATCAATAGGTCTGCTCCAGAGCCCCCAAGGTCAGCAGGAGTTTTATTTTCCCATCATTGCACTTGGGATGGAACCCAGCCAGGGTGGTGAGGGGAGGAGCTGGATTTGGAGTTTATAAATGCAGTTCTCACTGACACTGAATTCATGGGAGTGAAATTGAGCTGGGAGAAAAACAGATGAAGCCTTGGTATCTCAATAAGAGCTGCCCAGCTGAGTTTTGTGCAGGATCTGGAAAAAGAACCTTAATAATTGTGGCAGAAGTGGGAAATATCCAACTGCAGATCCCCACGGCCCCAGAGCAGCCCTTCTCACAAAAAAATTAGGTTTCAGGTGTATCTGACACCTTCATGTCCCTTGACCTGTGGGCAGTATGACTGTGGGGAGAGGCAGAGGGCTGACAACAGCTTTTGTTTCTCTGCAGGCACCAGCAGTGAGGGAAAAGGATCTGGAAACGTGAGCGATGTTTGTCCAGCTCTGAGGCAGAAAGGCCCGTGCAGAGGGCCCTGCTGTGCCAGGTGAGCACCTGCAGCAGCCAGGGCTGTGGGGTCAGCCCTCAGCACCCCAGCGCTCGGAGCACATCCTCCTTCCCGGGGAATCCTCCTCCTCTTCCACCCTCTGGAGCGCTGCTCTTCCTCTGCCAGTGTGGGAGAAGGGCTGTATGAGACCTGGCAATTCATGAAGCACATGAAAAATGGGATTTCAGTCACAAGAGTGATGGAAACAACTTTTAAAGCCCGTTAAACCCTGGGTGCCGACATTTGCAGCAGGGAACTTCTGGCCTTGATGCTCTGAAGTGGTGCTTCTCTTCCTAAATACTGCCTTGTATTTCTATAGTGATAGCAGGGTGACAGTTAGCTGACCCGAAAATGAAGAGGAAAAAGTGATCTCATGTGGAATGAAACATTTTATTTGATTGAAACCCTGGAGCCACAAGATTCCTGTCTGTGTTTGGCAGGAACAGAGTGCAGCCTCAGACACTGGACCCAGCAGGACGAGCCCTTCTCTGCCAATGCTTGTCTGATGCCCATCCCTGTGCTGACATCGAGCCCCACACGTGGGGACCTCATCTTCTTCTGCTCTGCCGCATCGTGGTCTGGGCTGTACCACAGTAAATGGTCAGCAATATTTGGATTTACTGTAGCAAAGCACATGTAGCCCAGCGGGTGCTGCCTGGGGCTGTGGGGTGCTGCTCCCACTGCTGAGCATCCCTGCACCCCTGCAGTGGCCCACGTTGCTCCCGGTGGACAGTGCTCTGCAGTGGGGAGGAGTGGGCAGACTTTGCACCTCTGCAATAAACTCTGAATGGCGTGAATAGTCTTGTGTTTCATATTCAAACAATTTCCTCTCGCTGACAAGGCCAGCAGGGCAGACCGTAACGGGAAGTTGGTGCAATGTTTTTCCCGGTTCACTGAACCATTTAAAACAGGTATTGACTTGTACATTATCATAAATTGTTTTATACAGTGAGAGAGCCAGGCAGTGGGGTGGGTGATTGATGGGGAAGGGAACGGGGACTGCTCTACAGAAATCTGATATCCAGCACAGTATTTATTTTATTTGGTGTCATTGAGGTTGATATTATTGTTCCTGTTTGTAGCTTCTTCCTGAGGGAGACTGAGGGGTGAGGAGATGTACAGCACAAGGGTTGGCTTCGTGGAGTGCTGGGGCTGGGGCAGGGGATGGGCTGGGGGGAGCTGCCTCTTCCCATGCGAGTCTTCCTGAAAGCATTCAGTACAGCAGGTGAGATTAAAATCATTTTGTAGAATCACAGAACATCCTGAGTTGGAAGGGACCCACAGGGACCATTGAGTCCAACTCCTGGCCCTGCACAGACACTCCAACAATCCCACCCTGTCTCTGACCCATTGTCCAAACTCTCCTGCAGCTCTGGCAGCCTTGGGGCTGTGCCCACTGCCCTGGGGAGCCTGGGCAGTGCCCACCACCCCCTGGGGGAAGAGCCTTTCCCTGAGGTCCAACCTAAAGCAAAGGCTCACTCTGCAGTCCCAGCAGAGGAGGTGAGCAGCTGTGCTGGAGCATCCCAACGGGGCTTCCCAATTCTAGACCTTTAGACCTGCATTTCATTTAAAGTTTGCCACGTGTTTTGGTAAATGTGTCAAATGCAGAAATGGGGAAGAGAGAAGGAAGGTGCCAGTGTGACCTCCAGCCATTCCTGCCAGGACAAACATCACTTTTTTGTACCTTTTAAACCATCTTAGGTTCAGCTAAAAAGTGCTTGGGTTTATTTGTATGGATTTAATTTTTAAACGCTTTCACTTGGAAAAATTACTTTATGATTATTTTCTGTGAAATTTGCTTTCTTCATCTGTCCCATGGTTTAAAAGTTGACTGCTTACTCAAGAGAAAACCACTTTGATGTCATGGAAGAAATGAACACTCTAAAGCCCCTAAATAATGAGACTTTTGAAAACTTTCAGTTTTGTTCTCAAAATGGCTGATAATGTAATTTATTTTTCTTCATTCCTTTTTCACTGCTACTGAAAGTACAAAAAGTAAGAAAGGGGAGAGCAAACAACACCATGGGAATAATAATTGGAATATTTTAATAGGATTTAATCTATCTCTTTTCTAAAAATGAGCAAGAAAAGCAGAAATAATTCTCTGAAACCAATAGGAATAACCCATATGTCTGTCCCTGAGCCCTCAGTACTTGGCAAGGGATGGAGATCCCACACGTGGGATGAAAATGTACAAGTGCAATGGGTATGTAACAGAAGGAATACTAAGAAGATAGATTTACATGAGATATTGGGAAGAAATCCTTCCCTGGGAGGGTGGGCAGGCCCTGGCACAGGGTGGGCAGAGAAGCTGGGGCTGCCCCTGGATCCCTGGGAGTGCCCAAGGCCAGGTTGGACAGGGCTTGGAGCACCCTGGGCTAAATTGTCTGATGTAAGACCTGCTGTCAAAGTACTCGGTGTGGCATCAGCTCTGTGAGGACATTCTGTAGTGAGAAAGCTCAGTGTGGTGGTGTTGGGGCTGCAGAACTTCCCTACAAGCCTCCAAGCTTGCAAATTAATTTACAAAATTCTCCTGACTTCCCGAATCAGGACTGTAATTCTCTTTGCCCAGAAATTTAAAGGGAATTGATAAAAAGATACCAAGAAATCTGAACCCGCAGAGTTCCTTTTAAGTGGTTCCCATGGTACCTCCCCCTGCCTGGCAAAAGCAAGTGCCTGTTTCTAGTCCGGGTTTAGTTGGTTTCTGGTCCCCTGTGCCTTGTTATGTTTTTGACTGCTTTTCAATACTGCTTCTCCTCAGAAAGGCCTCATCTGGATAGATTTTGGACTCAGCTGCCTCTTGGATAAAGCAGGTAGACTGAGATTCTCGAGTCACAAATCTTGAATAATTTTGTGTAACTCATTTCCTAAGTGTTTTTCTGTGTTTTCCCTTGAGCTTGTGCCCCCTTCATCCTCCATCCCTGTCAGGCTTGGTGGCGATGCCAGGCAGGTGGGTCCTCGGTGGGTTCCAGCTGGTGGGCTGTCCCCCATCCCAGGAGGGGTGATCCAGGTGGGGCTGGGCATGCTGTGGAGTCACCCTCCAGCTTCCAGCACGGGATGCCTCCGTGCAGTTGGGTGGTCAGCACACGGTCCTGGTGGTGCAGCACCGCCCCGTGCCACCACATGGTGCCAGAACACACGGGAAGGGGTGAAGGTGACAGGAGCTGTGCCAAGCACAGGAGGCTTTGATCAGGAACCCTCAGGGATCATTCCCACTGCAACAGGTACATAATGGAGCAGACAGGAAAACTGCTATCCCAGCCACTAGTCAAACAGGATTTCTTATTAGGGGATTTCCTGATGAGCTGGGAGAGGTGAAACTGAATCCTGTAGCAGGAGGGGCAGAGTTTGGCACTGGAGCCCTTCCCTGCAGGTGAGGTGGCACGAGTGGGACACAGGTGTGAGTGTTGGCTCCCAAAGCAGGAACACAACGAGGGTATTTCTCCCACTCTCTGTCATGAGCTGCCCTGTGCTCTCACTGTCTTTAATGTGCCTTTAATGTGCTTTGATTTTATTGATACAAACCTAATGAACAGTGCATGATTTGTGTGGAAGAAGAATCATCTCCATGCCTGTGTCTCTGTCTGAGTCAGCTCTGTGATGCCTTAGTGCCAGATCATTAACCCACTGCTGCAGATGCTGCAGAGGTAGAGAACCAAAACTCATCACTGCCCTGTGCCCCAGCTGAGCAGTGAGCAAGGGAGGGATGGAGGTGGGAGGGGGTCAGTGTGGGCCAGCATCAGAAACCCCAATGTCAGCAATAGTCTCATGATAGAGGTGGTTTTAGATGTACTTTACAGATGCAGATAGTTGATATTGGTTCCTTTGCCTGTTTTTCCGTGTATTTTTTTTTCTATTCAGGAAGGGCTTGGCATGAAATAGTTGAGTTTTATTTGCAAAGTGGAGAATGGTTTGATGGTCAGATGTGGGGCAAGAAAAAGGCACTGAGATACCTGCATTCAGAGGTGGGAAGCAGGACATGGAAAGAAAGGCTGCATCGGCTTCCTGAGGTTTGAGTTGATGTTCCCAGCATTCAGAACCCCATGACAGGCTGAGCAGGCCCTGTCCTGGACAGCGTGTGGCACATCCGTCACATCTCAGGGCTGCCGGGCCACGTTCCTGCAGGCTTTGTGCCTGCTGGTCAGTTTGGCTTGGCAACATCACCCATACAAAATCCAGGCTTGGTGTGAGCAACGTTAAAATGTCAGTGTTTTCTGGGCTGACAGACAGCCCATTTCTGTGCCCACCTGGTGTCCAGAGAGCAGAGTGTCTTCCAGACCTCTAGGAATGGTGCTGCCAGAGGGTCCAGCCTGCACAGCTCCCTGCTGCCATCGGCCTGCTAGTGATAAGCAATAGTTTTTAAAGGAGAGGATAAAAAAAGCTTTTTGTGTTGGGATGACCTGTGAGCATTTGCACTGACAGAGCTTTTCCAGGTGGTTTTGGAGAACTGTCTGTCCTCAGCGTTTCTGCCCAACACCACCCGAGGCTGGTGCTTTGTTCCCAGCCCTGGCAGGCTGGGCGAGCTCACCCCACCGTGGGCATGCAGGAGTGTGACAGGGGACCCCTCGAGCCATCTCTGAGAGCGCTCTCTGATAGCTCCTAATAACCCCATCTTATCTCATGATGAATGGTCACAGGTGACACACAAGGAGCACTGGATGACAAAACCACTAATTCAGATGCGATGCTTTTTGAAGCCCAGCCAAGTCAGGCCAAGAGTCCCAGGCTTGGTGCAGTGACCAATGTCATTGCAATTAGCATTTTATCTGGTTTATTGAATCAACCCAAATTCTGGCATCAGTGTCTGGTCACTGTTTGATTTGCAAACAGATGCCTCCACCAGCTGCTGTCTCTGTGCAGATGTGTCCACCTCGGAGCAGCGCTGTGTGAGCCACAGGAGCGTGGGGCTGCCCTCATGGACTCAGGGCACTGCCTGTGCTGGGCTGCTCCCAGCACTCCTGGGAAGTCTGTTTTCCCGATTCTCCCTCTGTGAGGGCTCATTCCAGCTGGCAGAGCCTGGCACAGCTTGGCCTGTGCCACTGGATGTGCCCGCTGGATGCTCGTGGGATTCTGCAGCTGGACCCCGGGCCCGAGCACTGCTCCTTTCTCAGCCCACAGAACTGCTTCTCTTTCCTGTATATGGGCCTCTTCTGCAGGGTCCTTGCTTAAAGCACTCTCAGAATGTTCCCAGACCCCGATCACCTGCTCCACACGAGCCCAGGAGCAGCAGCCCCTCTTGGTGACCTGGAAAAAGCACTGAGTAACTAAAAAACCTCAGAAGTGTGGCCCTATAAAAAGTAGCAGCAATTAGTACTATTTGAGTCAAAAATCTGAATCAGAATGAGCAACAAGTCTGTTCATTTAAATGGGGAGGTGCGAGGGGGATGTTTGGGAACCAAGACTCTCACGTGCTGGTCACTGGTTGCTCCCCCACCTCTCACCAGAGGCTCTGGAGTCTGCACCACTCCCAGCAGGGTCTGCTGAAACTCTTGGCTCTCTCTCATGGAAGATCTGAGCTGTTACTTCCCTCCGGTGTCCCTGGGAATGTGTTATTCCAGCAGAGGGGATGGTTGCTATAACTACCAGCCTGCTTTGCCTCTGACAGGCTCCTCGTGTGCCTGATGGGGCAACGAGCTTTGCACACAAATTCATCCTTCCTCCTTTGTGTTTTCTCTTTCTCGTGCTGCTCCAAGTGCTGATGGCTCATTGCTTACCTGCCACACAGAATGCGTGTGTTTATTTACTTATTTACATTTAAATTCCAGATTGGATGGTAAAGGGCTAAATCGGGATAAATTGATACATTAGAGAATAAATTAGACGTTATAATGTAGAAGTAAATGAATAATAAATTAGAGAATAAATCATGTGTTAAGACATCAGCAGTGCTCTGTCACCTGTATGTGAAAAACCACGGAATGAATCCTGTTGGATTACTTTTTTTCCATAGTAGTCCAAATGAAAAAGCAACATTTGCAAAGACTCAATCTTGTTGCACTTTACACATGATTTAAAGATCTGAAAGTGAAAGAATCCTTTGATTTTTGGAAAAAAGGGAGAAACTTACTAACAATCATGAGCCTAATTTGAGTCACAAACTGGGCTCCAGTGGAGCTTTCCTTGGGTTTCGTTTTGTCGATTCTGTTTTTACCTGCCAGCAGAACATCTTCAAAAGCAAATCTCCCCAGACAAATAGCAATTACTCATCTCATTACTCACCAAGTACACCATGAGAGCAAGATTTACAGGAGTTCTCTACATGTGAACTATTTTGAGGTTCTTCCAGCCTGTCATAAATTTAATTCTTCATCAGCTGCATTGTTTATTCCAGAACTTTGTTTGTTGCTGGCTCAGATCTCTCTGGATTGGATTTGCCCCCATCACTGGGTATTTGTAGAAATATTGACAAATCACAGACACCTCTGGGATTGGAGTGATTGCACAGCCCAGTGCCGAGCCAGGGGCATTCTGAGTTTTGTGGTCTAAAGGATTTGGTGGTCCAGCCTGTGTTGTGTGGCTCCTGCAGGCAGTGGTGCCCTGAGTGCCCAGCAGCAGGCAGAGAGGGGGAAGGGCTGATGGCCCTGCTGGGGGTATCTAGGTGGGCACGGGCACGGGCATGGATGGGAGCATGGATGTTTCAGCAGACACTGGTGGGGAGTGAGGGCATGGGCAGGATTCAGGAGTCATTTGTACATGAGATGTGAATGAAAAAGGGGACCAGATTGCAGGAATATTGTCAGTTGGTTTCTCCCCTGTCGGGACATCCATCCCAGGTGCTCCCAACTGCCTGTGAGCGTGTGTAGAATTCTCCCATCTCCTGCCCTTTTCTAGTTGGCTCAAAAGGAGTTCAAGTCAACTGTTCCACCTGGAATCGCTGGACCTTGCCCAGGGCCAGAGGTTTGGAACCTTGGCCAAGTTTTGACAAGTCTTTAGTAGCATCTAGGAAAATAATTCAAAAAATAGAGACTCTCCCCAGATGCCAGAAATCATTCGTTGAGAAGTTCATTTGTGCTGTAATTAATTTGTGCTGATGAAAAGCCATGCTCTGGTGTGGTGGTGATGAGCATCACAGCCCCTTCCCTCAAACCACTTTGACCTTTTGCTAAATCAATGGTTGTCAATATTTCCTAATTCCCTGCCTGGACTTGTGGCTCTGTAATTTCTCCCCAGTTTGTTGATGCAGTTACTGGCAGTGCATTTCTGCTCATCTCAAAATAGAAACACATGATACAATCTCAGAATTTAACCTTAAAATCAGGGAGGAGAAAATCATTAAGAGCAAATCCTCTCTTGGAGAGGTTTCTGCTATGTTAATCATATCAGCTTTGGAAACACTAGTGGAATAAACAATGTGATATTAACACTCTTAGAATCACAGAGTCATTTAGGTTGGAAGAGTGCTCTGACATCATTGAGTCCAGCCATTCCCCAGCGCTGCTGAGGCCACCACTGACTCATGTTCCCAAGTGCCACATCCACACTTCTTAAGAGGAGATAAAGTTGGGTCAAATGTTGCTTTCCCCTTTTTTCTGTTTCCCCCCTTCATTAGACATGATTCAATTCTAAACAGATTCATTATTTTCCCCCATCACTCTGTCAGTGATAGTTCTGTACGAGATCTTTCTCAGAAGGATGTAAAACTTCAGACTTCTGTCCTCAAGAGAGGTCAGTCCTGAGTCCAGGTGTAGCTCCGGGTGTCCCCCTGGGTTACACCCTCCTTGTGGAGTTCCCTGTGCCAGCTCTGTGTGCACAGACTCTGCTTCCTCCAAGCTGCTGGTCCGAGCAGAACTGCTGGGGAAGTTCCTGTCAGGTTTAAGCTGGGTCAGCTTAGTTTTTGGGTATTCTTAGTGTGCCGGTGATCAGCTTTGTGCCCACCTTCAGGGGGCTGAAGGGCAGGAGGGAAGAGACTGCTGGAGGTGCCTGTCCTGATTCTGAGCTCCTACATTGTGTGAGCAAAAGTGTGTGTGTGGGGGTTCTACTTCAAAACAGATGGCTCCAGCCAGGCTGGAAAGAGCCTGCTGTGTGAGCAGCAGTGGCATGGGCCATGTCGGGATGAGACCTGGAGAGACAGGAGTGGTACCTGCAGGCAGACCCAGCCCAAATGAGCAGCTTGTTAATACGTGAGACCCTCAGAATGAAGATGTCCATGTGGAATGGCCCCTCCTGGGAATGGTCAGTGTGGCCAGAGGGGTGTTTGGGGCATCCTGTCCGGGTGGTGCTGCCACAGCCAGAGCTCTCACCCGGCCACCAAAGCTCTGCCCTGCTCGCCGAGGGACGAGGTGCCAATTACAGCACACCAGTGCGGCCCCTCTCAGCACATGTAAATACAGACACAAAGAACGCTGTGCTGTGTAATTCACTTGTTCCTAATAATATTTGTATGTGTGGAGGATAATGAAGTGTAATCATTGTTAAATTTGTAAACGAAGTTAATCCCCAGTATCTGTCATAAATATGGAAAGACTTTGAAAGCTGCTCAGTCCAAGGCTTGATTCTAAGTGGGTTCTGCCTGACACTGGAAGAAAATTTTCTGCAGAGCCTTGGGCTGACTCTGAGGGCTCGTCCCAGGCTGGGTGAAGTGGCAGAAGGTGGTGATGGGGGTGCCTACACACTTTGCTTGGGGACTCACAGGAAGGGACCATGTGAAACGCTTTCCTCCCTAAAGGCCAGTCCTGCTGCAATAATAGAAATAAAATAAAAGCAGTGCTTTTATTCCTGGTTTATAAGGGCAGAAGAGATCCACAGATCAGTGTGCCGTCTCTGTGTCAGAGAAGGAAGTGTCATCACTCGCTCCATTCCCAGCCCAGCACTGTCTTTGATGGTGAGTCCCCTTTGCAAAGATGCCCAGGTGGGTCTGCAGAGCTGGCAGAGCTGCTCCCCCAGGCAGCCCTTCACTGTGCTTTTAGCTGTCTGTACAAGCTTTCAGATCCCAGCAATTTCTTCTCCTCAGGCCTTTCTTCATGAGATCAAAAGCCCTGTTTGTGCTCTGGATTGGAGCGATGGATTTCTTGCATGAGCAGCTTCGAGGTGCTGCCCTGTGTCCTGGCAGGGCCAGGTGGCCACGGCCAAGGCACTTTGAAAGCAAGTGTGCAGATACAGCCACCTCACAGTGAAACCGCCTGTTACCAACAGAGTGGCTGTTTGGATGCGTCTGCATACATGGCTTGGCCACTCATAGTCTCTTGCCTGAGGGGGTAAGAAATTGTCCCCTCAGTTTTGGAGATGCCTTTGGAAAAAGCCCGTGTTAGTACCTACAGGATCAGCCTGGCCCTCCACAGCACAGTATGAGTTGCACTGAAGAATTCTCTGGTGCCTATTCTTAGCCTTTAATAAAACCAACTTCACTACACTGAACAGTAATATTTTCAGCTGTTCCTCACCATTTTTAATTGCCAACCCCTGAATGGCCAGATGGCCACAGAGTCCAACTGAACCAACTGGAGCAATTAGAAGCCCAGGGCAGGCTCCTGCTCAGAATGAATCCCAGCCCTCTGAGGCAGAAAGCAGGTGGCTCGCTTCTTTCTCATCATTTTTCATTTTTGTTTACCTCTGTTGTTCTCAGACACAGGCCAGAAGTGAAACTGGGAGAGCCAGAAATAGCCAGAAATACAGTCTGGCTGAAAAGGTTGTTAGAATTGGTCCTTTCCTTACATAAAGCTCACAGTGATTTGCATGTGCAAATGAGGGTGAACACAGTGACATTTAAACAGGGAACCCTCATGAATAAGTTACTTTTGGAAGCACAGGTGGGAGTGCTGGCTGGTGCCTGCTCAGAGGTGAGGAGCGTCCTGGGCTCTGAGTCAGGGCAGGGTCAGGCTGGAGAACAGGGAAAGGCTCTTCCCCCATGGGGTGGTGGGCACTGCCCAGGCTCCCCAGGGCAGTGGGCACAGCCCCAAGGCTGCCTGAGCTCCAGGAGGGCTTGGACAACACTCTGAGGGCCAGGGTGGGATTGTTGGGGTGTCTGTGCAGGGCAGGAGTTGGACTGGATGATCCTTGTGGATCCCTTCCAACTCAGGATATTCTGTGATTCTGGGCCACCCAAAATTTGTTCTACTGACTTCAAAAGCCGCCGGTGCTCCTGACTGCAGCGGGCCTGGCCCTGGCACGGGTTGTACATCCTATGCTGCCCACAAAAAATACATGTCAGCTCCTCTGGACATCTGCCAGATCCTGTGGCAAAATTCCTGTTCCTGGAATACGAGTCTGTGTATATTAACAAAACTCTCTGCAGTTGTTAAATCTGCAAACAGCCCTAGGAGCAAAATTCTGATGATTCAGTGAGGTCTGCAAAGGCAAAAACCTGCTGGTAGTTCAGTGAAATCAGTCACCTGTTGCTTAATTTATTTTAAATTTGTATTTAAGTACTGCATTCTAAAACTGTGATGCAGAAGGAATTCAAGAGCTGGGATTTTATGGTTTTTCTGGTCATGATGTGGTTTAGTGGGCTTGAAGGTATTCTGTCAAAGTTTGGACTTGATGGTCTTGGAGGTCTTTTCCCACCTTAATGATCCTGTGACTCTGGGACTTATTTGTGTACACACGGCTCTGTACCAGGGCCCTGCATTTGATATTTTCTTTGTAAGTACCAATATTCTTGTAGATTATCAGAGGAACATTGTGAATGTAAAATTAAATGGAAGTACAAATCTTTCCCTGGCTTTGATTTATTTTTGGTCGTTCTGCCGTACTGCAGCAATGGTCTGTAAGGGAGCTGATGTTCTGCATGTGGTGTCAGGTCCCTGAGCCCAGTGGAAATGGCTTTTGTGAACTGCCACTCTATCACAGACTAAACTTCTCTGCCTTCTAAGGACTCAAGTAATTTAAATTCAAATGGCTTTGGATCAGTTAAAAGGCACAGAACCCCTGTGATCTTTGATACGGATCCCTGCCCGTGGATGGGATTTTGCTGTGCTGTCAGCTCAGTTCCCAAGGGAGCAGGAGCTGGCACGTCTCGGAGCCTGGTTTCCAGCCAGGATCTGTTGTTGACAGCATGATCTCATAATCTGAGTTTATACAGCTAATTCTGCCTGGGACTCTGTTTGTTTAGACTTAACACCCCAGTGCCTTTGCATGCAGGCAAAGGGCACCATCCCCTCTGTTTTCCATGGAAGTGCCTCGTTGTGCTGTAAATCTGCTTCTGCTCTCAGAGCCTGGGAAAGGCAGTGGCATGTCCAAAATCCTGCAGCAGATTGGCTCCAGCATTTCCCAGTGGTGTCTTGCCTGGGAGAAGGGGAGGGATGAAGGATCCCTCTGTCTGGTCCAGGGTTTCTCTTCCTTCCATTTTAGGCATTTCCCTGCATGAGCAGAGATGGTGCATGAGCTCTGGTGGCATAAAGGCACATCAGAGAGTCTAAACATCTTCCTTACATCTTCCTTACATCCAGCCAGGACCAATATTTTTACTGTTTGGGAAGGGAAAGGAGGTCCCAGGCCTGTGGCTGAGTGGCACTGTGGGAGTGCACCACGGCCCTGGGAACCGACCAGGCTCTCCTGTGGCTCCTGCAAGAGAATTAGTGGGAGGTGTAGTGATGCTTTAATTCATTTAGAATGCAGAAGTAAGGGCAGGAATGGAGCAGTTTCCACAAGTATGTGTATTTACCATGAACTATGCCAGAGGAGAGCATCTGGCACAGGGACCTGAGCCGAGGGTGGGATTTCAGTGCTGTGCTCACCCTTCCTCAAACGATGATCATTCAAAACAGGGTCTCCTCTAACATATATCACTTTACCTTTCCAATTACCTTTTAGCTCACAATGGAAACCATCCATTTGGTTTTACCCTCAGCTCTTTGCTGGACTCTCACATTGCCCCAGATCCCTTTTTTACACCTGCAGCAGCCTGTGCCTCATCCAGGCCAAGTTTTTCATGCAAAATCTTGGCGGAATCTCTTTGCTTAAACATATTTCTACATGTTTGAATCTGTGAAAGCAAACAAGCCCTGTGAAGTCTTTGTTTAGCAAGGTTATGAATTATTTGCTTATTTAGTTTCATATTTGTGCAGCTGCTGATATTACATCTTCGTAGTGGTGCCTCTGTCTCATTTGAATAAGTAATAATGGTTGTAAATTTAATTAAAGGAGTTAATATTGCTTTTCATTGTGGTCTGACATGGTGATTCCACCTCCACTGCACAAAGGAAGCTGTTCCAGGCTCGCAGGGAAGTGGAGAGTCTGTGAGGCTGAAGGCACTGAGGGAGATTACAGCGAGACCCCCCAAGCCTGGGGTGCCCAAAGGGGGCCAAACCTGCAGTGACATGTGATGGCACTGGGTGTGAAAGATGACCAAGGGTATTGATCCCACTGTCAGGGGCATTATATGCCTGAAAAATAACTGGGGAGGTGCACACAGGGAATGCTTCTGTGTGGAAACAGAATCAAATTCAGATTAGGGATTAAGCGGGCAGGTCTCAGGTGAATTGTTTGTGTGGTTGTCTCCAGTATTTCCCTTGGACACAGTTCCTTTTTCAAGATTGGATGGAGTGGTTTAGCAGGCATAAAAGTAACCTGAAGCAAAGTTGAATCAAATACACAAGCCAAAAAACCAAAACCAAAACCAACCAAAAATGAAAACCATGTCAAAGGTTTCAAGTATAACCACAAAAGACCTTCAGGCTTTATTGCAGTGTAATTGAGAGCATGTAATAACACAGTGACAGCATGGCCAAAATAATACACACTTAAACCAAAGGAGAGAGCATGAGTGAAAAGAAAGAAAAAGAGATGAGATGGGAGACTTTACAATCATTGCCTGTTGTTTTTGTTGCTGTGATTGTTTTCCTCCTAGTCCCATTAAATTATGTTTATACTGGATTATCATAAGAAAAAAGGTATCATAAAGTTTTATGAGGAGAGTCTTGGAGGGGATGAGTGTTTGCAGGAGGCTGCTGTTGACTGCCTGAGCTATTCATTTCGTGGTGGTTGCCTGAGAGGACCTGCTGATAGAATTGCTACTTGGAGGAGGATGTTGGGGAAGTCATTTCGGGGAGGACAGGCAAGGTGATGCTGCCAGCAGCGACAGCCTCGGGCCTGGGACAACATCACTCATGTGCTCCTGTGGCTCGACCTCATCAAAGTGATGTAGCTGTAAATTAGCAGGAAGATTGATCTGCCTGTGAACTGCCCTGGTCGCTTGCCCAGGGGATGTGGGTGCTGTCGCAGCGAGGCCCTGACGCTTCTGAGAGCTGGTGGAAAAGCTGTTGTGAAAAATAACTGGCAGCTCTCCATCAGTCATCCACGGCCAATAACAAGTTTCTATCACAGGGCTCTATTTACTGGTCAGCTCAGGCTCCTTGTGAATGATCGAACATCCCTGCAAGGTCACAGTGGAGTAATTGGGAATTACTGCTCAACAAAGCCCTGCCCTCAGCTGTGCCTCAAGGTGGGGTTTGCTCTTTAAACCAGGCAATGCCATGATCAATCATATGATAAAACTCATCACACTCAGCCTCCCCATACCCTTGAGACTGTCAGCAATTGAAGGTTGATTTGGCTGCCGTTGTCCTAATGGATCTCTTCTGTGCAGTTTTGCTGCAGAGGGCGGAGCTGCACCTTTGAGCATCCCTCCAGCATGAAGGGTGGGATGGGAAATGAAGTTTGATGCAATCAGGCCAAATTATGAAAATCAACATGTTTAACAGGAGTTTTCTCTGATAATTTGGAAAAATGAATGGAAATGACGGGATGTTTGAACAATACAGTTGTCTGTCACATACTGGGTTTCATAATTGCAGACTAAGCAGATCTATGCCCAGAACAAACTGGGTCTACTTAAACTTGAGATAAATCACAGAATTTAAAGGATCAGAAAGGAAATAGGATTTTCTAATAACTTGATAGTTACATTTCACTGTTGGGACCAGAGGTCAGATAGCAGAGGTCAGGAGCAGGATCATGTGTCCCACAGAAAAAGACCTCATTTAGAATTGCTTCTTGAAATTGTTGTTTCAAGATTTTCCCATTGAGAACCATTTTCATGGACACAGAACTTTTTCCACTGAGACCTTATAGTGATGAGCTCCCCCAGATCCCATATAATCACCTTTCAGGAGTGATGCCTGTAAAAGAAAACTTTAACAATTTTAAAACTTAGAAATCCCCCTGCAACTGCAAAGATTGTAAACTTAATTTACCGGTGCAAACGAGGAACCCACCAAGTTGCCAACAGAGTTATCTAACTTGTTGATACAGAGTTCACAGACAACATTTTATTGGATTCTGTACATCTGCATTTGTGTTCTGTCTGATCAGGTCTGTACTCCAGGCACTTCTGCATGGGGGAAAGCTACTCCATGCCCTTCCCAAGGCTCCCACAGCAAAGGGCGGTTGGTGGGTTTTAAACCTTGTTTCTGACTCTTTCTGATGCCAGCATCTGTTGATCTTCAGGTGGTGAAGCTTCACCTTCAAGAATCCATTTATCATGCTTGGGAAATCGTTTTGTGTGTGACCAGATGACATGAGGGACTGGATGGGGTCATTCTGTCTCAGGAAGAATCTCATTTAGCATGAAAACATTGTGACTTCAAATTTTACCTCCTGACCTCTGAATAATTCTTCTCTCACAGTGATATTTTATTCTTTGCCTGACTCTCCCTTTCAGTGACCTCTTAAACAGCATCACTCACCTGTGCCATACAAATCTACTGCTGTTGACCTTCCTTCTCAAGACAATATCCCCAGTCACTTCATAATTTTGTTGCTTGTCTCTGAATCCTCCCCAATTTGTCCAAACAAATAGCACTGGGGAGCTGCTTGGGAGTAGGAGGTATCAGTCCAGGTTGTGGAGGGATTGTTCACATGAGAAGCTCTGGTAATATCTCAGGCTTTTACATAATGAAAACATGTTTAACTCTGTTTTTCCATTAGATACGTGATAAATGAAGTCTGCACAATTTTTTTGTGTTTGAAAGGCAATGTTTTTCTGGGCTTCCTAACACATGGAATTTATTTTAACAGCATGTTTCATAGCACTGAAATATTACTACTACTACTGACAATAATAATATCACTTAATTGTTAATGTGCCTTTCATCTTCTGCAATATCAAACTGTTTTACAAACTCCTCCACCCTGGAAAGCTTTGAGCCCCTCAGCACTACCATGCTGTATTCTGGGGCAGAAAGTGAGAACTGAGTGTTCCAATGAAAATGGGAATTTCAGTGAACAAACTGGGAGCACACCTTCACAGGGTCTTTTATACCAGGGTAGGAATGCAGCTCTAGAGCTTTGCTGACATTTAACTTGCTCCCCTCTGAACCCATAGCTGGCAGCTGTAAGATTTGCTCTCATCAGGCTGGACAGGGCTTGGAGCAGCCTGGTGTTTGGAAGGTGTCCCTGCCCATGGCAGGGGAGTTGGAGCAAGGTGATGTTTAGGGTCCCGTAAACCAAACCAGTCTGTTACTCTGTGATTCCATGCTGTGCTACAGGGATAAGTCTGATGGTGTTGCTCACCCTTTACCTGTGACTCCTGTGCCATGTCCCTGCAGGAGCAGTGGGAGCCACTGGGCAGGTCTTTGACCTCACTGTGTCCCAGCTCTGCTGATGATGTGGCTGAGGAATTTACCCTGGCTCCAGGCTTCCTTCTGGGCTTTTCCCAGCTTAGTGCAGCAAAATCCCTTTGTTTCATTGATGCTTAGGCTGGACCTTGGTGGGTTTCCAAACATCTATTAAAATAGAACCAAGGCCTTTCTTTCCCAGAGAAGCTCCATTTTGCTCGGTGACTGGAACAATGATGTCAGACTGGAGTATTTTGGATTTCCAAATTCCATACCACAAAGTAGGAATCAGCTAATCAGAGGGACAGACAGGCTAATTACAGCAGAGAGAGCTCTTCTATTTATTCCCGAGGATCTTGTTAATCAGCAATAATGGAAAAGGAAATAGCAAAAAATTACATGGCAGTTAAGTGAGTTTTGGGTAAAATATATACCCTTAAATTAACCTAAGTGTCTTTGAATCATGAGAATGTAATTTAATTTAATCCATTAACAATATAAAACTTGAATCCTACTTCCTGTTATATTCTCAAGAGTGGAATTAAGGATATGTGTAGTGGCAATTGGGTAGTGGTGTGATTAGAGACCCAGTTGCTCTAAGATGGGGTAACACCCACCCAAATATTTCCTTCTGGGAGGGTTAGAGTCTTTTTAAATGTCAATATTGAAAAAGGACAGGGAAGAAGTGCTGAGCAGTTTCTAATGAAGCCAAATGCAGTTGGTCATGGTCTGATGCATGAGCTGAGTGAGGTTTGTTGGGATAGAAGTAGGAGCAGAGCCTGTTCAGCAGCAGGAAGTGTATGGAGCTGCTGGTTCCGTTCTGTGCTGCTGTACCACCTCCCCTCCCACAGCAAGCTCTTCAGAAAATATTTCTTCAAATATTCATGATTTCACCTTTTCCCTCTCACTTCTGAGGATGTGATGCTATTTGGAATAACATCTTTTATGAGAATAACCTCTACAATGAAGTAAAGAAAGGAGAAGAAAGGGGAATGATTCTTCCAGAAAGACAAACACGGGCTCTTAAATATTTCTGTCAGGCTGGACTTTTGAGTAACCTACCCATGTTCTGTGATATGCACAGCTAAATGTCCCCATGATGGCAATCCCACTCATTTCCCAGGGATCAGAACAGACATGTCACTGGCTCTTAAATCCTGGCATCCGTAGTTCCTTTGTTCTGGAAAGGGCAGTGAATTGAGCTCGCAGTAGCTGCCACCCAGAGCTGATCCCAGGGGCTGTGGGGCTGCGGGGTGGCGATCACGGACAGGACAAATGTTCCCTCTCAGTGAGTGGGGTGGCTCTTGCTGAGAGGAGGAGGAGGCAGAACCTCTGTGGCAGCACAGATCCTGCCAGGGTGGGACATGGAAACCTCTTACTCTAAAGCTGCTATTCTTTAAAAAGGCTGACGGCTTTTCAAAGGTTGTTGACATTTCTTGTGTCAAGAATAATATAATAATATACAGCAGCAACATTCAGAAATCCTGCAAAGGGGTTCCCTGTGATTTTCCTTGCTGGCTCTGGTATATTTGTGCCTGGGCACCATTCTGGTTGAGTCCCTGTAATCATTCCAGTAGGTCTGGGCTGTAATGTTTTATTTCACTCAGAAATGCTTTGTCTAAGATAGAACAAAACTTATGGAACTTAAAGTCCATGTCAAATATGAAATTTTCCTTTTGACATATTTTATCTCAATGCCGCTGCGGAAAGTATTGAAAGATCCACTTCTAGCTGAATATTAATGAAGTAAATTGTCTTAGAAAATTCCCTACTGTGTTCAGACTACGGGAACTAACAGGCCTCATTAGATGCCTGTTGATTAGAAATGTTCAAGTGGCTTTTCTTTCTTTGAATTGTAATTGAAATTAATTTGATGGGCTTAACCCCCGGCCCTTTAGCTGGCTGTCAGGGAGTGCTGTAAGCTGGGTGGAAGGGCATTCCCTGCCTGTGGGTTGGGGCCCGGCATTGCCCCTGTGTTGAAGGCAGAGCTCAGCCTGTCTGGAGGGTGGGACAGACATCCCAACACAGGAGCACCTTCGGGATGGTGCCCCAAGGCTGCAGGGAGAGGAGCTCCCTCCGGGAACCCTCAGAACTCAGAGAACTCCCCAGCAAACCTGGGGCCCCCCATATAAGCAAGGCATTGACCTGTTACCATCCCTAGATGTACAACAAGGAGCAACTGGAACTCCTGGAATCCCAGGCACCCCAGGGACTAGAGGGTTAGAAACAGTATTTAATCATTGGTCCCTTCAGGATTAATAGGCATGGCGAGGGATAACATTTGTAATAGATTTTATCTTTCTGAGAGCAGAATTGAGGCAGATTAAACACTGTATTCCTTACAGTTATTTTTGTTCTCAGGATGTGTATTTGGGTCAGAAAGATCCTTAATGCTGTAATGGAAATGCATTATGAGGCAGAGAAAGCTTTTGTTGTCACTGGTAAAATGAGACAGTGAGTCACCTCCGCTCCGCTCCCCGCCAGGAAAATGACACTGAATTCCATCACTGCTTAAAACAGGGTTAGGGCAGGAATTTCACGCTTTGTGGGTTAGAACCTGTGCAACCTTGTCTCCCTCAGACAGCCCCTCCCACCCCCGGGACCCCTACCCCGGGATTCAGCCCCTTGCAGGGCTGCAGGCGCAGAATTTCTCACAGCTGTTCCACCTGGTGATGGGGACATTGGGAAGTGTGCTGTCTTTTGGACCTGTTAAAGTGTCTTGGATCTTTTTTATTACACATCTACAGCAGTCCAGGTTCACTGGGAAATTCCCTGTGTGTGGGGAAGGCAGGATGTGCCTGGCAGTGATGTGGAAGATGCTGTCTGAAGTTTGGTCACAGAGAGGAGCTGCTTGGCTGGAGACTGGATTAATTACCAAACTTTCATTTCATCCTTACTCCATGTATCCTTTCATGGGAGCTTCCAGGTGATGTCAGGAAACCCCACAGGTTCTGTGTTCAGGAACTTCCCTTCCCATGGGAGCAGTGACTTGCACAGCCCTGGTTCTGTTCCCTCTGCGGACGGTGAATGATGCCAAGCAGCTGTTTTTGCTCCAGGCTTTCTCTGGGATTAGGGACTCCAAACAAAAAGCCCTGTGTTAGTGCATCCACAGGTAGTTGCTGACATTAGGCACAGGCGTGTTTTCCCTGATGCTCCCCAGCCTGTCCAGCTCCAGAGGACTCTGGAGACAGCCAGAGGGAACAGGTGGCTGGATCTTAAGGGTGTAAGAGGCAGTAAAACTGAATGAGCCTGAGGGGCAGATGTTCTCCCTCCCGGGTCCCTGCAGGGATGAGCTTGTTGGGGTTAGAAGCTCTTCAAATGCCATGTTCCAGACCTGGAGGCATCCACTCCTGGCATCCTGAGATGGTGCCAAGGTTTGCTCCCTGCCCTGTCTCCCATCCCATGTCTGTCACGTGCAGGAAGGGTCTGCCAGGGGTCCAGAGTTGCTTGGGAGCCCTTCCCTGGAACAGGATTAGGCTTTGGGACATGAGCTGGGATTGGTTCCACCAACCTGCCTAAATAAACCAGCATTCCCTGCCCCCCCAGTAAGTAATAAGTCGCTTCCACTTGGCTGGAATTCAAATGCTTAAAGGGATAACTTAAAGGAACGTTGTGTGTGTCATGCCCTGAACAGGAATGGCAAACCCATTATGTTTTCAAACCAAAATCCTGACCCCATTAGTGCAGCCTTGGCCAGTGGCCCCATCTGGTGCCTACCTGATTCCATGTTCTCCTGGAGAACTGTGCACAGAGGGAAAAGAACAGGTTTTCTTTAAGTGAAATGGAACAGTAGGGTCAGTCTCTCCTAAATGAGCTGTTTTTAAAGGGCTCAGATGGTTAACTTGTGCTCAGTGATTTATTGCTCTTTCCCCTCCCCTCTTTCTTCCCTGCACTCCCGGCATGTACTGAATGTCTCAATGAAATGATTGTCCTGATTTAGACATAAGAAAATTCTCATCTGCCTGAGGCCCTAGCTGGGCACCAGGACTCCTGGGAAGAGATGAAAATTCCTGCAGCCACAGCATGCAAAGCCCTACTTTGGGACCGAGCACTCCTTGAGGGCTTCAGTGTTCTGCTTTCCCCCATACCAGCCTGCCCTGGGCGAGGTCCAGCTTGTCTGCTCTGCTCCTCCTTGGTGCGGGAGTTCTGTGAGCGAAGAATTCCCTGGCTGGGCATTGAAACAGCTCACTCGTGGCTCCACAGGTGACAGTGCTGATGTGCAGGACTCTGGCTCTTCCCACCACTGCAGTCCCCAGCAGGGACACAGCTCTCTCCGTGGGGAGCCTGCAGGAGACACTGTGAGGAGCTGGGCTGGAGCAGTTCCTGGGGCGAAGACACTGATATATCTCCTGGCTCAGGACTGGCCCTATTTGCTGTATCTGAGGCCAGAATCCCTTGATTTCCCAGGGATTGCTCTGGGAAGGGGCTGTGGAGGGATCTGCTCCTCACTCTCCTCCACGACAATATTTATTGATCCCCCGCAGTCTCAGCTGTCACCACACAAACCCACAGCATTTATTACTCTTCCATGGAAAGATTTTCTGCCACTTCTCACCATTATCAACTTCATGTCACGAACAGTAATATCCCCTGTAATGGCAAGGGATGGGAGAATTCCACAGACTCCCTGGAGAAGCTCTGTCCCTGTTGGGGTGGGGAGGGCTGTGCCAGCAGGGACATTCCCGTACTGCCAAGGGAGAACCAAGGCTGTGCTCAGAGCCTGGCTGCTCTTGCCAGATTCAAGGTGTGTGTTGGATGGTGTGGGTGAAACAGTTGTTGCAGCATGAATTCCCAGGCTCCAGCCCTGCCGTGGCACCCTCAATGTTCCCAGCTTTCTGCTTCCTCAGCTTTTGTCTCTCTCTGTGAACTCTGTCTCTAACCCAGCCCACAGAGCAGAGGTTCTCAGGGTGAAAAATAATTCCCACAACAAACACAAAAAGGGAATTTCAAGCTCTTCATTTGCAGGCAAAAAAATTAAAAAAAAAACAACAAAAAAAAGCCAGTCCAGGAATTGTGGATGGATGTTATTTAGGCCAAATTGATTCACCCAGCCTGTGCACTTGTTTCTGCACCCCATTTGCAATAAAAAAATCATGCATAATTAATCAAACACACATGAAAATCTGCAGGACAATGGAGAGTTCTGGAAAACACCTCCCCGGGGCTGGCAGAGTGGATCTCCAGAGCATTGCCACAGCCTGGGCTGGTCTGGCCAGGGCACCAGTGGGAGCTGTGCCCCCACAGCCAGGGCCCTGCACAGGGACCCCCTGCCCACGCATCCCCCCGTGGCATCCACCCCTGCTCAGGGTGCCAGCCATCCTCAGCTGTCTGCCAGGGAGCCGCTGAGAAATGGAGAGAGATGGGAAAGAGGAGGGAGAGCCTGTCTTTCCTGAAGTAATTCCAGGTGAGACACCAAAGGGGGATTTCAGAGTTCCATGGGTTTAAGAACCTGTGTCTCTGCCTCAGGTGGAGGAAAAAGCCCAGGTTTGTTGCTCTCATGTCCCACATGCACAGGGATTTCTTACCCAGGTTTCAGGGCAACATCCTCTCTCCCAAGATCACCAGCAGTTCAGCAGCGCCATGTAATGACAACACGAAGCTGCTCCTGCAGCCTGTGGGACGCAGTGACAACAGACATAATTCACAGCGGACAGTATCAGCCATGGTCCCAAGGGCACTTTATTAAACTGCCTCCAAGACTCAGGAGTGGGGTTAATTATTTATGTGCCTTAATTTTCGATACATCCCTCTCTGTTGCCTGCAGCACCAAAAACCTGCAACTCTGTCCTGAGACAGGAACACAACAAACCATGAACAGTATTTGTCTGAGTGCAATCACTGCCATGGAAGGAAGTGTGACTTACAATGGTTTGTGATGCCAAGAACGCAAAAATGTATACTTAAACAGCACCAGTGATTTCTGCTGGATGTACAAGATCCCAAATTCCCACAAGTTTTTGTGTGTGTTAGTTAAGTATCATCACACATCCCAGTTGATGCCATTAGTTTGGTTCTGTGCTGTCATGGCTGCACAGCTGCAGCACGTGCAGGGTGGGTACCCATCCACCCACCCATCCATCCATCCACCCACCCACCCACCCATCCATCCATCCATCCATCCA